>JAKEPQ010000309.1:10772500-11230000 GCA_024500445.1 Entomyzon cyanotis
GTGTCAGGTCAGAACTGCAGGCAAAATTTGCCAAAGAAATTACCAAAGTGATGCTCAGGATGGTGAGAACCAGAGTGCTTTAATCCCACTGAATACTGCCAAAAGAATATTCTTGCATGAGATGTGATTAGTTGAGATTCCCATGGGAGGCTGAAGATCAGGATAGGAATGTTTGATTATCCAGCTTACTGTGTTACCTTGAGACCAACCTGGAGATAAAGGTCAAATTTTCTTAATTGGAGATACAATTTTTTGAACCTTTGCCTGCATATAGATCTAGCAGAACAAGTCATGCTGTGGATCACTATTGAATTATTTCATGTTGGAAATCAGCCTGGAGGAGAACCAACTCCAGCTCAGCTGGGTGAAGCAGCAGTGCTTGGAATCACAGACTGTGCCACTGAGCATGGCTAACAAGCAGATTGTTTTGGCACTCACAACCCCAGGGTTTGGGCTTTGGGGGGATTTTCTGTTGGTGTGTGTTTTCTGCCACCCATGGGTCTAATTCTGCATTCTTCTCTGGCGACTTCAATAATTTTCAATTTATGCTGCAGTGAAAAAACAAATAGCTCACTCTGATATTTTAGCTTCTAATTCTTTTTTACACTTTCCTGCTTTGAATGGCAGTTTGGAAGTTCTCACTTGCAAAAGCTGCTCAAGGGAATGGGTGAGTTGCTGGGAAGGTCAGGAAAAGACCATGGCTGGCAGCTCAGTCTAACTGGCTTCCCCTGCTGTGGGCAGTTGGATTTTTGTTTCCCAGGGCAGCAGAGATGAGCTGCTGACAAAAGCAGCTCTCTGGAGCAGATTGTGCAAATCTCTGATGGACTATATTATAGTTAGACTGAGAGCTGGATGGAAAATAGAGCCACATGAAGGGGAGAAGGGAAGTGAAGAGAAGCTCCTCTGGTGCTTGTGGTCCTGTGGGTCAAACTGAAATAAACCCTGCGAGGGAAGCAGTGAAAGACAGGATTGCCAAATATGTTTTTAATGAAAATCAATGTTGCTTCTGAGCTTTATTCTGCTGTCAATGATGAACATCAGTGGCTGAGCCACAAAGGCTCACAGGGATCCCCAGGGCTGGCTGAGCTGCTGCCAGGCTGGAGCAATCAGATCTGATCTCAGCAGCCCTGCACAGAGCTTTGGCAGTGCCCAGGTCACAGCTCAGGGTGACATGAGGCTCTCAGTGTCCCTTCCTCCCCCCAGCTCCCACAGTGGCCACTGCAGTGGCCACTTGCAGGGAGCCATGCTGGTGGCCACTGTTCCTAGCTGGTGGTCACTGTTCCTAGCTGGTGGCCACTGTTCCTAGCTGGTGGTCACTGTTCCCAGCTGGTGGCCACTGCTCCCAGAGCCCCTGGGGAGCTGCAGTGCTGCTCCAGCCCTGAATTCCCTCCCTGCAGAGCATCCTGTTCCCTGTCCAGTTCCATCCCTCCAGCCTGAACACCTTCCCAGCCCCTGATCCCACATTCCCCCTGCCCAGCCCTCTGCTCTCCTCTGCAGCTCCTGTGCTGCTCAGCCCAGCCAGCAGTGTCAGCAGCTCCCTGTGCTTTCCAGCCCAGCCGGGA
The DNA here is from genome assembly GCA_024500445.1 of Entomyzon cyanotis. Taxonomy (NCBI): domain Eukaryota; kingdom Metazoa; phylum Chordata; class Aves; order Passeriformes; family Meliphagidae; genus Entomyzon; species Entomyzon cyanotis. The sequence goes on from JAKEPQ010000309.1 coordinate 10,774,063, forward strand.
TGTTTTCAGCATATTCCCTCATTTTCCTGTGCACAGACTACTGTCTAACGTTTCTGGAAAGGCAGCTGGAGGCTCCAGCCAATTTCTGTGACATTTTAAAGCTGCACATATGTTTAATGTATCTACTACTTCCCTCCCCAGGGCTTCATGCTTCTCTTGCCATTCATTTTTCACACTGGATGCATAGAATATGAGTTCTCTCCATGATGTATGGCACCTCCCAACACCTACATGGCAAATCCATTAGAAACTGAAACAGCTGCAGGCTCACCCCAGCAGTGAATGCTCTACCTGGTGGGAAACAATCATAAAAAGAACTTTTCCCATTCAAACCTATGAAAAGGCGATAGAAAGAGATGCACCTCCTCCCTCAGTTGTTTTTCTGTGCTCGGGAAGAGGTAGGAGTCAGGGAAAACAGGAGGGGCTGGTTGGGTTGGAGGTGAATGGAAGGAGATGTGGGCTCAGCCAGGTGGGCAGGTAGAGCTCCAGGAGCAGCAGAATGGGGAATTCTCTCTCCATCAGCACCCCAGACTGCCCGGGGAGAGCAGAAGCTGAGGGATGGCTTTGCCCAGAGCTGGAATTGCTCTGCAGCAGGGGGTGTGTAAAACTGCCAGAATATGGGCAGACACTGAGCTGGAATAGGAGCAGCAGATGGCTGAGGGTGCCAGAGCTGCCCTGCTCTCTCACAGCAGTTCTGTGTCTCTCCTGCTCAGCAGGGCTGGGAGTGCCTGCCAGGCGTGAGGTGGGAGAGCACAACCACCTCAGTCAGCAGCAGAGAACCACAGCCCTGAGAGCAGGGCTCAGCCAGAGCCCAAAGCAGTTCATTGAGCCTCCTGCTTTAGGGCAGTGTTAGCTTTTCACACACCTAAAACATTTATTTTTGGGTGCTCTAAATGTAAAAGGTTCAAGGGTAGCACAAAAACAAACGCAGAGAAAGAGTTTGCTTGAGAAATACAGACATAGCTTGTCTCTCCTGCTCTGCCACAAAGCCAAAATAGGTACAGTTCCCCACTTTGTGACCAAAACTAGCTGTGCACAGATACACACTGCTTCCCTTTTGAACCTGGGCAAAGCTGGCTTCCTGCAATGACCTGGAGCAGTCACAGCTTGGAACATCCTCCAAGCCCACGGCAAGGAATGGTTTCCAGGACAGTAGGAAGCACTTCAGAGTGACTGTTCTTTGCTGCATCCCAGCACTGCTGCCAGGATGAGCTCAGCTGGATCTCATGCCCTGAGCATTCGATGATGCACAGTGTGGGCAAAGAGGAGCTGGGGCTGAGAGAGAGAGGGGAGGAAGCCCAGAGTGAGGAGTGGGAGAAAGGAACTGTAAATACAGAGTTTTGCTGTAAAGGAAAAGCCATTGCACCATATGCAGCCTCTGGGGAATATGTACTGGACTGGCAGGGGGAAGGGGAGGGTGAGAGCTGAGAAAAAACAAGGTTTAAAAAAAGTACATGCAAGGCAAAGGTAGCCAAGGATTCAGATATCAGGGAGGTGAACAAGTCTGTGGAAGAATAAAAGTCTTGGTGTTTCTGAAAGGAGCTCCCAGTGCTCCCAGTGCCCCGGTGGGGAGCAGCAGTGACCCAGAGTGCCAGCCTGGAGCAGAAGCTGCCCAGCCATCCCTGGGACTCCAGCAGGGAGCTCTGCAGCCACCTTGGGCAAAAGCCCAGCAGAGCAGAGGGCAGGACAGCTGTGCTATCCAGGCAGGGGGTGGCCAGGCACAGCCTCAGGAAAAATGTGTGCTGAGCACATAAATCTCCAATCCTGGCATTCCTTCCCCAGGAATCAAATTGCAGGCTATATTTAGCCCAACCTAAACAACAAGAAAAAAGAGCAGCAGGACTGTTCTTAGCTCCACCAGCTGCCAGCAGCTGCTCAGAGGGGAGACAGGTAGAGCTGATGTCAGATGGAGTTAAATGAGATGGAACAGGGGAGGATTGAATGAGCCACGTTGGCATTTGGTTAGGGAAACTGTGTGTTTTATTATTTCATGGTTAGCCAGAAGGAAGATCAGATGTGGAGCAGAGAGTGAATGGTTTCTGCTACAGCAAGGGCAAGGCTGTGCTGAGCCATGCAGAGGCAAACAGAGGAGAGGGAGGAGGTAAAGACACAGCAAATGTTTGTGAGTCCAGCCCAGGCTCCTGGTGCTCCTTCTCTCTAGCTCCAGCACGGCAAGAATCAACAAATGCAGTTTTTAGAAAGAGTTTGTATCTGGGTGGTAAAGACCCCAAAGCAGTTTATTTCACCAATGCTTGAAGCTGGGGCTCACCCTCTGGATAGACACCAAAATCACCCACTGGGCAGGAGCTCAGCAAGGTCACATTAATGCCACTGGTTGCCTGCAATATTCATTTCTCCAAGGGGATTATTTGTGTTCTTGTTGGGGAAGACATAATCTTAAAATTAGTGACTTAATTACTGTTACGACTTATCCATGCACAGTACCTTCAGAGAGCCTGGAGCTGGCTGGGAAGTGTAAAACAGAGAATGTAAAAAGTGGGAGTGTTTCATGAGTGCTTTACCAGTGAAACAATGCAGGACAATTTATACAGTGGGTGTTAAAGCTGATCACTGAACAATCCCTTCAGCATCTGCTTGTCATTGCCTTTCCTAAGAACAAAGGCAAAAAGGCAGCTGATCTGCTCTACCAGCGTAAGTAAAAATAGAGAAAATAAAAACAAAGCCCACAACAGAAAATCCAGTCTCTTTCCAGCCCCATTTCTGGATTCCAGAGGCACAGATTATTACAGCAATCCTCCCTCCATAGATCTGTTGGACTTTGAAGAACTCGTGGCAGCTTTCCCTGCTTACCAGCAGAGCTGTGAGCTTGAGAACTAATCACTCCTTAATGACTCGAGTTTCCTCTGCAAAAGTCCCTGAAATGCAACTAGTGGGGGAAATACATCAGCAGGGATTTGTGCAGTAGAAAAATCACTTTGGGCTTCTTTCCCAGTAACCCACAGGGTTTTTTTGAATGGGGGTTGGGGTGACACTGAATTCAGTTGTATTTCCCACAGGCAATTGGGAAGTGATCCCTGGTAGTGTTTCAGACATATCCCCAAGTGATGAAAACAAAACACTGAGCTGCTGAAGGTCTCTCTGGCTTGGCTGCTGCTTGAATTTGTTCCGTAGGAACTTTCAAACCCAGGTATCTTTCTCCCATCCTGGTTTAGACGTGGGAAATGGAATAAACCAAGAGACACAAATATATGTCTGCTCAGGGCTTTCCCAGCTGTGACTCTAGAATGACTGGAGTTGCTGAGATCCTAATTCCTGTGACAGAACAGGCTCTTTGGGAGGTGACACTTCCTGAAGCCACTTTCCTGGCCACCCTTTTGCCCACATGGCCAAACCACCCCTGCTAGCACAGAAACCTGGAGTATTCAGCCTGAAACACTCCCAGCAAGAAGGCAAAGCTGGATAGCTCACCCTGCAGCTGGAAATTGTCTCTTTTTTGGCCAAAACAGAAAGGCTCCTGAGCAGAGGTATTCTGAGCATTCACAGTTCTGAGTTCTGAGCTGGAAAAGCATCAGCCATGCAGTGCTATCCAGTATTGCCCTGTTTTTATCCTCCTAATTCATCCATTTTCACTCCTCTTTAGATTTCTGGGCACACACTGAGGCTGTGATGATGTGGAAGAACAAGGCCTTTAAGTCTTTATTAATTACTACCACTGTAGTTTTAAAAGGAGCTATTTAGGAACTCCTCAGGTTTGTTACCATAGGAATGAAGCTGTAGGATTCAGAGAAAGAACGATTTAAACAGCAACGTTTAAGTAATTCACTTCAACTTTAATTCTCTGCTCCATCCAAGCTCCTCTTGGCCGTAAAGAAAAATACTTTAAAAGCTCTTTAAAAAGCTCTTTCCCCTCCTCAGTGCTGCTTGCCTGCAGCCCAAATTAGGAGGTGCAGCCCTGTTATCTCCAGCAGGTCTCAGCAATGTCCCTTCCCACCCACAGAGCATTTCCCCTCTTCCCCAGTGAGGCAGCTGCAAAGAGCTCCTCATCTGGCTTTTTTCAGCCTCTTTAAAGCAATGTTTATGCAGCTTTTACACAGTGAGAACGGGGTGAGTGGAGGAGCATTTATGGCACTGGGGAGGGCAGGTTGGGGTGCTGTGTTTGGAGGGTTTGCTCAGTGCTCAGTGTAATTCTGAGCCAGGGGAACTCCTGTGTGCTCCTGGCTGAGCTGCTCTGCTCCTCTCCTGTCTGTTTGGGTGTGCAGTGAGAAAAAGGGCACAGCAGGACAGGGGAGTGATTAGCCATCTGCTGGTTCTCTGCAGCAGGCAGGAGAGACCAGGCAAGGAAGGAGAGCACTGCAGAGCTGACACTGACATTAGTTATTGCCTGCTGTTTGTTTTTTAAACCTTTCAAGGGTAGAAACTTGATAAGCAGCGAGAAAGTGGAGAAAAGCTTTGTTTTCCCTGGATTGAACCCTTTTGAGATGCTATCAGTTGGAGATGCTAACCCGTTTGAGATGCTATCACTGCTCAGATTTGGGGACAGCGTTGTGGTGTGAGAGTTTTGGCAGGGAGTGCTCTGTAGAACAGAAACCTTTGCCCCTTTGAGCAGATGTGGCATTAATGGTGAGGCTGGGCTGTTCTGTGCTCTCAGGAAAGCTGACAGCTCTGCTGGCTGGCACAGGACAGGTTTAGCTCCCCTCATCTCCTGAAGCACAACTCTTCTGTCTGCAGGGCTGCCTTGACTCCCTGCTGCTCAGCCTGGGTTGGGAAGGGAGAGAGGAACTTCTCCAGAACATTTCAGTGAGTTTTTAACTCTCCAGATGCTGTCAGGTGCTTCAGCCACTCAGACTGAGAAGCCAAGCCTGGCTGTTCCTCAGCAAACCCAGCCCAGCCAGCAGAGCCAGCCAGTGACCACATTCTGGCATGACTTTTTGGCAATTAGAGCCCTTCTTTATCACCCAGCGACTCCTTTCCCCTGCCTGTGAGCTCCAGCACTCTGCCTGGTGCTCTTCTAGAGCCTGCCTGATCTGCCAGCTGTCTGGCCAAGGCTGCCCCACTGAGCTGTGACCACAGGACTCTGTCCCACAGTGTGTGACAGACTGGTCACAGGGACAGGGAATGACATTGTTCCACTAAAAACACACTTTCAGCACCATTCCAGCAGGGATTTTCCACCAGACCAGAGTGTGGAGCTGCTCTGTGTCCAGCTCTGCTCTCAGCAAAGGTGGAACAGCAATCTCACAGCTCCCACTGTTGTTACTGTTGGCGACACACAAATAGGTGTTTTCAGACACCAACCCTTTACACACACAAACTCATTTCTCTGGAGTTGGCCAAGCTGTTGAAACTGGAGCCTTTTATGGCAATGGACAGAGGGGTTTTCATAAGCAGGCTGGAGATGCTGGGAGGCACAGCTGCTGCTCTGTTGAGGCAGCTGGTAGCACTCTGTGCTTCCTCCACCCCAATAAATTCACCTTTTAGCACTCTGTGCTTCCTGCACCCCAATAAATTCACCCTGTAGCACTCTGTGGTTCCTGCACCCCAATAAATTCACCTTTTAGCACTCTGTGGTTCCTGCACCCCAATAAATTCACCTGGTAGCACTCTGTGCTTCCTGCACCCCAATAAATTCACCTTTTAGCACTCTGTGCTTCCTGCACCCCAATAAATTCACCTGGTAGCACTCTGTGGTTCCTGCACCCCAATAAATTCACCTCGTTGTGCTGCCCACTTATTTGTGCTTCCACTTCCCCCCCAGATTCACATCTATGGTCACAGGCAAAAGAGGAACCTTGTTAATATTCTAGGTAATGTTTTCTTGCATCTCAAAGGGGGAAAAAGGGAGAGAGGAGGAGGATTTTGAAGGACTAAGATGTTTTTAATGGTTTTCAATTTCTTTTATCTCCCACCCAGTTCCAGGACTGGAAGAAAACACTTTTACAACTTATACTATGCTAATATATTGAAGTCTACAAAAAGGACACAGCAGGTAAAAAAGGCTCTTGTTGATCCTATGCTGGTGTAGCATTTTAACTGAGCACTTAACAGGTAGTTTTGTATTTTTTAAATATAAGCTCTCAAACTATCAGGAATGCTGGGGAGAGGGAACTCTATTAGTGTTTCAGTTTTCCTGCAAATATTTCAATGTTCTCTTGCATTATTTTGAATCCAGCCCAAAAATGGACAACCAAGAAACCATTAACTGAATGGAAGATAAACCAAAAGTGAAGCTACAAAACGGAGGCAGGACAGTGAAATCTGAATCCAAGAGCAGGGATGGGTTAGCACAGCAGGGAAGAAGGAAGAGTTTCAACTTATCCCTGTATATTATCAGCATTCCCTCAGGCATTCTGTTCGAAAAGGTGGAATTTAATCTGCATTGCCTCTGAATAAGCAGTGTAATCTCTAAGAACTCCTGCCTGCCATTTGCCTTTTCTCCTGATTGCTGACAGAGCTACTCCACTGGTGGTGTTGGGTGAAATCCCTCCTGGCTAAATGTGCTTTTATAAACAACCCATTCTGAATCAGCCAAACTGTAATGCATTTATGGGACACAGCCTTGGCATGTGGAATAGAAAAGTCATTTTGGGGAACTGGAGCTGCTTGATGGCAGCTGAGTCCAGCTTAATGCTCTTACCAGGACATCCTATCTGCTGCCTGCTCTTGTGCAGACTTCTCCTAAAATCAACAGTGTCTCACAGCTCCCCAGGTGCCACAGGAGCAGCATTAGCCTCAGGCTCCTCATTTCCTCCTCCCTGTGCTGCAAGGACATGGCAGAGTGGTCTTGGAGCTGTCAAGTTAATGCAACACCCCTGGAGTACCCCAGAGACTTTGCAACCCTCACACAATGCTCCTTCTCTCACCGGAGGGAAGGCTGGCTGTGGAAATGGATTTTTAACATTTGTGCCTCCCCCTTGTGTCTCTGCTATATGGACTCAGCAGACTGGTTTTGTTTCTCTAAAGATCTCTACAAATGGAAACTTTACACACGGTGTTGTCTTAGTTTCCTGGTAAGTATGTAAATCCAGGAGAGCATTGAGAAAAGAACTTCTTTGAGTTGGTGAGTCTAAAATTTCCTGTGGAAATCAGCCAGAATTACAACAATTACAGAAGTCATCTAATATTTAACAGAGGATAGGGAGCATAATGTTCCATGCCTTCATCATGGCACAAGCTATGAGGAGACAAATGCAATATTACTAATTCTGGTCCAGCAGAAAAGAATAAGGTTGCCACTGATTTCATGAGAAATCGCTTATATTTAGGTTGAGAAGCTTGTTTTGTTGTTGGGCTTTTTCTTAAAAAGTGATAAAAGTACTTTCATTTGAGAGAACCTGGAGAAAATAGCATGAAAAGGCAAGGAGGAGAGAATCCCTGGCCTGATCCCCACCTCGCTGACAAGAACAAGCTCAGAGATGTCCTTTTTCACAAAGAGTCTGTCTGCCCAGAGAGAGCAGAAAGTTCACCTGGCGACAAGCAGAATGAGAGCAGAATGAAAGCTCAGCAGTCAAACCTACCTGACTTGCCCACGCCAGCCCGACCGAAGATGGCCAGCTTCACCTCGGCACTCTTGGCCATGCTGGAGGAGCAGAGCTGCCAAACTCCCTCCGTGTGCACAAGTGAGGCAGAATTAGTGTTCCCAGCTCTGCCTTCAGCTGCACCGTGTCATTGTGACGTCAATGCAGAGCCTGGGGAAGAACAGCACAAGGATGGAGCTGGAGGAGCCAGGGCTCTCCTTTGCCCTGCCTGCCCCCTCCCTGCTCCTTCTTTTGAAATATTCATGATGATTGAAGCGGTGCTCCTGCTTTAAGCATTGCAGTGACACCGCTGACACGTTTGGCACTGTTTGTGCAGAACCTGCCTTCAGCTTCCCATTGCTCTTTGCTTCACACTGCACTGTGATACTGCAAAAGGAGCTTAACAACCCCAAGGACCTGCCTTGCAGTGCTCCTTTTTCTTTCTTTTCTTCCTTTTCTTCCTTTCTTTTCTTTCTTTTCCTTCCTTCCTTCCTTCCTTCCTTCCTTCCTTCCTTCCTTCCTTCCTTCCTTCCTTCCTTCCTTCCTTCCTTCCTTCCCTCCTTCCTTCCCTCCTTCCTTCCCTCCTTCCTTCCCTCCTTCCTTCCTTCCTTCCTTCCTTCCCTCCTTCCCTCCCTCCTTCCCTCCTTCCTTCCCTCCTTCCTTCCCTCCTTCCCTCCTTCCCTCCTTCCCTCCTTCCTTCCCTCCTTCCCTCCCTCCTTCCCTCCCTCCCTCCTTTCCTTCCCTTCCTTCCCTTCCTTCCCTTCCTTCCCTTCCTTCTCTTTCAGCTGCAGTTGAATGTATTTACTGTACTTGAATCAACTGCAATGAATTCTTTTTTGCAGAATATATTTGCTAGCCGTGAGCACTCCCTGGCAGTGCCTGCAGATAGTTAATCTTTCCTCGAGCCCTCCAGCTCCAAAAAGGCTTCAATTACTCACTGCAGTTGCCTAAAAACCTCTAAGCACTTGTACCTTGCTCACTGTCCCAAACAAATGCATGCCCAGAAAGTTCTCTGGAGCTCCTGTTCCAGCTGCCTCAGCTCATACATAAACATCCAGCAGAGCATGGGCTTAGCAAAAGGATCCCAGAGTTTCTGTCCTGCACTGGGAGCTGCCGGCAGTTATCTCTGGTCACAGCTTTGCTGTGCGACCTTGATTTTGCTAACCTGGACAGTAAAATATCTAACTGGAGCTGTCATTCTAGAGTGCTTTAGGATCTTCAGGGAAAGCAGAGCAGTCGTCATGATCATCCTCAGCCCTGACTAAACCATCAAATATTCAGTCTGCCCTTAAAACAGGGTAGAACTTTATGTGTGACTGCAGCTGGTTCGGGGTTTGCCGTTGAGCTGAAGCTCCCACTTTAGCCAGGAATCCTAACAGTGCCGTAGGATGCTCTCCATGTCAGCACTACCTGCTCTACAGCAAAATGCATTTCAAACGTGTTTCTTGGAAAAAAAAAAATAAAAACGCCGAAGCCTTTTCCCTATACAGAAGCGCTTGTAAAAAGAAAAAGTGAAGCCACGAGACACAGTGAGACACACGGAGAATGGTCCCGATGCATCTCTGATGTCTAAATGCTCCTGATTCCTTTAGCCTGAGAGAAAAGATGAGATCGCTGTCACTCTGCAGGGACCGGAGGCACAGGCTGTGGCAGGACGTGGCGGGATGTGGCACTGGACACTGCACGGACACAGTGCTGGTGTCTCGCCAAGGCTCCCTGCCGCCCGCCGCTGCCCCAGCAGGATCGCTGCCCCGCGCCGCCTGCGCTCCGCTCCTCATTGCCCATTATTTCTTTCCCATTATTTCCCATTTCCCCACAGGGATGATCCCTCGCCGTCCCTCCATCCCTCGGGCGGGCTCTGCTCTGCTCCGCACCGCTCCGGACAGCTCCCGCGGCACGGCGCCGCATCCTGCCTTAGCCCCGCACCGCAGGACAGCCCGCACAGCAGCCCCGCATCCTGCCCGAGCCCCGCACCGCGGAACAGCCCGCACAGCAGCCCCGCATCCTGCCCGAGCCCCGCACCGCAGGACAGCCCGCACAGCAGCCCCGCATCCTGCCCGAGCCCCGCACCGCAGGACAGCCCGCACAGCAGCCCCGCATCCTGCCCTAGCCCCGCACAGCAGCCCCTCATCCTGCCTTAGCCCCGCACCGCGGAACAGCCCCGCATCCTGCCTTACGCCCCGCACCGCGGGAACAGCCCCGCACAGCAGCCCCGCATCCTGCCTTACCCCCGCACCGCAGGACAGCCCGCACAGCAGCCCCGCATGCTGCCCTAGCCCCGCACCGCGGAGCACCCCGCCCCGCCCGCCAGCGCTCACCTCTCTGCGCGTCTCGGCGCTGCCCAGCCGCGGCTCCGGGCAATCCCGCCGGCAGCGGCGCGGCCGCACAATGCGGAACGGCAGCACAACGAGGAGCGGAGCCTCCGCCCGCCCCTCCGCCCCTCCGCCCGCCCGAGCGGACCGGCCGCGCCCCCTGCGGGCTGCCCGAGCAGCGGGAGCGATGCGGAGCGGAGCTGGAGGGATGCGGAACCGGGAGGGATGCAGAAGCGGACGGGATGCGGAGCCGGGCGGGAGGGATGCGGAGCTGAGAGAGAGGGATGCGGAACCGGGAGGGATGCGGAGCTGAGCGGGATGGGGAGCCGGAGGGCTACGGAGCTGAGCTGGAGCGATGCGGAGCCGGGCGGGAGGGATGCGGAGCGCAGCTGGAAGGATGCGGAGCTGGAAGGATGCGGAGTAGGATGAATGCGGAGCTGGAGGGATGCGGAGCGGGCGCCGGGCGGGACACGGAGGGTGGCCGAGGTGGCTCTGTCCCCTCGCTGTCGCGTCCCCAGAGCGCAGCCCGTGCCCGGCGCGGTGCCCCAGAGCAGCAAGAACCGCAGCCCTGTAATTCGGTGTTACCGCAGCCTTTAACTGCGTGGGACAGCGGCTGTGCTCCCTGAGCCAGCGCTGGCAGCGAGTCCGGCCAAGGCTGCTCCGCAGGCTATTTTAACATCTTAAGGGCTCTCCTTCCCTCTCCCATCCTGCTGCTCAGCAGTGCCAGCCCTGCACACGGTGACAGCACGGTGACAGCACGGTGACAGCAGGGCTGCTGCCCCATCACACTGCTTTCCAGTAGCACCAACTTTTACTCGCAGCCCTTCCTCCCGACTTCCCCTCTTGGCAGAAGAAAGTGTTGTTATTTCAATTTGCAAAAGGCAGAACGAATCGTGTAAATATTTCAGCCTCTCCAAGAGGGTCGTGGCAGAGCTGGGGATCAAGTTCTGAAATTACAGCTCAGAATTCACCAGACAGCTCTTCCTTCCTTGTTTATTAAACTATCCGGTAATGTAAAGATGCATTAGTAACAGATGTGAAGCAGAGCTGCAAAGCACTCACAGCTCAGTGGATGTTCTCCTGTGTTTCTGCTCCAGCTCAGATCCCAACGAGATACCAGATGAGTAAAAGAAGAAGCTCTCCCCTCCCTGTCTTCCTTGATGCAAAATTAAATAGAAGCTGGGTTGGAAAAGGTCTTCCGTGGTCCAAGTCTCTCTAGAGGAGCAAGATAAGTGTTTAGGGGGCAGGGTGGCAATCCTGAGGAGAAATGAAAAGCTTTTATTCCCTCTAAGAAGTGCCAGGAGCAGATCTTAAAATAGTTGCATTGCGAATCATGGAAAGGCAAAAAAATAAAAAAATTAGAAGGCAGTTGTGAAAGCAGTAGTGTGGTTTATGCTTTACTTCTTAAAGGCAAAGGATTTAAGGCTCCTCTCGCTGCTTGGTTTGCATAATTCAGAGGGATTAGCTTTTTACATCCTCCTAAGAGAGCAACTGATGTGTATTTTGCATCTGGGGCAATGTGTGTTAGTCTCGAGGCCTGACATTTGTTTTGTGTCTGTGGAATTCACCCTGCATGGGGCTGTCAAATTAAATACCATAACTGGCTTTTCCAAAACAGCAGATAATTTATTGGTCATTAAAATCCCAGAGGCTGCGCAGTCAGCTTGTGCTGAAGTCTCTTACTGGTGCCAAGGCAGAAGAATTCAGTAAACACTAATCATGGATACAGCAAAGGTTTCAGAGACCCAAGGCTGGTCCAGGAGTGCTCCACTTGCTGTTTGTTTTCTGTGTACTCACTGTGTTTCGTAACACTGATGAGTTTTTAGGTGTTTTTTTTCTACCCAAAATGGATTTTTAAAGCCCTAGGCTTTAGTCCTGTAGATCAAGGGCCACCTTGCTTTGTCATAAGCAACATTTTTTTGTTGTTGTTAATAAGTTTAAAATAAGTTTAAACCAAAAATTAAATCACCTACAGAATTGTCTGCAAACTAGCTGGAACTGTTCTGCTGGAGATGTTTGTGTTATGGTTTTAATGAAGTACACTGATAAAATTAAAACCCACTGGTAACAAATGTGACAAATTTTGCAACAACTGTGCAATCCCAGACTTTATTAATGAATGAGTTACACTGGTGTGTCATCCTAATTCCTTACAGATGTATCCCTGCTCTTTGAATGCACCAGTGGAAACTGTCATAAATTCATTTGCTATTCACATCCATGGGTGTTAGCCCTTACTGCTCCTCAGTGCTGTTATGATTGCAGTCTGATTGCCATGGGGACCTCACTGTAATTCATCACTGCTGCAGTGCTCAGATTCCCTGGTGGAACCAGACATTGGTGTTGACAACATCTGGAGTTTTATGTCTCTCATCTTTGCTCTGCCTCCTTCCTTCTGTTTAATCAAGAGGATGGGAAGGGGAAATTGCTGCTGTTGGTAATATCTTCAAGAGGCTGAGTGACTGCTGGGAGTTTGGAGCTGAATTACACCTGGGATGGAGGAGACAGAGCTGTGTGCAGAGAGGACACCTCAGTGGGTGACACATCTTGGGAACACCCTGGAGGAAAAGCAGAAAGTTCCTTTTTCAGTCAAGGACTGGATGACGTGCTGTCCAGGAGTCTTGCAAACTCACATCTGACTCATCCACCCAGGGCTGTTTGGGGCTGAATTATTTCCTATCTCCTCCAGAGAGACGTTTGGACTCTGTCATTTGCCTTGAGGTGTTTTCCTTCTCTTTGGTGCTGTTTTAGGGAATGATCACTGGGATCTACATTGCCACCTTTCCCCACCATGTTGGGTGCAAGTTCTAGAAGGAAAACCCTCAAAAACTACTGAAATACTTGACCTTTTAGTATCATCCCAATACTTTCTTAGAAAAGGAAGTTCTAGAAGGAAACCCCTGTCAACTATTGAAATACTTGACATGTTAGTGCCATCTCAGTACTTTTTTAGAAAAGGAAGTTCTAGAAGAAAAACCCCCACCAGCTATTGAAATACTTGACATGTTAGTATCATCTAATTACTTTTTTAGAACTATCCCTGAATTCATCGTGTGTAAGGTGATCAAGGAATTTCGCAGCCTCAGCCTCCTCTCTGAGAGGAATAAACCCAGAAGGTTTAAACAAGGAAGAGAGCAAGGGAACTAAAATCCATTACTCCAAGAAGGCAATCACCTCTCCCAGGAGAGTAGGAAGTTGCTGTAGCTGTAGCTGTAGCTGCTGAGCGCTGCTGAGCTGCTCTGTGCTGCAGGACAGAGGGGATGGTGCTGCTGGATCATCCATCCTCATCTGGAAATCATTCCTGCTAATCAGCCCAGCTTTTGGATGCTAATTACTGTTATCATATTACCTGTCCAGGTTCCTGTGAGCTGATTGCTGGGGCTTTGTGTGTTCACTGGAAGTTTCAGACACCAACAAAGACCTTCAGGCACCATTTGTAAATGATAATAAACCAACATAAAAGGTTGTTAGGACAGAATGAGAGAAACAGTCAGAAATACCTCCAATGAAAGAGAAGAAAATGTTAAATTGATGTTACAACCCCAAATTTCCCAGCATGTTACCCTGTGAGGTGGAGAAACTGTGAAAGAGTCTATTTTAAAATGCAACTAGCAATGCCACAGTTCCAGGAGTGTTTGAAGCACATGTTAAATTCCTGTGGATTCCCTGCTCAGCTGATGGCACAGCTGGAAGGAGTCAATAAAAAGCAGTAATTAAACCAGCAGAATAAAAAAACCCCTAAGATTAAATCTCTAGTCCTTTGCCCAGGGTTCCCATCTTCGTGTAAACACAAATCCCATGGAAAACAGTGTAGCATTTTATGGAGATTAACTAACTGAGCAGTCACTGGGTTATTGAGCTGTTCATTATTTCAGTGTCACTGGTGGTAAGATTGCAGGAACTCAATTAAGTGTACTCCTTAAAAAACACTGCTCTGTAATGCCTTTACCATACCCTTAATTAGCAGGGTATCATCCATAAAAATAATGGGGTTTAAAAATTCATTAAATGTTTTGGGATGTGGTCGGAAAAAAGATAAAAAGAATAAATGTTTCATTTTGCACTACTTAGAGGTAATACTTAAAATTAGCATAATTTATTTTTTGTTCTGGCTTCAGCTATAAAATTCTACAGGAAAATTATAATTTAGAACAATGAATATTGTGAATATTGTGAATATTCTTGCATGTTTAAGGAACGTGCTATCCAATGGTACTTTGTTTTTTTTATTTATTACTCGAATGTTCTGTCTCAGCAATGAAATAACACTTTTTCTCCACTCACTCAAGATTGCAGTTCAGCCTCTTAATGCCCACAGGGGCAGAGGAAATGGGCAAATGGGAAAGAATATATCAAATGAAATAGCTCAGTTATAAGAATTTTATAATATTTTGGCTGGTGTGGATTGGATTTATTCTAAACTGTGGAATCTTAAAAAAAAAAAATCACAACCAAAAGCCACCAGTACTGTGCTCTGAATTTTTTAATGTCTGTTTAGGAAGTCTTTACTGAAGGTGAATTGTGGATAGATTAAATCTGGAATTTCATATTGTGTTTGTTCTTCTTCTGAGGTTTTTTTTTTTAATGTATTTAAACAGCTCACAAGATGGATATTTGATGTGACACTGTACAAAAAATATTAATAACACAAAACTTTGTAAACACAGAGACAGTTCGAGTAATTTTGGCCACAGATTTCTGTCTTGGTGATTTTTGCCAGAAATATTGTGAATTTGCGTTTTAAAGACTTGCTACATCTAAAAATGAATCCTCACCCTTAAAACACTCTGGCATTTAAACCTTATTGGAATAAAGGATTTTAATTCCCTTGGTCTCTTCCTTGTTTAAGGAATTATTCTTGTTATCAGGAAGAGCTCATGATTATCTCATTGCCAAAGACCTTGAGCTTTTTTCCTTCTCACCACAAAGAGGAGAAAAATTATACTTTAGTACAACTTTATGCAACTGTAGAGTGGGAAAGAGTTTTTTCCTAGTGCCCAGCACTGCACCCAGCAGTGCATGAGCACATCCATTCCCCCAGATAATCATTGCCCAGATGTGATTTAAGGCACTTCACTGGAGTTATTCTGCTCATGTAAAAGAGCAGCAATATCTGAGGGAACCAAGCCTCAGGCTCTGATTTTCCTCCAAAGAACAAAACAATGGCTGTAAAACTGGAGCTGAACCATTCCTGGAGGGAGATTTAGGACTTAATGGTGCAAAGGAAAACCTGCTCTGGCTCTGATCCAAAACAGCACTCAAGTCTGAACTGCAACTCCATCAGCAGTTTGTAGATCAGAATTTCAGTCATTTGCAAGACTAAACCCTCAAAGAAATGATCTTGGTCAAGTGATAAGGACTGGAATGAGCTGAGCTTGGGAGAGATGGAGGAGCTGGCAGTGGGTTTGTCAGTGGCTGGTAAAGTCCAGTGAGGATTGTAGGGAAGTTGGAGCTAAACACACTAAAAGAAATTGCATTAGTATTATTTAAACCTATTATTTAAACATTTTCAACTTTTTCTCCCCCCAGTAAAATAATTTCTAAATAGGTTTTGAAATAATACAATGCTTTTGAGAACTGATAATTTTTGTTGTGGCAAAATAATTTTTTCTTCATCCTCAAACCTCCTATCCAACTGTGTTAGGTCAGCATTTAGAATCAGAATTTAGAATCAGAATTCAGGTTCAGCTTCAGTTTTGAGCTCACCCTTGCTGGTTTAGAACTCCTCATGCTTCCCAAGATTTGCATTAGCATCCAATGTTGGTTTTGTTGTTTTGGTTTTTTTCCTTGGATGTTTGGATCTGGGACTGTGGTTTGCACCATTTGAGAGTGAATATTCAGATTTAATATTTTGAGAAAGTTAACTGGGATGGACTGATGAAGATGGAAGTGTAATTGGGGGTTTAATCCACCTGCATATGTCAGAAGGAGTGTGCCAGCAGTGAGAGGAGCTGCACAGCCCAGCCAGCCACATTGCTCCTCGAGCTGGCAGAACTGAGGGACTCTTGAAGGTCTGCGATGGAGAGAGGAAGAAAAGTCTCCTGACTGAAATTCTGCTTCACCCTCTCACCCACCATAAATTAACTGTGTTTAAGTGACAGTCTGTCCTGTCTGAACGCAGCAAAGGCAAAAAATGCAAGCAAGCCTGGCTGGCATGGAGCATGGAAACCAAACCCAAGCTGTGCTCAGCCCTGGCTCACCGAGCTGCTGCCGAACCCCCAGACAGCAGGATTTGGAGTGGAGGAGGAATTTCTTGGAAGCAGCATCAAAGCAGAGTGCTGCTCGCCATCACCCATTCACAATCCTGCAGGCTGCAGTAATGCATTTTTTCTTGCTTATCCTTGGGTTTGCAGTTTGACCCGGGAGAATTATTTTAACCCTTGCCGGGCTGGGGGAGCAGACAGGCAACACTCCAGCTTTGATGGATTAGCTGATTAGAGCTCCTGGCAGCCTGCAGGGTGGATTTTCTCAGCAGCAAGTCCTCCAGAGGATTTCTGAGGATGGGATTGTTTTTTCTCGATCACAGCGCTGCTGCTAGTGGAGTGTGTGAAACAAAAGTTCAAAAGTTGGCATGTTCTCCTGGGGGATAGCAATGCTCACAGGGGAGAAGTTCCATCTCTGGAATAAGCTACACAGTGATATTTATTTCAGCTGAAGCACAATCAGTGATTACTTGTCTAGTTACTAATACTTCTGTAGTACTTTTCCCAAGATCATGCAGATTAATGTCAAAAGACAAAAAATCATAGAAGCAATGTAATTTTTTTTCCCCTATAAAACCAGAGTATCAAGAACTCAGATGCCCGAGTTAGAAGCATATTCATTTTTCAGCTCTGATACAGTCTTTGTAGAAAGTTTAACAGTTGAATTGCCTCCAAAAATGCTTATTCTCTCCATTGACAAGAGAATAATCCTCCTGTACCTCGGTTCTTTAATTCAATACTTCAATTTCAGGGTTGGCAGTATAGACTAGAGACAATATATAGAAAGTATCAAGTAGAGAATTTATAGAAATCCAGTTCTTCCACACTCCAAAAACTTTATTGTTCCAGAAAACCCACTTAGGAAACCTGTAATGATGGGAAGTTACCACAATTCAGCAAATGAGAAGTGAATTGAACATTGGAATGTGCCTTATGGTAAAGAAATGATGAAAAAGGATGAAAATAAACAAGAAGTGACCCACGGAACGGGAAATACGAGCGATGGGAGGAGAGCTGAGCTGCATCTTGAGGCCACTGAGTGAGGAAATCCTGCAAAGCCAATCCCACATTGCCACCTGCGGGTCGCTGGGCAGAGAGAATGGAGTGTCACTTAAGGAAATTCTGACTATTTGGTTTGGGTTTTTTCCCCCTATATGGTAATTGGAGCTATGTCTTTGCCAGAAATCTTTCTCTTTTTAACATTACCTGCCACAAAGGTTAAAAACAGATTTTAGGGCGATAGGAAACTGCCTAACTGTTCAACAGAAAATTTCAAAGTTCATACTTTGAATTGCCACAGCGTGGCAATGTTTCAGAGAATTTTACTTGAGTCTGCTGAGAATATTGGTGAATCTCAGCACTGAGTTGATGGTAGAGCACTGGGGTGAGGACAGGGTACAGGGATTTAATAATTAATTAAGAAAAAAATTTTTAAAATTAATTTTAAAATTTTTTAAATCAATTTTAAAAAATTCTCATGTTTTTAATTTGAATGGGAGACACCAGCATTGCTCTTGTCTGAGCTCTTCATGTTCTCTTCGTGATATTCCCCACCGTGTTCTATTAATTTTTTTTTTTTTTTTCTGTAGGCAAAATCAAAACTGTGACTTTTTGAAACCAAACAATGGGCAGAGTGGCACACTTGCCTGTTTCTCACGTGTTTGTATCCAAATACTCTGTAAAGTGAAAATAACATATCATTAAAATTCTGCATTGCAGTCAGGTTATTAACCATTTTCCACATTACTGTATTTGTTTAATAAAATAAAGTAACCATGTTCACACAGACATGGTTTGAACCTCTCAATGCCCTGACATTTGTACCTGTTGGAAGCTTTAATCCCATAAATGCCTGTGAAGGAGGAAATGTCAATATAATTTCTCAAATTAGTGATATTTGCCAAGGAGCAGAGATAGGAAACAACCCAGCCCTGGGTCCAGCTGCCTTCAAGCTTAGTCAGCCTTGTAGCTGAGGCAGCTATCTCTGTATGTCCTCAGCATCCTTATTTCCTTCCAGAATTGGTCATATTTGAATATTTGGATGGGAAAACATTAATTTGTTGGATTTTGGGTAATCCCAGGAATTCTGTCTTGCCATTCCACCCTGTAGCTGTGTGAAATCATGGACAGTTTTTCCTTTTCCCTGGATGTTGCTCCTTTTCCTTCCTCTTTTCCCTGATGCTGAGGTGAAGCCCAGAGCTCTGCAATCTCCCCTGCTCTGCCCAGAACCCATCAGGTGAAACCACCCCAGTTGTTCTCTGGCTGTGGAAGGTTCTGCTCGATGCTCAGCTGGATTTTCACCCCAAACAGGTCCAGGGGATGCTGTGGCTGCTGCTCTGAGTGACATTTCCTGTCACTGTCATTGGTGCAGAGCTGCACATCCATCCCTGCTCCATCCTTCTCCACCCAGGATCTCCCATGGCTCTCCTTTCCCCATTCCCTCTCATTCCAGAGCAGAATCTCTGAATTTCCCTCCCAGCACACAGAACAACCTGAGCAACAGCAATTGCCAGCTGAGTCTCACCAACTCACTGCTCCTTTTAAATCTCACCAAGTTTTGCTCAGATCCTTTAACATCTCCCATCTCCCAATGACATTCCTGTTCCTGAGGGGATCCCAAATTCATGGAAGGGTTTTTCACATTAAGCAATGGAGTTATCTTTGATACCAAATTCATTAACTCTGCTGCAGGACACTGATGCATTCAGAAGGCTACCAGGGATATTCCACACACACTGCCTTGCTCACAGCTCATCTATGTGCTGCACTTGTACTGATCTCTGCTGGGGCAAAACAGAGTCAGACAGTAATGCATGGATTTGGGGAAGCTTCATAGTTCACAAACATTGCCACATCCATATCTGACTTTGTCAGCACAGGAGAATTAGTTCAAACAAGGTGCAATGATGCATTCACTGCTCGGGGAGCCTCTAGTTCAGAACCTGACATTGATAAACTGTTATAATTAATTCTTTCCATTTAATGAGATGGCTTATACTACCAGCAAATGCGAGCTTTGATGTCAACATATTATATTGACCATCTTCCCATATTAATTACAGCATGACTTGATGGAGTCTTTGCTTACAGGAGACCAAAAGACAAATCCACTGAAATTTGCTGATGTGCCCAGCTAACTCCACAGATTGAGGCAGCTCAGAGCGTTTACCCAGAGCCAGAGAATGGTTTTCAGAGATAAAGGGAAGAAATTGGGGAAGTGAACTCCTTGGCTCCATTCCTGCATTTGTCACTGAGTCAGGCAAGTCATTAGACACAGTTTGAGTCCAGCTTACCTCTCTGGTTGATGCAGATAATAAGACTTCCCTGTTAGGGAGAGGGATTTTAAGGCTTAATTAATTAATATTGTGGAGCTCTTTGCCACACTGAAATGAAAGTCAAAATATTGCTTGCTGTAGGTGAAATTGCATGAAAACAAAGTGTAATCTGATAGTGCTTTAATTTTATGCATTTTTACTGAAAATTAAACCAACTTGATTGTATTGATGCTATCACTCAAACACCTCAGAGTGACTGGAGAGCTTGTGCTAAAAATGAGTGCAATAATAGATTTGCATGTAAAGGGCTAAGGATAGCTGGTTACTGATCCTCTTCTCATTTGATGATTCCATTTTGCTTTACAAGTGCAGAGAATGTGCCAGAAAAATTAAAAATCACAGTATGTTTTGACACTAACAGACACTAATAAGTGGCACTCAGCGGAGATAAAAAATAAAGTGATTAAGTAGGTCAGCTCACTTCAAGAATAGGGAATAAAAATAAGGCTAAACCAGAGGTGTAAATGGGCAGAAAGCACAAAATCCATAGAAGAGAGCAATGCTGCCTCCTCAGACCTGCTGGATCATGGTTTTTATTGGGGCTTTGCTCAGAGTTAGCAGCACCTGGAATATCTGCCTGAATGTGTTCTGCAGGGATGGTGATCTTAGCAGGAAGTTTTCAATGGATTTCCACTTCTGTTACTTTCTCCTTTCTTAAAAATATCTCCCAGCATCCCTGGTTCCATCCCAACCATAAGAACACTGATATTTTGGGTCTCTTTGATGTCCACTCTGATGAAGCCATTGTCAGGCAGCACTTCCCACTTTTCTCACGGTGAATTCCACATTTTCACTTCCTCTGCTCAGCAGAAATGCAAAGTGGATCAAATCTCACCGACACACCCTTTGTTAGCTGCTGCTGGTTGCACTCCAGGTTTGGGGTGAAGCACCTCAGTGCCCTCAGTTTTGGGGTTTTTAGCAGGTATTTGGGTCACATCAGCCAGAGCCTCCTGCAGGGGAGCTGCTGCCATGCCCAGCCTGAGCCAAGCTCCACAGCTCATTATTGCAGCTGGAGCTGTTCTGCTCAGAACCATCACCTCCCTGCAAGTCCCCAAAACGTCATTTTGATGTTTGCTGCACTACTGATCTCCCTCCTGCTCCGTGCAGCTCTGCTGAGCTGACAGGGAATGTCAGGGCTGCTTCTCCAAGAGCTCTGAGCCTCTCCAGCCTTTCCTTGGGCACACCTGCATTTTTCCAAGGCGTTTGAGATGTTGTTTGGTGTGTGATGTGCAGCTTCCCAGCCCTCCAGAGCTGCTCAAACGCCTTGGAAAAATCCAGAATTGCCCAAGGAAAGGCTGGAGTTGCTCAGAACTCTTGGACAAGCAGCTCTGCCATTCCCTCTCAGCTATTCCCATTTGTTTCCATCCACCCCCAGCTCATGCCAAGGCTCTGCTCTGTGATAGGGAAACGCCAAGGTAATTTCATGCCTTGTAAAGCTCTGTGAATATTTTTAATTACGACAGAACCGCCGTGGAAATGAAGATTGTTCAGGGTTTTATTGTCACTGCAGTTCTCTGTGACTCCAATTTCATAGGGATTTAGTTCAATTGGCACTGTGAGCTCTGGGGGATGTCTGGGAGCAGAAGGAAGTGAACCCCACATTTGCCATGGGTTGATAACCTTGGCTAGGCTGACCTAGGCACTCTTCTGCACAGTGCTAGCAGTGATGGATTTTTATTTCTTGCCACCCCCACCCTGGAGGCTGATAAATACAATATTTCAGAGGTTTGAATTACAGGATTTCCCCCCACTCTTTCAGTAGAATTCAATACCACCCTGTAAGGACCACGTGGCTCAGAGCAGAACACAATATATTAGTTAGTCTGTCAGCTCACACTTTGGGTTCTCTTCAGATCAGTGACAGTTTTTCCTTGTCAAACCCTCTCTGCCTTGCAGGAACCTCAGATCATCAGCTAATTCCTTCAGTTCACAGAACTCCACAGCTGGATAAAACCCTTGGTTTACCAGGTTGATTCTGCACTCAGTTTGGGCAATGGGAGTCTTTTTGTCTGTTATCCTGCCCTGAGCCTGGCATGGGCAGAGTGTGAGATGTGTCAGCTCAGAATTGATGAACTTGGCAGATTAGTGTGCTAATTGATGCAAACTGGATAGACTGGGAAAGATGATCAATGGAAAAGGAAAGCAGGAGGTTTTTAATTAACATCTTGCAAACAGTGGGTCTAAAAATGGGGGGTGGGGGGGATTTTATAGAGATATTTTAACATTTATATTTGTAAAAGATTTTATTTTCCTCCCTCCTCTTGGACATCATCTTTCAGGTTCTCTGGAATGAGCTCACATATCATGCACAGGAAGGCAGAAATGCAAAAAATCATCATGCATCATTCTGTTCTTTGTGTTTAACAGGTTTTTTGACCCCTGAGATTTTGAAATGCTAAAGATTGAAAGTAAATAACACACACTTTTGCCTTAGCTGGTAAATCTACAGATTTCCTTGCCATTTCCATATAACAGGTAAAATTCCCTTAAATCCTCAGTGATTAGAACACCTGACTGTGCCAACAATATATTTGCTGAATCTTCTCTTCTCTCTCTCTTTGAATGAAATTCACCCCCTAGGAAGTAAATTGTCAGTGAATGAAATGGGATTTTTGTGAATATATTTCTGATTTGAAGCCATTTTCCCCATTCTCCCAGAGCTGCAGGGCACTTTCCACCTGGGGTTGCTTTTCAAATTGTTTCCTCAGAGTGCCCAGTAATTGGCACAATTAATCAAACGCTATGACTGATTGCTTCAGTCAGGAGTTGTTTCCTGATTGATCAGTTGGGGTTTTATTTCCCTCACCTGCCCAGTCAGGGGGGCAGAAATTCCTCTGAAAAATGCTTCATTTACCTGGAGTTGGTAAGTAACATGTAGAATTAAATAAATAATATTATAAATAATAAATAATATATAAATAAATTTTAAAAAATATTATCTTTGGATAGGGGAAAAATATTTCTAATGCATGTTGCATTTCTAAATATTTCTAAGTATTTCTAAATATTTCTAAGTCCGTGTTACATCTGGATTTGGGAAGTAACTTGTAGAAGCAAATAATGTTATCTTTGCATAGAGGAAAAAATTATTTCTAATGTAAAAAGGCTGCTTGTTGATGTCATTTGGGAAATTGGAATGCAAAGGCACTGGTTGAAGGTATGCAGATTTATACTGGGATATGGTAATTCCATCCCATGGAAAAAAAATCAGTATTGATGCCAGGGAAGAAAAGGATGTTATCTGTGCAAAATTTCAGCTCCTACTGTAAATTTCTGGGGAGTGAAATGTTTCCTGTAACTATGACTCAGACATGTGTGAATCAATAGAGCTTCTGAGGGTCAGAGGAAGTCAATGTATTTTATATTTTAGAGGTGAAAGGTGCTAAAGTCTGTGGCTGACTAGAGACCAATTTTTCTTCTGGAAATTTTCACTTTGTATTTATTTATTCATTTATTAATTATTTTATTTTATTTTAATAAAGAGCCTGGATGGTTCTGCAATGTAATGTACAGTTGAATTACTGAGGATTATCCCCCCAGAAAGACACACCATGTTAAGCAGAAGAAAAATCACTTTTTCCCCCCTTTTTTCAACTTCTCTGGCTGCAGAAGTTGCTAAAGAGAGTCAGAAATTGCCAACCTCCTCTTTCCCCAGTGTGTGTCTTTGGCCTGCTTAGATCACAGACTAGATGGAGAAGCAAATTGCATCAGGCAGGAAACACTGAGGATGCAATACAAAATACAAACAGTCAGAAACTGCAGCCATTTATTTCCTTTTAATCAACCAGATCTGCAGAGACTTGAGGGAGAACTATAAAAGAGACAATTCCTGATAACAGGCAGGGCTGGTCAACTACTTAATGGATAACTAGAAAGGTACACATATGAATATTTTAAAAAATATTTAAATACTCTGTTCACAGAACTCAGTCTGTTTCTCAGGCATTCTGGACATCCAGATAGCCCAGGACAGAGAAATGGGAGTGGAAATTTTAAATGTTAAATAATCTCACTGCCCCTGTGGGTTTGTTTGCTGCTTCCCTTCTGAAAAAACCCACAAAACCCAACTCAGCTCCTCTCCATGCCCTACTGCAGTGCACAGGGCTAAAGGAAAGAAATACCAGACAAAAATCTTTCATAGTCTTGTTTGTGAGGAAAGATTCAATGTCAGAGATTTCTGACTAGGCTAAAAAGGGAAATGACCTTTTGCAGAAGAGCTCAGTGCTTCTCCTGCACTGACAGGCTGACAAGTGTCTGGGAGTTGCTCAGGCTGCACATCTGCAGTGTGTCAGTCCTTCCTGCTCTGGACAGACAGATGTTGGAAAGCCCTGACAGCTGTTTGTGAGTGGCTGTGGGACAGACCTGGAGAGGTCACAGAGCCTGTCCTCATCAGAGTGAAATCTCAGATCAATTTGCACCTCAACACCTACCATGGACATTATTCTAGCCACCCTTTGCACTTGTTTTTGTTGTTGTTTTACCCATGGCTGTCACTGAAATGGAAGGGCTGTAGGGGAGAATACATTCAGGAAAATCCACACTTTATTTTTATTATTGTTTTACCCATGGCTGTCACTGAAATGGAAGGGCTGTAGGGGAGAATACATTCAGGAAAATCCACACTTTATTTTCGGAAGGACATTTGTCACTGAAAAATTGCTTTGCTTCAAAAACCTCATGGCCCAGGATGACTTCTGCTCAGAGTGGGGTTTTCACAAACCTCCTTTCATGCCATGTTTATGCAGACTTGCTGAGGCCTCTAAAGCTTCATAGAAATCTGGGCTTGTACTGCAAGGCAGGATAAATGCTAATTTCCAGCTTTTTTCCCTGGAGCCAATCTTGGCTTCTTGGCTTTACTCCCATTGTGCCTCTTTCCCTGCATGGGTTTGGGAACTATTCTACTGCCTGTGTCTAACACACTTCTGAGTAGCTGATAGAAAACACCTTCTGAATTTGTTGTTATTATTATTAATAGCAATAATAATAATAATGACTTAATTATAATTTTCTGAGGGATTAAGGTCTGTTTACAAATTGGAATATTCCAAAGTGTTGGCCAGTTTTGGAGAAGCTGTGTACTGCTAGACCCTCATGACTTAGAGGATGCAACCCTTGAATTGTCTTGCTGCATTCTCCTTGCCTTCAACAGCCAGAGCAGTGTGCTTTATTGTCCTGGTACTTTATTGAAGTTTTCATTCCTGAGACATTTCTCACTTCTTTCAGCTATTGTTCACTCTAGTTCTTTGATTCCTCTAGTGTTGTCCTGAGGCTAAAATGCTACTGGAATATTACACCTTTTTTTTCTCTTTAAATACCTTTAATCTTTAGCCTTGCTTATGCCATCATCATTTTAATGCCTAAATATTTGTAAATTAGTGGAATACTGGAGAAGAAAGAAGCACAA
This sequence comes from Entomyzon cyanotis, assembly GCA_024500445.1. NCBI lineage: Eukaryota > Metazoa > Chordata > Aves > Passeriformes > Meliphagidae > Entomyzon > Entomyzon cyanotis. The sequence goes on from JAKEPQ010000309.1 coordinate 10,798,792, forward strand.
AATATAGTCCTAAGGTCAAAAATCATTGACTGTTTCAGTTCAATTTACTCAATAAACAAGAGGTTCCCAGCCTGAAATTCAATCCAGAGCTCTCAAATACTGGTGGAAATTTTAATTTCCTAAAGAAATTCACATCTTTGTCTTTCAGCCAACCTAAGCCTGAGTGCTGAAGGGAATTCAGCTGTGGTTAACCCCTTGCACAGCAATTCCAGCTGAAGCTCCAAACACCATGGAGTGGTGGCTCCCCAGGAGAGCTCTGTGTCCTTCACTGGGAGCATTCCATAAATCCCTGATGTCCCCAGCTCCTTAGAAATGAACATAAGAATAGCATTTGCCCTTGGAGTTCTAAATGTAGCCTTTCTGCCAGTATCTACATGGGACCTGCATTTCTTCCTTGCTTTCTGGATTAATCCCCATCAAGTGTGGCAAATCTTTGCTCAAGGGCCCATTTCAGTACAAAATGAGCTCATCCCTCTCTGGCTTTGAAATCAAGCTTTTGCTGACTGAATGTCCAAATTATGAGGAAATCAAAGATATGCCATGCAGGAGCTGGGCAGGGCTCTGAAACACAGCTTCATTATTGTCCAATTCAGCAGTGCTGCTGGAAAACAGCTCTGGGATTGTTTGGTGTAAAGGACATTCCCACAAGGCTGTGATGGAGTTCAACTTGCCTAAATGACTTAGAAAAGCTGAAAACTATCCCAGAAGCTACTTTTAGCCACTAGATAATTTTTTTAAGGAACAAGGAGATGGTGATGCATTACTCTAGGTAATGGCACTACACATGGATAGTAAAAACTAGATGCAAACTGATGAAGTTTACTGCCCCAGCTGCAGTTTATGCCCTTTGCATTACCCTTGCAACCCTAATTTGTTTGAACTGATCTTTGTTCTGCCTCTGACAGTGGCGCCAAGGATGCTTCCTAAATAATGCTGGTGTGAGTGAGAGTGTGCTGTGACACACCAGATTCTGATGGAGTCACCTCGTTTTGGAAAGGCTGTTTTTATCATGGTGGTCGAGTGGGGAAGGTGTTTAACTTTGGGGTTTGATTTTGGTTCCTCAAAGTGGTTTTTTGGGGTATTTTTTCCCCTGGGGACATCATGTTAAGCTCTTGCTCAGGTGAACAGCTTGTGTTTGGAGATGGCCCTGGTGAACTTGCAGGACTGCAGGGTGGGATGTGGGGGGATGACACCACAGGTGAGGTGACCTCGGTTTGTCAGCATCACTGGGGCCGAGTGTCCCGTGGGACAGGATGAGCACCTCTCCATCCCCTGCAGGCTCAGCCCTGCACCGTGAGCACCTGAAGAGCTGTCCCACCTCAGCCTGCCCGCTAGAGCAGCCACAGGGCACTGTGCCCGGTGGGAGCTGCAGCTCCCTGCTCCCGTTCCTGTTCCCGGAGTCTCCCCTGTCCCCGGGCAGCCTCTGTCCCTCCGCTCCCGTCCCTCCGCACCGCCTGAGCCCGACACTGGCAGCACTGCTGTCCCTGGTCACCGCGGGGCAGGAAATGCCACACAACAGGGCTGTGAGCCCGCTGGGGCTGTGAGGATGCTTTGTGCCCAGCGCTGTGCTCCTGCCGCTGGGAGCAGAGAGGAGCCGGGGCAGGGCGGAGCGGGGCGAGGGAGCGGCTGCGGCTCCCAGCATCTCCCGGCTCCCAGCATCTCCCGGCTCCCAGCATCTCCCGGCTCCCAGCGTCTCCCAGCTCCCGTCCTCTATCGGCTCCCATCATCTCCCGGCTCCCATCCCTATCGGCTCCCATCATCTCCCATCATCTCCCCGGCTCCCATCATCTCCCACCCCTCGCCTTCCGCGGATGCTGCTGCCGCCGATGCTCGGGGAGCTGCGATCGCCCGCACCCCAGGGAGGGCAGACACCACTCGCCGTCGCCTCCTCTTCCTCCCGCACCTCCTCCGGTCCCTCCCCGCCGCACGGCCGATAAAAGGGGCGGGGGGCGGCGGGATGCGCCGCTCGCAGGGGAGGTCGCCGGCGGCGGGCTGATGCTGCCGCAGTTCGCCATTGCCGGGCACGGCTCGGCGCCGAGCGGGGGCGGCCGGGGGGCAGCGCCGGGGGTCCGGGGGGCACAGCAGCAGCAGCCCCGCGGGCCGCGGCCCCCGAACCGCCCCATGCCCGAGCGGCGCCGGCGGGGAGCCCCGGGGGCTCGCTCCTGTCTGCTCTGGCTCTTTGTGCTGCTCAAGGTAGGTGCGGGGAGGGGAAGGGAAGGGAGGGGAGGGGTGCGGGCCGAGCCCCTCCGCGCCGCCTTTGTGTGCCGCCCGCCGCTCCGCCGTGCCCAGAACGGGCCGGGAGTGCCCGCTGCCCATTGTCACTGCCCGCTGCCCATTGTCATTGCCCGCTGGCCGTGCCCGAGAGCGGGCCGTGCCCGCTGCCCATGGCTGCTGCCCGCTGCTCCTGCCCGCTGCTCCTGCCCGCTGCTCCAGCCCGCTGGCCGTGCCCGCTATCCCTGCCCGGTATCCCTGCCCGCTCCGCTGCCCGTGTCGTGTCGCTGCCCCTCTCCCGAGAGCACCGGGCGGTGGCTCAGCCCCGCTGTCCCTGTTTGTGCTCCATGCGGAGCTCTTCCCCGCTGTCCCTGTTTGTGCTCCAAGCGGATCTCATCCCCGCTGTCCCTCTCTGCGCTCCGCGGGAGCAGCGGTGGCTTTGCTCCGGGCGGGGTTCGCTGCTTCTCCGCATCCCCGAACTGCCGGCAGCCCTGGGGAGCGGGGCCGGAGCTCTGCCCCATCCTCTGCCCCATTCTCTGCCCCATCCTCTACTCCATCCTGTGCCCCATCCTGTGCCCCACGCTCAGCCCCAGGCTCAGCTTCATGCTCTGCCCCTCCGGAGTTCCCCGTTGGGATGCCCAGAGGCGCGGTGCGTTCGCTGTCCTTCAGCACCCCGAGCTCCTCACGCCTTCAGCACCCCCAGCACTCACCCCTTGAGCCCCCCGAGCAGCTCACCCCTTGAGCACCCCCAGCACTCACCCCTTGAGCACCCCGGGCACTCACCCCTTGAGCACCCCGGGCACTCACCCCCGTGCCCTGCCAGGGAGAACAGCCACTCCGCCCGCGGGGATGCAGCTAACAAAGCGGTGGCACAATCGCCCAGCTCTGCTCTGCTCGGTGCCTGCTGGGTGCAACCTCAGCCTATCTCCTCGGCAGATTCATTTCTCAAAGTTCTGCCTGATGCTGCCAGCTTGGTTTCGCAGGACGTGTTTTATCTCCACGCTTTAGTTCATTTAATGGTTTCTTAAGAGGGTTTGATATGCTTCGTGTGAGTTGTGAAAGAAAATGTGTGCAGTGCCCAGGTGGATAGTGCTGGCTGCAGATGTCATTGCCTGAAGAGCAGAGCTCAGCACTGCTGAAAACTTTGGTGTGTATTTGTTAAGGAGAGCTCTGCAGCTAAGGAGCTGACCTTTCAGAGCCTTATAAATGTAAATATTCTGTGGAAATCATCAGGACTCCCTGTGTGAACAAGAGTTTGCAGGATCATGTCCTAGAGCAGCAGTGGTGTCACTTCTAAAATTGACATTGCATTGACAGAACTATTTCAAGGGAAGCTTTCACAGCATCTGTTCACATATAGTAGTCAACTGTCAGCTGTCTCATTTTCATAACTGCTGAAACATACATTTATGCAAGATAAAATGGTAATATACAGACAAAATGTTGTTCCATGCAATGTGGTAGTTTTAAATTTTATTTTTTTTAAGAAAGTAAGTCTGTGGATGTTATGGGCTAGTAGAAAGATGAAGTTTCTAGTTTGTTCACAAATACAGAAGTGCACACAGTTTTAAGTAGCTATTTTATCCCACAATCAGAGAATGTATGTTACTTTACATCCTATTTTTGGGGTTTTTTGGTTTGGTTTTTTTTTAAGTGTTTATGTGCTGGAGTGTTGGAGTTTTTATTTTTTTTTCCTAGACCTGCTGTGGTAAAGCAAGACAGAAAATAGGTAGTTTAACTTTGTATAATACTATACTTGTTAAATGAATAATAAGTTTCAAGAAATTGGCTAAGGTTTGAAGGTAGCCAAGACCTGAGGTTTTCATTCTGCTGGAAAATCACCATCACTTCTCAGCTGAATAAACCCAGGACTGGAGGACAAAGAAAGCTGATGAGCATTAGCAGAATTTTGTGGTGCAAGAGAAGGTAAAGCTGCAGCTTCAGCTGGAGGTGCATCAGTGTCACCCTATGTGACTGGATTGTGACTCTGGGTGGATAGCAACCTCACTGTAATTAGTTATCTTTGCATTATTATTGGACACCACAATAAAAGAACTGAGACTTCAGAGGATAGTCAGAGTGAATGTGGTTACAGGAGAGAAGCTGGGGGAGCAAGAACAGTGCTTGTTTCAGATCACCACAACAGGACCATTTTCCTGAGCCTGAAATTCACTGAGTATCCCTCAGGATCTGAGTACTTTTTCCAGTGACAAATAATTGAAAAGAATCATTTCAAAACAAGGCATTTCCCTAGCTTAGTGCCATTTAGCTCTGCCAGCTTGTTGAAGCAATACTAAAATCAGCCAGACTCGATTTATTAAATTGCTGCTTCACCTGGAAGTTCATCTCGTTGACAAAGCACTGAACTGATGGATCTGAAGACAGGCAAACCTGCTGTCTGTTCTTGCAGTTTCAGTGCTAGCAGCCCAAATGTCACTTGCTAAGCTGAATCTGCTTGATGTGGCCTCGATGCCCATCTGGCAATTTGTAAAACCATCAGCAGACTTTGCTCAGGGATAAAGCTGCTCCAAGCACATTTCCTCTTCTCTTGTCTTCCAATTGTCATTATTTCATGGTGCAGAGTACCAGTGCCAGCCTGTCCCAGCTTGTGGCACTTTCTGAGGTTGCTGGTGGGCTCAGGGATCAGACAGGGACATTGCCCACTGCAAACACTGCCCACTGCATGCCATGTGCCTGGTATGGTTGCCCAGAATGTATTCTCATCCTGAGCACTCTTATCTTCTCGTAATTTAGTGATTCCGGTTTTGTTACTCAAGATTCTAAAGATTCTGGTCTTGAGACAAAACTGAATTGGTTGCACTGTAAAGGAAAAAGAAAGCAAACTTTGATAAATGTTAAGATTATTTTGAAGTTAAAATCTTTACACAGACTTGAGTACCTACAAGTGCACTAATAAAAAAATAAGAGACTGGTTTATTAAATGCTTTGCACATGGAAGTTACAACACTTTTTTTTTCTTATCAAACTTCCATAGATGTAGAGTTGAAAAGGGGAAAACCTTTGAGACAAATGTGGCAACATATGCTAGCTGCCACATATGCAGTGTAACAGATGAACAGAGAATGGGAAATACTCGAAACAGCAAGGTTACCTTGCTTTTCATAGCACTCTGCAATCCTGGAAGCGAAGGGAGCAGCTCAGGAGGGAGTTTGCTGTCCTTCAGGCAAGCCAAACGTGATGCATTCCATTTCTGGAACCCCTTGGTGCTTGTGCTGGGAAACTGCACTGGATTGGAAATGGAGTTCCAGGAATGAAATGATCTGCATCGTGTCTGGCTTGCCATAAAGATAGCACATTGTGTCAGGGCTGTGCTGGAATCAGCATGGCAAGCTCTGCACTTCCCTGCCTGTTGTGTGCCTGGATTTAGGGAAAAATGGCTTTACAGTAAATTCTGGTGATGGGAAAGCTGGTGACACTTTCCCTGACAGGAACAGGGAGGGGTTAGCAGGAGAAGTTTTAAGGGAATCAATGCAGTCAGATTTAAATCTGCTGGTCTTGAGGTGGTAGCATGGACATGACAATATGTGGGATGGGCACTGTGAGTGAGCAGAAAACAGAATATTGGGGATGGCAGATGGAATTCAAGCACTTCAGAGGAGCTGAACACAGATAGCAGAAGTAAACAACTCTGAGCTATTATTCTATGCCAGCCAGAGATTGAACAGGAGGTAGCTGTTTGGTAGATATGAACCTCTCGGGGGATAAAAACCCTAAATTCCTAAGTTCTCTGGTAAAAACAGATAAGGTGGCCTGTCAGTCTGACAGTTGTGATGTTGAAATAATTTGGCCTCAGAGCTTTTCCAGATTGATTCAAGGCCCTTCTAGTGTGGTCACAAGGATTTGGACAACTGCAGCTCCTCAGTGTGCCACAGACCTGTAACTCCTCAGTGTGCCACAAACCTGCAGTGTGCCACAGACCTGTAACTCCTCAGTGTGCCACAGACCTGTAACTCCTCTGTGTGCCACAAACCTGTAACTCCTCTGTGTGCCACAGACCTGAACCCTCAGTGTGCCACAGACCTGTAACTCCTCAGTGTGCCACAAACCTGTAACTCCTCAGTGTGCCACAGACCTGTAACTCCTCAGTGTGCCACAGACCTGTAACTCCTCAGTGTGCCACAAACCTGTAACTCCTCTGTGTGCCACAGACCTGTAACTCCTCAGTGTGCCACAGACCTGTAACTCCTCAGTGTGCCACAGACCTGTAACTCCTCAGTGTGCCACAAACCTGTAACTCCTCTGTGTGCCACAGACCTGTAACTCCTCAGTGTGCCACAGACCTGTAACTCCTCAGTGTGCCACAGACCTGCAGTGTGCCACAAACCTGTAACTCCTCAGTGTGCCACAGACCTGTAACTCCTCAGTGTGCCACAAACCTGCAGTGTGCCACAGACCTGTAACTCCTCAGTGTGCCACAGACCTGTAACTCCTCAGTGTGCCACAGACCTGTAACTCCTCAGTGTGCCACAGACCTGTAACTCCTCAGTGTGCCACAGACCTGTAACTCCTCAGTGTGCCACAAACCTGTAACTCCTCAGTGTGCCACAGACCTGCAGTGTGCCACAAACCTGTAACTCCTCAGTGTGCCACAGACCTGTAACTCCTCAGTGTGCCACAGACCTGTAACTCCTCAGTGTGCCACAGACCTGCAGTGTGCCACAAACCTGTAACTCCTCAGTGTGCCACAGACCTGTAACTCCTCAGTGTGCCACAGACCTGTAACTCCTCAGTGTGCCACAGACCTGCAGCTCCTCTGTGTGCCACAAACCTGTAACTCCTCAGTGTGCCACAGACCTGTAACTCCTCAGTGTGCCACAAACCTGTAACTCCTCAGTGTGCCACAAACCTGTAACTCCTCAGTGTGCCACAGACCTGTAACTCCTCAGTGTGCCACAAACCTGTAACTCCTCAGTGTGCCACAGACCTGTAACTCCTCAGTGTGCCACAGACCTGTAACTCCTCAGTGTGCCACAGACCTGCAGTGTGCCACAAACCTGTAACTCCTCAGTGTGCCACAAACCTGTAACTCCTCAGTGTGCCACAAACCTGTAACTCCTCAGTGTGCCACAGACCTGTAACTCCTCAGTGTGCCACAAACCTGTAACTCCTCAGTGTGCCACAAACCTGTAACTCCTCAGTGTGCCACAAACCTGTAACTCCTCGTGTGCCACAGACCTGTAACTCCTCAGTGTGCCACAGACCTGCAGCTCCTTGTGTGCCACAAACCTGTAACTCCTCTGTGTGCCACAAACCTGTAACTCCTCTGTGTGCCACAGACCTGCAGCTCCTCTCTGTGACACAGACCTGCAGCTTCTGCAGTTAGTTCTGCTGATTTCCAACCACATCCCAGGAAGTCTTTGGGGTAAGGGAGGTAAATCCCACTGACCAAATTGCCAATCTCATCAGCAGCTCCTTCAGTTTTAAGGGCTTTCAGTAATTTCTGTGTCACATCCCCTAAATCAATGCTGAGAGGAGCCCCAGACAGTCCCAACTGCCTCGTTCCCTTTGTGGAATTTGCTTTTTGTCTGTTATCTGCACCACAGCTATTCTGATTGTTTCCTGTTTGTTCACATGGAAGTGGTTTGAACATGGGGAATCTTCACTCCTCACTGATCTGTTAAATGAGGAGGAATGGTCTCATTCCACTTACAAACTGCAAAGAAATGTTAAATTTGAGCAAGAGGAAAAAAAGCCAACAAAAACCCCCCACACCCAAAACCTGAACATCTATTAAATGTGATGAAGAACAGTAGAGAGAACTGGGGAGGAGAAAAAAAAAGCCATGGGAAGAATGCTAATTAGTGTTTTCCTAAAGTACTGTAAGGCAGATTTAAGGGGAAAAAAAAGAGAACATTTTCCAAGAGCAATGAAAATAATTTATTTATTATTTGCTTAGCACTGCTGTGCCTAGCTTTGTTCTGTATGCAAAATACCTGCAGACTGTGCCTGAAGTCTGAAAGACAGACACATCAAAATAAGGATGCTCTAGATAACTTAGGAATGATTACCATAAATGCCAGTTGCTGCTATTCTCCAAGGGCTGCTGTACCTTCCAAACAGAAGTCACAGTTGCTTCCCCCAGGAGCTGAGCAGAGAGGTTTTTGTTGTTGTTATTTGTTGCTTTTTCTTTTTTTAAATTTGGTATTGATTTCTACAGGATGTTGCTCTTCAGAGCTTCTGGACATTTACATCCGTTTAAGACATCAAAAAATAATTAATAATCAATGTGACTTTAATCCCTTCCAAGAGAGCCCATTAACCTACAAAATGCTGCAGCTCACAACAGCTGCATGAAAGTTACTGTAAGCAGGGCAAGAGATGAAAGAGGGAAACATCACTCAGATATTTGCCTTTTTCAAAGAGAACTTGCAGTTGAAACAGAGAGCATAGCTAATATTTTATTGTAGTCAACTTGCTGTAAACCAGGAGGTTTGGGGAGGTGGTTTTTAATGATTTTCTCTCTCTCTAACTTGCCTGCCTCTGCCTAGTCTTGTACTGATGTTGTCTTGAGTCATCATTGCTGCTTCTGAGGGAAAGATGATGATGTCACAAAATCAATCTCAGAGGATCCTGTGCTGTAATCCCTTTTCAGGAAAGTCCATTAAATCAATGCCTCTCCTTCTGTGTGGAATGACTGCAGGATCAAACCCTCTAATTTCCCTGTGTGAAGGAAAAAGCAGATGGGATGGGATTTTACATAATTAACTGGCAATTATTAAATACAACAAGAAAAATGATGACATTTTCTGAAAGAGAAATGAATACATAGTGAATATCTAAGTGTGTTTCAAAATGATCTCTGGGATAAAATCACGTCTCAGTTGCAAAATAACATGTTAAGCCAAAAAAATGCTTTTTTATTTTCAAACCTTTTGAAAACTAGCTCAGGACTCCATAGGCTTCGAAACCCCATCAGGGCTCCTCAGCAGCTTTGGGGGAAATCCTGAAAACTGCAGAGTGGCAGCACCATATTGAAGTTGAACAGGAATAACAGCTTTGTCATCCCACCTGGTGTTGGTGTGCAGCATCAGTATTTGTCAGCTGGGATCACAACTGAGGGCTTTCCTCCCATCCTGAGGAGGCTGAGAGCTATCAGAGAGTCCTCTGTGCTTCTGGGAAAAGCTACAAAGTCCAGGGGAGTCCAAGGAGTTTCTCTGCTGCTCTCAGTGGGTTTTTGGGAGCTGCATGGGTCTGCCAGGCACAGAGCCCAGGGGACATGGGGTGGCCTTGGGGTCACTGCAGTGCTGGCAGCAAACCAGAGCCAGGGGTGGGTTTGGTTCTCAGGAGCTGAGAGTCTGAGAGCTGCAAGGAACTCTCCAGATCAATCCTGAGCAACCTTCTTGTTTAGGGAGCAAATGGCTGTGCTGGCAAGGGTTGCTGTGCTGGAATCCATGTCTGAACTGGTGCAAGTGCTCCTGCTCTGGGCTGCTCTTCCCCATGTCCATGAGTACTGAGAGTAAAACTCCTCTACTGATCAGAGCATTTTCATTTTGATCTGAGAGATTTTTATTTTCTCCTCCCCTGCCCAGAGGGAGGGATTTATTGCCCTTGTTATGTGACTAAAGCATATGAGAGCTGCTGGACTAGCAAAGGTATCTCCTTGTTTAAGCTTCTAGCTGCCTTGAAGTTGACAGTGATGCTGATATTTCTCACTCCACCTCCTCTCTGGACAGCTGCCTAGGACCCTGCAGGAGAGCAATGACAGCCTCATTGAGTCCTTTCAAAGAGGACTCAGAAGTTGAGTCCTTTCAAAGATCATGAATTGGGACACAAAATGTATGAATTTTTTATTAACCCGACTGTTCTGTTGTTTTGCAAGTTCATTTTGGAATAATTTGGGCTGTCTTTCTTTGTGAAGTCTCAAACTCTGGGTTGCAGTCATAAGCTTTCTGCTGAACTCTGCTTGTTTTCTTGCATTTATCAGTGCCTTGAAGCTTGAGCTTTAAATATTATATCAAGGATAAAATTCTTGGAGCTGTCAGTGTTAGGAGGTACCTTAATTATCACTTAGGCTTTCTGCAGAGTCAGGCAGGTATTTGCCATCACTGCACATTCCCTTCACAGCTTCATCACTCTCAAGAAGGTTTTTTTATTTTTTTTTTATTTTCCCCTTCTGAGTTACACTTCTGGGAGGAGAACCATGACTTCATGTATTTTACCAGCTCAGCTCTGAGGCATGCAGCAAACCATTAAAGCTTCACCGAGGGGATATTGGTGATAAACATGAATTAAGGGACATTGGTGAGAAACCTGAATTAAGGGATATTGGTAAGCAACATGAATTAAAGGATATTGATGAGAAACCTGAATTAAGGGATATTGGTGAGCAACCTGAATTAAGGGATATTGGTGAGAAACCTGAATTAAGGGATATTGGTGAGCAACATGAATTAAGGGATATTGGTGAGAAACCTGAATTAAGGGATATTGATGGGAAACATGAATTAAGGGATATTGGTGAGCAACATGAATTAAAGGCTCTTGGTGTAGGACTGACTCTGTCCTGGCTGGAATCTCTCATCACTGCACCCAGATACAGAAATTTGTGTCAATCAGGTTGGGGAATACATGTCTGGAGGGAATATGTGAGATCTTTTGTTGAAATTTCCTGTATTTTTGTATTGATAACTGAAGCACTGCTCCTGAAATCAATCAGTTACAGGGGCTCAATACACTTAATGAGCTCCAAAGGAACACTTTGGGTTGTGATTACAGCTTCTGCTGCCTGACTGCAGCACACTGGGAGTTTACTCCTGATGATTTATAATATTGGAGGGGAGGATGAATTCAGGATTTCTTTTTTTTTCCCCCAGATTTTTGCCTTGAAGTTGTGTTAGCTCACACTTTTAGATATTTACTCCCATCCATGCTGGAATACAGATTTCTGGGTTTTAACTACAGGACACAGAATAAAAAAGCCAAACTTCCCTCTTCCACCTTCCTGCCTCCCCCCAAAAAACCCCAAACTCCATCAAAACCCCCACAAAAACCCAAACAAAAACTTCCCAAGTTTCAAAAACCCCTAAGATGGTGGTTGTCCTGTTGCCCATATATCTCCCAGTTCTCTTCCATGAATCCTGACTTCCCAACAACATCACCCCAAAAAGCCTTTTTCTTGTACCTTTATAAAGTCAGATCTTCCAGGGAATAACACCAAAACCATTTTAATTGCTGGGTGCCCAGTGTGGATTTTTGCAGTGACAATGGAAGTGGTTTTGTGTTAGGAATGATAATGGAAAGTGTTTTTGCATCTCCCCAGGCTGGGGGAGAGGAGGCAGAAGGAAGCAGAGCTGTGCATTCTGCACCCAGCAGTGCAAGTGCTGAGCAGAGGGTGACAGAGGGGAGGAGGAGTTTCCCCTTCTGCCCCTGACAAACCCAGCTCTGTGCTGTCAGAGATGGCTGGGAAATGGGATTTTTCTCTGCTGAAATGGCCTAGTCACATTTAGCTCTTTTCCTCTTTGCATACTGGCATATTCTTGCTGTGTGCATATTTATCCAAAGTCTTTACTTGGAGTGTTGGACTGAAGGTCATATATTTTTTTTTTCTCTCTTTCTCTCCTTCTTTTTTTTTCCCTCCAGTCCCTCTGTTTCTAAAGATGTCAAGCTAAATAACTGATGATTTCTTCTGATGCCAGAAGGCCTTCATCATATGCATATTAGGGTTTAGTGTAGTTTTCCTGCCTGCATCTCAGTGCTCTCAATTGGTATGCAGAGCCATCCTCTCCCCACGAGCTCCTGTGCCCAGAGCTGAGGATTATGTTCTTATCCAACATATGTACTCAGCCTGAAATGCTAAGTCTCAGCTACTAGAGGAACAGAAAGATGTTGTGGTTAAAGGAACTGTGTCAAAGCAGCCAGGCAGATCAATCTAGAAATCATTTTGTTGGAGAGGCAAGATAAGATTCGCTTTGAATGTCTGAGTCCCCTGACCAGTGCTAATTCATAAATTCAAATATTGCTGTTCTGACTGGCAGGGATTAGGCAAATATGGGTTTTAGTTTAGAATAATAAAAGCCAGTTTTGTGACAGGGATGGAGGAGTCTCTGTGGATGATGTTTTATGCAGAAGGGGATAGGTTTTGGTCACCTGCAGCTCCAGTTCCGGGGGTGGCTCTGTGGTGGGACTGGGAGCTCATCCCATGTTTTATTTAATAATCCTGTGCAAAAAATACTGTACAGGTTGGGTATTCAGAAGGTTTGAAAGGCAAAATAACAATTTGAATTGACTGCCAAACATTATTTTTGTAGTTTTTGCTGTGATAGAGTGTGGCTAGCACAGGTCTTTCTCGTGAGAACATTTTGCTACGTTTCATAAACAAAGATAAAGTTTGGATGTTTTGCAAACAGTGTCTCCAGATTAGGACAGTTCAGGCCTGGCCAATTAGGCCTAGGGGGAGGTCTCGGGCTGACCAATCTGGGTGACCTCTGAAGACTCTATATATATGGAAATCAAAATAATAAACGCACTTTTCTCTTTTCTTGCCTGAGAACCTGGGTTTTTTCTCTCTGCTAGTGGCTCAACAGCGACATCAGAGAAGCCTAAGAAGCTTCCCAGCAAATATTTCTGTTCTCCAGAAGGAGCACTTCAGTCCTAAGCTTTCAGCCCTCTAAAGAAAAATGGATTCTGGGTCAGTCAGCCAAGGAAAATTCAACAGCTAACAACCGTTTGAAGTTATCTGCAAATAGTTGCAATTGTCTGAGATCTCTGTTTTCCCAAGGATAAAATCCTATCCCATTTTTCTCATTTATCTCTCCAGTGTTTGTCCCCTGGCTGCTGTTCCCTTGGCCTCTCTCCTCTCCAGCCCCACTCCTTCCCTTTCTGCCTCCCTTGCCATCCCTGATTCTCCTCCATTGCACTTCTCCCTGCTCAGTCCCTCTGCTCCCACCCAGCCTCTCACCCTCCTCTCCCCAACTCTGTAACCTCATTTCTCAGCTATTTTGCCTTTAGCTTCAGTGTGAAGTTGTGTTTCTCCAGTAAACATTTTGGGATGGCATTTCTCAACACTCAGGAAAGGTTTCTCTGCACACCATTTGCAGTCATTTAGCTCCACAGTTAACTTGCAGCAGAATGCTAAACAGTCACAAAAAGACTGTGATTGCATGAAAAGCCTATTTTAGTGAAGATAGCTGTTATTCAAATAGAGATCATATTTCTCAGGGAAAAAAAGGGCCAATTACTGAGCTCTGTCACCTCCACTGTGAATTCAAATGAACTTCATCTGAAGTGATGTTGTTCCACTGATTTTTACCAAATGTAACTAAACCCAGCACGAGTCCCTGTGGATTTCAGCTCTGCAGGCTGTGACTGTGGTGGCTTTCAGAACCTTGTCCTGGTTACAGTTCACATAAATAGATGTATTTATGAACTTTCCCCCCTCAAAACTAAAAATTATTATTTCCTTGGTAATACATGGTTGATTGTGCTATAGTCTTAGAAGAGTGGGGGCTCTGAGCCTTTGGGAAGAGCTTAAAATTGATTTTTATTCTCCCCCCTACTACCTTTACCTTTTCTTGTGAAACACTTAATGCAAGTTTGTTTGGGTAGTTTTGTCTGTCTGAATTATATGTATTTCTCCCATTCATCATACTCTAAGCTTTCTGGTAGATAAATTGGTCCTCCTCTGCACCAGGACAGGTTGATGGCCCATAAAATAGATTTTCTAGGACTATTGCTATGGTTATGTGATTTACACCCTAAGTTCCAAACCCACAATTACCAACAGTGGGATCCCACACACCATAGGGGAATTTAATCAATCCCATTATTAGCAATCAAAGATGCTTTCCCTGGAAGGTAAATGACCTCACTGGTGAATATCACTGCTTTAGTTTCTCACAGTTTTTGCTAGAAAACCAGTCACTGTCAGTTTGTGAAAGCAAACAGTCAGGTTCAAGTCTTTAGGTGATGCAATTCCTCAGTTTCTGGGTGTCTGATTGCAGAGCAGGTTGGACTTTGCTCAGAGGAGCTACCAGGCTCCCCTAGGATTTCCAACCTGCTGGGAGTGCTGCAATTGCTGTGCATGGAGAGGATAACTCCGAGTGAAAAGTGTTGCCTTGAAGCTTCTGAATGTGTTAGGAGAACTGCAAATGCCTCCAGAGCTCTGTGTGTGGATCTGTGCAAACCCAGCAGCTCTGAGTGTGTGTGTGTTCTACACAATCCCAGCAGATCTGAGTGTGTGTGTGTTCCACACTAACCCAGCAGGTATGAGTGTGTGTGTGTTCCACACTAATCCCAGCAGCTCTGAGTGTGTGTGTGTTCTACACTAACCCAGCAGGTATGAGTGTGGTGTGTGTGTTCTACAGTAACCCAGCAGATCTGAGTGTGTGTGTGTTCCACACTAATCCCAGCACACTCTGAGTGTGTGTGTGTTCCACACTAACCCAGCAGATCTGAGTGTGTGTGTGTGTTCCACACTAACCCAGCAGATCTGAGTGTGTGTGTGTTCCACACTAACCCAGCAGATCTGAGTGTGTGTGTGTTCCACACAATCCCAGCACACCTGAGTGTGTGTGTGTTCCACACTAATCCCAGCAGCTCTGAGTGTGTGTGTGTTCCACACTAACCCAGCAGCTCTGAGTGTGTGTGTGTTCCACACTAACCCAGCAGGTATGAGTGTGTGTGTGTTCCACACTAACCCAGCAGCTCTGAGTGTGTGTGTGTTCCACACTAACCCAGCAGGTATGAGTGTGTGTGTTCCACACTAACCCAGCAGATCTGAGTGTGTGTGTGTTCCACACTAACCCAGCAGGTATGAGTGTGTGTGTGTTCCACACTAACCCAGCAGCTATGAGTGTGTGTGTGTTCCACACTAACCCAGCAGCTCTGAGTGTGTGTGTGTTCTACACTAACCCAGCAGGTATGAGTGTGGTGTGTGTGTTCTACAGTAACCCAGCAGATCTGAGTGTGTGTGTGTTCCACACTAACCCAGCAGATCTGAGTGTGTGTGTGTTCCACACAATCCCAGCACACCTGAGTGTGTGTGTGTTCCACACTAACCCAGCAGATCTGAGTGTGTGTGTGTTCCACACAATCCCAGCACACCTGAGTGTGTGTGTGTTCCACACTAACCCAGCAGCTCTGAGTGTGTGTTCTTACACTAACAGAGGTATGAGTGTGTGTGTGTTCAACTAACAGAGTTGAGGTGTGTGTGTTCCACACTAACCCAGCAGGTATGAGTGTGTGTGTTTTACACAATCCCAGCAGATCTAAGTGGTGTGTGTTCTACACTAACCCAGCAGGTATGAGTGTGTGTGTGTTCTACACTAACCCAGCAGATCTGAGAGGTGTGTGTTCCACACAATCCCAGCACACCTGAGTGTGTGTGTGTTCCACACTAATCCCAGCAGCTCTGAGTGTGTGTGTGTTCCACACTAACCCAGCAGGTATGAGTGTGTGTGTCGTTCCACACTAACCCAGCACATCTGAGTGTGTGTGTTCCACACTAACCCAGCAGCTGGCTTTCCTCAGTGTCACACTGCCACAATCACAGGGGAGCAGCACATTTTGGTGACCTAGAAATGAGTGCAGAAGGATGCTGAGCTGCTGCATTTCATGTCCTGGAACATTTCCTGGGTGGTCTTTGTTCAGAGGGAAGAATGGCCAGAATTCTGCTGAAGAGCAGCTCAGGTGTGACCATGGGGCTCAGTTCCCTCCTGGCCATCTCTAGGAATGGTTTGGCATTAAGTGAGACTGGACAGCCCAGCAGGCACTGAGACAGGTTTGGAACTGAAATACATTCAGGTATTTCCCTTGACCTGAAATGGAAGCATTCCCTTGGTCAGCAAACCAATTGTGACCAACAAACCTTGCTGGAGTTTATTTTGGTAAACTGCAGCTCTGCACTGGAAATGGTTATTTTTAGGTTTTTATTTCAATACAGACAGAGAGGAGTTTCTGCTGAGGTGGAAGCATCTCTGCAGATTAGCATGGGACAAAGGATAATTAAATCTTGGCACCTAAAGGAGCTGAGGGGTGGAGAGTATTCACACTGCTGTTCACATACTTGCTCATGTCTATCTCATTTCCACGGGAAAATGAAAATTAATGATGCAGCATTTTATATTTTAACGATTCCATATCTGTGTTTAATTGCAGTTGGTAAACCTGCAGGTTGTAAACCTGTCATTACTATGCAATGAATATTCTGAGTTTGTTTTCTGGTTTGCTTTGGTTTTTTAATTATAGATGAACATGTCCTGTTCAGAGAGCTTACAGCTGGGTGTCCTCCTGCCCAGGACACACCTAATGCACTTGCAGGAAGGAGAATAAGATCCAGGAGAGCAAATTGCTGCCTGTTCTGATCACAGGAATGAGCAATTTACTGAATCCACACTAAATTCCTGTCATAAGTAATGCATTAACATTGGTGTTACACCATCAGCATTGCCCTTCTGCCATTAGTAAAACTAAAGGAAGTTCACCTTTTAAATTGTATTCAGATTTCTGATTGAGCACTTTGAGTGATGGGTTCATCTCATGCAAGCAAAAGGAAGTGATTTACAATGTCTGTCAGTGGAATATCGTTATGTGAGGAGAGATTAACAATCATAATTTCAGACTCAACAGCATTTAGATTTCTGAATTGTCTGTTTTAATGCAAATGCTCTGCCTTTAAATACTGTGCTCTGTCTTAATTAGGTGAAATAACCCTTCCTTGCTTGGGCAGTCCCCAAATTAGTGACCAGCCTGACACGCTCAGGATCATGCTTTTGCATTGTTTCATCTATTCTGATCGTGCAAAGTGAAAGAATAAAAGAAGCAGCAGCTGGTGCCTCCCATATGGAGCACAAGAGGCTCTGAATTCCTCTGGATTCATTTCCAGTTTTCCTGTTCAGAGGAGGCTGACAGGCATTGCTGGGCTGAGATCAGCCCTTGCTCTGTGGGGATTGCTGGGGACATTCACCTCCCATCAGCATGAAAAACCCTGCACATTAAAAAATGACATTATCCATGGAAAAGCTGTGCACAGCCTGGGACTGAGCTGTGCTTGCTGTATCCTCACTGGAGGGCAGAGGGAGATCCATCCCAGATGTTTCACATCTGTAAGGTGTGTAACTCACCCTGCAGACAGCATCTCTGTCCACACAGCACGAATCCAAATTACCCAAATTTTAAGAGTTTCAGCTGGGGATGGAAGAATCCCAGTGAGGAAACTCCAGGTTTTCTGGCACCAGCCAATCCCCCATCCCTGGCATCTCTTTATTTATGTCTTTCTTGTCCTGTGCTGCTTTCCTTGGCCATGTGGCAGCACAGGCAGAGGGTTTGGAAACCACAGATACCAAATGGATCACTGAAAATTACCTGCCATCCTTGAATATTGAGATTCAAATGAAATTTCATTGAAAAGCTGTTTGTAAATAATATGGGAAAGTGAGGGGTAAAGTCTCTCTAGCAGTGGATGGTGAGATCCTTTGTGGGGGTTTTGTGCTTCAAAAATCATGTTTTGAGAAGTGACAACTTGAAATTTCCACGTATTTCACAGCAGATATTAGCAGCAGTATCTGTAATAATTGTTGGACATCACAGTGAAACCTGCCTGGCCTCTGGTTCCACTGTAATCTGGAAACTCCCATTAGACTCTCTGGATGTTCTAACTGAAGTTCATATCTCTTAAATGCACCTTTCGGGCTGCATACGATTTTCTGGTGTGAAAAGCAGAGGAATTTCAGTATCTCTTGTTCATGAAAGCTTCTGGGTAATTTCAGCAGCTCTGAATGAAGTAATTTGGACTGAGGTTTTCAAAGCTCCAGGAGAGATTTAGAAGAACTTTAATGGGAGGTGAATATTAAAGCATCAAACCTGTGTTTTAAGTCCAGAATTGATTTCTGCTGCTATCACAGAGGTAGGATTTCCCCCTGAAGTCTTAGTGATGAAACTAGCCTGAATCCTAGTCAGGTTCTTCCCTTTGTCATGTTGTAGGTTAAGCCAAGAAAGCAGAGATAAATAAAGAAATATTGATGAGAGACCTTCTTGCTTTTTTGGTGATGAAAGAGTTTGGCTTTTAGGGTGCATAGAGAGCTATGGGATTGTTCAGCTCTGACTGCAGGAAATGAAATCCCACTTGTGTTGGATCCTCAGTGTCACACAGAAATGCAAAAGGCTTTAATTACCTCACCAAATGAGGAACTTTGCCCCATCAGCCTCCAGCTTTTGGATCTCCACAGACTGCAGAGCTTTTCCAGATTGGTTGTGTTGGTTGTTTTACTGCTGTCCACAAACTCCTGTTTCCCATATTAACCTCCATAACAAAATTTCTCTGATTTTGGCAATCACTTGGTTAGATTCCTTGGAAATCTTTGAATTTGTGTTATCCAATCCATGGAAGTGCTGTGGAGGAGGAGCAGAGATCTCAGGCTGAAGGAGAAGCAGCAGCATTGTTTCCTTTGACACTTAACCTGCTGATTAAAAATAATGAGAAATCAGATGAGATTCATTTGCAGAACATCCTCCTCCCAAGTTGAAACATTAACACCAGAAGTAAAATCAGGTTTAAAGTGCTTTCATTTTCATTGGTGTATTTACCTAGATTCTTCTTACACTGCACAGTGAAACCACATTATTTCACTTTGTGTACTTTGCTGGGTTCCATTGAGTAGTTTGGATTTTTCTACTTGATCCTCATGGTGTAACATGGTGTTGTGGTTTTTCCTTTAAATAGGAGAAAAAGGTGGGGTTTGGGGGTTTTCTTTGGTTATCTGAGTATATATATATTTTTTTTTCTCTTTTGTCATGCTTATTGTCCATTCTTTAAACGTAACATTCCTAAAATCTTTGCATCCATATCAGGCTCCATAATATTTTCCCTGCTCTGTTTTTGTTAGTAATGTTTTACAAACCCCCAAATTGGCATGCTCCCTTTGAAAGGCTGAACTTTCCCTTTGAAGTGCAGTGTGCTGTGCAGCTGACAGCTCTTTGAAAGCAGCAGGGCTGGAGATGTGGAGAGCAGAAATCCTCCTGGATACAACCCACTGCTGTGCCTGAGCTGGAGGGAAGTGGGGCAGCAGACTGTGCTCGTGGATGAAATGTGTGCTCAGGGTTGCTTTGCTTTGTGGGTTTGGATCAGATTGGTGTTTCTTCCACCTCCTTTTGTCCCAGGTAGTTTTATAATCTAGATTTTTGGTGCAGGTGTCTTGTTCCTTTTCAAACCGGGGTAATGCATTGCTTTTATTTCAAGTTGTTCTCAGTATATGTATTTCTATTATTCATAACATGGGGTAAGACTTATACATAAAATGGTGTGAGTAGGGAAATAAAAACCTCACACACTCCCTGCTAATTAAGCACACATCAAGACCCATAATCTGTGGAACTTCTTATCAGTAATACCCAAATCCTATGGTAATATGATTTTAAACAAATATTTCTTGAATGAACTGAGTGGCTAGGAATGGTTTTTCTCTTTCCACAGCTGAATAACAGCAGCAGCACATGATCATAGTTAATTCCCATGGGAATATTTCCATTTCAGCTGCCAATCTGCCCTGCTTTGCACCCCAGTGGGAGTGGCTTTTCTGGCTGGCTTTCTGGGAGGGAGTTTGCTGTGCCACACAGAATGTCCCAGATGGTTCTGATTCCCAGAGCTGTCACTGCACTGAGCCCCAGCGTCACTCAGCCCATGGGAATCCTTCTCACTCACTGTGCTCTTCCCTTTGGTAACATCAAAAATCAAAAAATAAAGGAGAAGTGGCTAACCAACCCCAAAGCCTCTTTACCATGGAAAGGCAGAATTTCCCTCCTCACTTACACTTCTGCACATACAGCTCAT
Source organism: Entomyzon cyanotis (assembly GCA_024500445.1). Lineage (NCBI taxonomy): Eukaryota > Metazoa > Chordata > Aves > Passeriformes > Meliphagidae > Entomyzon > Entomyzon cyanotis. The sequence goes on from JAKEPQ010000309.1 coordinate 10,818,788, forward strand.
CAGCACAGCTCTGTGCAACACAGCTTGATTTGGACTTTTATAAAGTCTAGACTTTATAGAGTTCATGTATATATAAACTTAGTTTATATATATAAAAACATATATAAAGATATATATAAGTTTATACGATTTGGACCTTATATAGTCCAGAAAGCTGGACTTTCCCTTGGCACCCGTGGGTGAATCACTTCTCTCTCTGCCCTTCTCCCTGCAGGATCCAGGCTGATCTCCCAGCCAGGCTTATCTGCTCCACAAGCAGGAGCAGCCTTTGCTCTCCATGCCCTTGGAGGTGGATTAAGCAGAACCTATAAAGAGGTCATCTATCCCTCCCCAGTGCCTCCAAGCCATTTATTCCTATTAGCATCACTCTTTTGCCATCAACTTATTTTCACTAAGATCATTATCAAAACGCAGCGAAATTAATTCAGAGAAGAATATGCAAAGGAAATAAAAATATGCTAATCCCAGGGAATTACTTTTTCACGGCTGGAATAAAAGCAGCTTCCTTCTCTTTCCTTTTCTGCCTTTCTGCTTTTTATTTCACTTTTATGGCTGCAATTTGAAGTCTCAGGCCCTCGTTTTTCCTCGGCGTAAGAACAGCTTACACATTTCACTGGCACATGCAGAGGTCTTAATGTGAATTTATCTTCACCTTGTCAGAGGGTATTAGGAGACTTGTGACAGATGTTCTGCTCCTACCAGAACGAAATTTTAAGCAGGGTGCAAGTGAATATGACATGGATATTGTAACTGGTTTATGCCTGGTTTCTGCCCCTTCTTTTTTTTTCTTTTTCTCTTCTTTTTTCCTTTTTCTCTTTTTTTCCTTTTTTCTTTTTTTTCCCCTCCTTCTCCTTGAAGTTCTTTTTCTTTTCTTTTTTTTTTTCTTCTTCCCCTTGAAATTCTTTCCCCTCTTTCTTCAGAAATCTGAAAAGGTTTGTCATTAGCTGGGCAAGTTAGTGTTTAATCTCCTGATTTCCACCAGCTCTAGGTGCTGGGCTTTGCAAATACAAGCAGAGCTCTGGGCCAGTAACTGTCAGAATTGAAAAAATTCAGAAAAATCAAGGACACATCTCAGTAATGTGAATAACATCTGGGACTCCTGCAAGACCTCAGAGGAGATAATTAGAGTTTCATGCCTTAGGATTGCTGATGTATTTAGAACACTTTATTGTTCTGTGGAGCACCAACCAAATTTGATTTCAGCCTCAGGAGCTGATTGCTGCTCCTGTGAGGGAGGATGCTGTAAGTCAGAGCCAAATTCATTTCATTCCCCTTGTGCTCACGTGTGGAGTGGCTGAGAGCAAACATTGCAGCCCCTTGGCATTCTTCTAGCTCCTTGCCATTTAATGCTCTTATCAGACAAACTGTAAACAGGAGCAAAATTAATTATTCTCTACGTACACGACAAGTTGGATATAAGGTCCATCCCCTGGGAGTTTATTATTTACCTGATAGGGAGGGGAAGTTACTGCAGGGTTATCTGGAGGCTCCTGGAAGGTGAAGATGAGTTTTGTGTTCAGTTATTTATACATTTTTCCCAACCTGGGAGCCAAATTTTGCTTTGGACCTGACAAAAAAAGCAGAATTTCGGAGACACCAACTCCTGTGATGGCAGCTGGCTTGTTTCTCCTGGCCTGAAAGAACCAACATATGGCAAATTCTTTATTCCTAACTCCATTTCCTGCGTGAGAAAGCTGCCAGATTGTTAATTCTGGAGACAAAAATCCCAGTGCTTAGCCCCACTGCAGATGCCTCTGAAAGCAGTGCCAGCTCCACATGTTGCAGCTCTTTCCAGAGGCTCTTTTTTGGGGTGAAGCTGTGCTTTGTGCCCATGGTGAGATCTCTGCTCCCTCCTGCTGGAACCACTGGGGTTGGAGAGCTCTCAGGGCAGGGACTGCATGGTTGTTCATGATGGATAAAACACCAGTAAATCTGTTTTTATTTCCCATCAATAGGACTGTTGAGTTTTCAGTTCCCTGGTTCTGGCCTCTCTTTTCTTTCTGATGTCTTAAAAAAAATAGGCAGAAAATTGAAGTGTTGCTAGTGTGAAAAGTCCTCCAAAATGTGAGACAGGAGAGGAGTTAAGGCATTTGCAGAATAGGAAAGGAGGGAAGGGTCTAATTATAATTAACCTTTTGCTCTGTCATTTTCATGCTTTTACCTTGAAATTTTAATGCATCTTCCAGATTTCAAATCAAAGATCTAATGCAGGAACAGACACAAAAATATCTCTCCCCTCCCTACCCTGTAATTTGGGGGAGGGAAATTCATAATTTCAAGTGCCTTTCTCCTGCAGCCCTGTAAATGAGAAGGGATTGCATAGAGACCTTAATCAGAAACCTCAGTGAGAACTCCTGCAATGGGAACAGAAGCTTTAGGGTGACCCAAGTGTTAAACAAGCAAACCTTTGTACAAAACTTCTCCCAGTTGCAGCCCATGGCAGAATTAGCACTGACCTCACCAGAGGTAAAACCCAACGCTGGAGCTTCCCAGTGAGCAATCCATGGAATTCAAGGTTGTGTGACACAATGATTTTTCTTATCTTCCTCCAGCTAGTCTGTCTGTTTTGTAATTACCTAGTGCTTCTGCAGGCATTGGAAACAAGATTGTACTTCTAATAGATATTGAGAGATTTGGGGCTTTTCTGAATAGAATACAGGGAGACACTTTACATGTTAATAGTGCACTGTGGTCTGAAAACACTCTGTTTTTAGAAGTTGAGTTCACTGTTAGATCTCTTAAAGTGTTTCCATTTTGTACAACTGGGCTTCACTAAAAAAAAAGCAAATAAAAATCTTGCAAGGAGCAAGACTGGCTCCTTAGTGGAATTATCATTTTGGGTTTCATGTGTAAAGGAAGGAGATTCATTGAACACCTGACTGATATCAAGAGTCTCTGAGACTGAAAAACAGTTATTGTGCATCCCTCCAACTACTTGTGAACATTTCTGCTCTTCCTAATTATCCAGAATTTACAGACAAGCATGGCTTGGTGGATCAAGCTCTCTCAGGACCAGCTGGGGTGGTAAAAGCACCTTCTCCACTCCAACACAAGCAGGTTTTAGCTCTTTATTCACATAAATTCCATATTCACATGAATGCACAGAACCAATTTTCTGTGGTCTTCTGGCTGAAGAAATTTTTCCTGGCTGATTGTCTCAGTAGTATTGCAAATATTAGCCATACCACAGAGAAAAAAGGGACAAAAAAAGGCAAATATATAAATCTGAGTGCTGCTTGAAAGGGAAGAGGTAAATGAGGTAGAAGGAAGGCTTTACAGATTAGAAACAGGCTAAAGAAAAGCAGCTTAATTCAGTAACCAATTGCCCAAAGCCAATTTTAACCATGAAGAGGTTTGTCAGTTCAGCTTAGAATAAAACTGGGGGGAAAAAAGAAGTATAAACCCAAAAATGAAATGGTTTAGCCTTCCAGGGTGAGGAGAGAGCAAACCAACACATCTGCAGAGCACTGGAGAGCAGGAGCAGCCAGAACGGCATTTCTCATTTTCCTCTGTGCCAGGGCAAGATCCTGACTGCAGCTTTTTCTATGGGAAATTGGTGCTCAGATCTTCTTGCAATTCAACTGGAGACTGATTTCCTCCTCTGCAAATCTCATTTTCTAGGCAGGACTCAGACAGAGCCAGAAGCAGCATCCCTCAGGTGACAATCCCATGTTCAGCTCTGCAGCTCAGCCTGGCAGAAATTGGGGTTTAAACCAACAGGGATGTGACAACAGCCTTTGGTGTCATTTAAGGATGTGATTTTAACGGTAATTCTGCCAAAGGAAATCTTGGAGGAGAGGAAGGAATGTTTTACACAGGGAAGGGAAAGGTGCTGAGTGGAAATGCTGAATTCCCATCAAGCCTTTGGCAGTGAAAGGACATCTGAGGAGCTTCAAAGTTCTCTCTTATTGTACAGGAATTTGCATAAATCTCTCATCCCAGCAATGAAAATACCAAGTGCCTCGAGCCACAGAACAGGCAGTGTGTGTCTGATTTCAGTGTGACAAAGGAACTCTCCAGGAGAGGAGTGCTCTCCAGGGACTGCTCTGTGATTTCCTTCTGAAGTTGGCACAGCAAAGGTGTAAAATGGTTGGTGCAGATGAAATGATTCAGGAAGTAATTAAAAAAAACCTAAAAAACAACACAGCCTGGTGAATGAGGGGTCTTCAAACCATAGGCCTGTGATGTAGATGAGAATTTCATCAACATTCAGTGAATTTTGTGTCTTGCCTTTTTCTGGGGTTAGCTGATGGACTCCTTGACCTTCACTCTCACACTGCAGGGACTCAGTGCTCCTTTCTCTTTGCTCTTTGAGTTGCACCAGTTTGTCCTTTCTCAGCCCACCAAACAGCCTTCAGCTCCTTGTGAAGGTCAGGAATGTGAAGAGGATTGCAATAAAATAATATTGCTCCAAAATGTGCTTTTTTATTAGCATTAAATGTTGGAGCAGCTGCTGAGAGGAAAGGATCATAAACATTATGGGGCATTTTTGATTACAGTAAAAGACAGTTCCAGGTTTTGTTATCCTCTCATCCTTTATATTCAACTTGAGTCTTTGTAGAGTAAAACTATTAATATTGAATTCTGTCAGAATAGTATTGCAGAATTCATACACCTGAGGAATCCTCATCCTGTTTGCTTTCAAAACCAGATAGAACTATCACCAGAAATAGTTGATATTCAAGAGCAAGAAAGTTAAGTGAAAGGAATGTGACAATTGCTTTTTTTGCCAAGAGCAATGCCAATGACTATCATTTACAGTCTGTGAATATTCAGGAGGGAAAGCTTGGTTTCTGTGACACATACTGGAAGTGGGTTGTTCTGTTGAATTTTTGCTCCAAACTCTGGGCAAATTCAGATGAGGTCAGCCTAAAAAAAGAGTAAACAGACTCAGTGAGGATGGGTTTGCCTGTGATTTCTCTCAGCATGGCATCTGTTCCCGTGCCTTGGGTCAGAGCCTGGCGGTGGAGCACTGCCTTGGCTTTGTTAAAGTGCTGAGGTGACAAGCAGGACTGCAGTTCCACTGACCCACTTCTGTCCTCCCAGCATCTCCACTCCCTGCAGAGCGAGGGATTTCTGTGCATCAGGGCAAGCCTGTGCTCCCCTCCCTGCAGGATCAGAATTAGCTACTACATTTTGTACATTTAATTTTCCAGCCACTCACAAAGTGTTGTGGTGGCTTTTTTGGGTGTGGGTTTGTTTGTTGTTTGTTTTTTCCTCTCTGCCAGTTCCATTTCTCTTAGGCTGACTGACTTCTCAGCATCACAGCCACAGGGTTTGCTTGGTTTGGCTGGTGGGATGCAGCTTTTGCTGGGATTATAAACAGAAGGCATTGTTATCATGCTTTTTTTGACACAGAAGAAAATCTAAGATCTAAACAAGTGTTTAAAGGAGGGGGGAAAAATCCCCAAAACTCACTTTTCCTTTCAGTTGCACAATTAGTTGCCTGGTACTAATTTTAATTTATCACAAAACCAGGAAAATTCAAGTAATGAGGAAGAGAAGCTCTTGTCCTCATTCCCACCTCTACAGAGCACTGGCATTGCTGCTTCCAAGTGATCTTTTCTTTTTAGGATGTTAAATTTAAATGTTTCCTGCTGTCTTCCATGCACTCACAGGTCAGTGTTACAATTAAAGACAGTCTTTAGTTCTTGTCTCTCTTGGCAGGAATTAGCTGGGGAGTTTCTTAGGGGGAGCAGGGACAGAGGGAAACTGGATCTTTGTGCTACTCCTAAACTAAAATCTGCTGAAGTAAATAAAAGCTCTCTGTGGGCTTAGAAGTGTTCAGTCAGGAAGTGCATTTGTACAAGCAGAAGCAAAAACGAGGTGAGCAATCTGCTTGTGTCAGCTCTGCTCACCCTGAAGATACAGCCATGGCTTTGGCTTCCTCTTTTATTTTTTTTCTCCCCTTTAACAAGAATATATGTCCTGGAAGTGACCCAAAGGAGAGACTATTATTGCATCTGGAAATTTTTGTGATGGGTTTGTTTTGCTGCTCCTTAAAAAGCCCATTGAAATGTGAAAGATTCCTCCATCTCGTTTCATTTCTCTATTAGCATCCAGACCCCACGCTGAGGTCATTAACATCTCAGGTGTATTACCTCACCAGTCTGTTGCCATGGAAATAGCTCCAAGCATTTCCATTCCCTTGGCTCTGCACTGCCCATGCATCCTGGCAAGAAAGGCTGCAGGCAAGGGAGCAAAGAGCACTTTTAAAGTGTACTTTTAAAAAGATTTGTAAATATTTTAATATATTTTTATATATATTAAATTTTATACATTATATTTTATATATATAAATACATTTATAATATATAAAATAGATTTGTTTTTAATATATATTTAATATATTTTAAATATATTTTAATATACTTTTTAATATTTTAAAGCAATATTTTAAGGCGTTTCAAAATCTTTACCTACCTGCAAATCTCCCCATGCCTGGAGGTGGTTTTATGCACCCATTTCCTTCTTACCTGCCTGATTTTTACCCATTACTTTTGTGTGAAAGTGATTTCTGCAGAAAACAAATGGCCTCTACAGAAAATAATAACCATGTAAAGAAAAAGGTTTTTCCTCCCGTTTGTTTCTCACTTTTCCAGATGTTGCTGTGCATGGCTTCAAGCAATGTAACTATGCAAACTCTGCATCTAATATCGTTTTTTCCATGGTCTATTCATTCATAGACCAAGCAGCAGACAGTGTCATGTTCTCCCTGAACTTCATGGTTTGACTTACTCTCTTCATCCTCTGCTGGTGAATATCAAATGCTGGTGAACATCAAGTGCTGCTTTGCACCTTTCCTTTCAGGACCTTCAGCAGCTTCATACAGGTAGCTGATTTCTGATTATCCCAGTGGAGAAAGTTGTAGATATTTCCAGCAGAGAAATTCAGCCAAGCCTGTTAGCTGGGGAGGAGCTGAGGCACCAGCAGGAGCATCTCCTCCGGGGGAAACCAGGAAATTTCTCTTCCTGTCTTTGCCTTTCTGCTCCTGTGCTGTTCCCTGCTGCCTCTCAAACTTTGAAGCCCTTTTTTTTGGCCTTTTTTTTTGTTTTTGTCCCTCTCTGGAATGCCTTTGAGCTAACCCCAGACAGTGCAGTGAGAGTTGTTTTAATCTCCCTGCTTTGAGCCCCACGGTGAGCTCCTCCTGCCATTCTGCTCATGCTGTAAGCTCATAAACCTGTGTTTGGCACAGTGCTCTGCAGACTTGCTAGCAGCTAGTGATTCCTGCAGTCCCATCTCCCAGCCCCAGGAGGGTGGGCTGTGCTCTGTTCCCACCTTTTTCTGGGAGCACAATCACTTCCAGGGTGTCAAACATGTAACAGGGAGAAGATTCAATCTGAGCAGTCTCTGAGAGCTCACAGGGTGTTCTGGTGAGAATCCTGTTTATCAGTGACTATCAGAGGGTGCAGTTAGTGTTCCACGAGGTTTCCTGGGCTTTTTCCTGGCTGCTGGTGCAGGAATTGGCAATGCAGAGCAGCAGGCAGGCTGGAGCAGCAGCCATGAGCCTGAGGTGATGTAAAACCCCAAAAAACCCCTAGAGCACAGGTTTGTTTGAACTTGAGAGCAGAGAAGGTTGCAGGATTTCTTGCTAACCCTTGTTAGTGACAGACTGAGGCTTTGAAGCTGAGAGATTTGATTACCTCATTCCCTCCTCTCCACCTCATCCACCTAACACACAAACTCACAATTTTCCTCTGCTCTCTCCAGCATGACAGCCTTGCAGAGGGCAGTGGGCATGAAGGGGCAGCAGCAGTACTGGTTTTTTACAATACTTTTCCTTCTGAACATGCAATTCCCAATCTTGCTCTTACCCAAGCATGTATTTTATGCTTGCACTTGAAAGAGAAGACTTTTCCAGGCTTTGAAATTCCCCAGAGAGGAAAACGCTGGGGTTTCTATTGCCTGGTCTTTCATCTGTCAGTTTTAAGATGTGCAGAAATGGAGAGATCCTCGCCTGATAGTGGCTGGTGGTGCTCTGAACTATGAGGAATCTCTGCCAAGTTGCACCCAATATAATAAAACTCTTTTTGGAGGGAGCTGTGCAAGCAAATTATCCTGGAGAGAGATGTCAGAGTTGTGGTGAGACGGAATGTTGCACCTGATATTCAGCAGTGGAGTTTGGCTTGATTTGCAGTGCTCTTGCTGAGGATGACCTCTGGTAGGGAGCAAACTTATGCTCATTCTATGATGTTTAAGAAAAATTATTAAATTAATCCTCCTGGCTGCTGCCTTCAGTTCCTGGTTTGGTTGGTGGGATGCAGAGTTTTTGCTGGGATTATAAATAGAAGGCATTGCTATCATCCTTGTTTTGACACAGAAGACAATCCAAGATCTAAACAAGAGTTTAAAGGAGGGGAAAATCCCCAAAACTCACTTCCCATCCATACCAACACTGTAAATCTCAATTACAGAAATGCAGTCAGATAGGTGTGGGGCCATTTATTTCCTTTAGCTGCCAGCTCTGCAGCTTTCTGTTTATTCTTGCTGGAGATGAAGAATGCATCCATTTTTAAAGAACTCTATACAAACCACTAGTCTATCAGTTCTGATCCTGTGGGATTGTTTTTTACAATTTGTACTAAAATTTGTACTAAAACAGGAGGACAAAGAAGAACCCAGAATCAGGCCCGTAGCCAGGAATATGGGAAAACTTAAAAGCCAAGCAGAATAATTGGATCTTCACTAACAAACTGACAGAAACTGTCATAGATAATCAGATTAACATGGCAGAAAGCCCTGCAAACAGTGACAGAGTAATGCTCATTTCTTCCCCACAGGAAACTTGGAGTTTAACAAGCCAAGGAACAGGCTAGCTGTGCATAATGTCATTATCAAAGGCAGAGTGATGTTTGCTGTCACACCTCCACCTCTCTCTTAAGCCTTCTGGGGAAAGGCAGCACTGCAGGTGCTTTCCAGGGGAATTTGGGAATAACTTGGTTATTTCTGTCCCCAGTGCCACCCTGCACCACCACGGGTGACAGTGACCAGCTGAACCTCCTCTTGGAGTGATGTGTCCTGAAATGACTGTAAAAACTGGGAAGGATTTTGAGCACAGCCCAGCTTGTTGGAGAGGCATTCTGACAAAGCTGCTGTCTGCTGCTAAGATATGCATGCAAAAGCCTTGTGTGACTTATTTGATTGAGCCTTTCAGAGCACAATTAAGAGAGGCTCGGGGAGAAGAAAAGGGTAAAAAAAGCAGCAAAAAGACAAACAAAAGCCTATTTCCAAATCCTTTCCCTTTAGATATCCAATACAGTGACAGCAAAATCCTAATTCTCCAGAGGTGTATTTGGGGGCTCTCAATGTGTGAAGAGACTCCTTCTCTTTAAGCCTGGGCTTTGTGGAAACCTGCATTCAATTCCTTCAAGCTGCCTCTGTTGTCTTAGGCAAATCACTCTAATCTTCCCCTGCCTCCCATCTCTGCAGTGTAGCCCAGATAGATTGAGTTTACTGCAGATATCCAAATTCTCAGTGGCACAAACCCTCCAGGAACAGACTGCTTTGATCTGGCAGTGACAGAGCCCGGTGAAGCTAATGGGACTGAGCAGCAGGATCAGCTCTGCTGTAGGTGTAACAGAGCTGCTGGAGCTGGGGAGGAGAGGGATTTCCCTCTGCAGCAAGAGTGCATTTTGGTGGTGGAGGGAAGGTGGAAATCCCTGTTGGGCTCATGTTTGTGTCCATGAAACATCAGTGCATTTCTGCCAGGCTGCTGACTGTGCATTCTGCTGTCCCTGCATTCCTGGTGAGGCTCTGATCCATCCTCCCCCAGTGCCCAGTGGTGATGAATTCCCTCTCCTCCACATGCTTCCATCCCTGCTCTTTACATGGCACAGCTGGGCTGGCACAGCCCTGTGCTGCTGCTGGAAGGGATGTGTTTGCTGTGGGACAGAAACTGGGACAGACCTGTCCTGAGCTGGGAGGGATGCTGCCTGGGGAGCTCAGAGTGCCTTGGGATGCTCAGTGAGTGCAGCCCTAGCCCTGGGGGTTCAGCAGTGCCCAGGCTGAAGCTGGAGCTCCTTTTGGCAAAGGGAATTAGCCAAGCTCATTCCTGCAGAGTGGAGAGCATCACAGAGTCCCAGGCTGCTATTTGATGTATTTATTTTGCTAACTCTGCTGCCAATCTGTCCATGTAATTTTGCTGGAGCTTTGTTGAGTGCTGCCTCTCTGTCCTTTGTCATGCTTTCTTTATATTCTCAGTGCTGTAGCAAAGACACAAAGTTATTTTTCCATATCCTTTTGTGGTGGTTAGGCATGGTGCTCAGAGGCAATCCCTGAGACCAGAGATGATGGAAAATAAATTTATTATTTTTGATTGATAGGGAGATCCCTCATTAGTGACCAATGGAGTTAGAGGACCCCAGAATAATTAAAACAGGAAGGGATCTCTGGTGCTCATCAGGTGCAAACCTCTGTTTAAAGAGTGAATTTATTTTGTAGAAATAATGAACTTCTGGTTAAAAAACAGAAGGGGAGTTCTGAAGGTGTGCATTGACTTTCCTTCACTGTGTTAGATTTATTTCAACAATCTCTGTATTATTATCTCCAGTAAAAATCTTACAGGTATTTTATTGTTTAGGAATTTTTATACTGTTCTTGCTACTTTGCTCAGCTGATGCTTCCTTTTCCTGTACTTTGTCTTTTTTTTTTTTTTTTTTTTTGTAATAATCAAACTCCTTTAGGGAAAGGACTAGTTGTTACTAGTTGAATTTTGATTGTGATTAGATTATAGTAACAATACTCTTTAAAAAAGATGACACCACCACCTGCAGACAGGCTCTTTGTAGGGATGCTAGATACTAATTTTCTGTGACAGGACTGTAGTACAGGATGTCCAACATCCATTGTCAAATGTTCTTTCCTGAAGCAAAGAACATTGGTGATAAAGAGTCACCACTGTGTCTTGTGCATAAAAGAAAATGAATGTTAATCATGGTAGTGATTAACCAGCAGTGATTCCATCAGGGTACATCTGATGGAAACAAATGTGTGTTATTCTGTTTGCTTCAAAAATGGCTGTATTTCCCTCAAAACAAACTACAAAATGCTGCAAAATAAGTCTGCTCTGAGATGCTTGTCTGCCACTTGTCAGTGGCCTTGTGGTGTTAGAAGGTACACAGAATTTTGGATCCCTGGCTGTGTCAACCCTTAAATGAGAACTGTGTGCCAAGGCAGCTCCAGGCAGCTTGTCAGGCTGAGGTGAAACCCCTGCAACATGGACAAGCTCAAACAAGCTGCTTTAATAAGGCAGTGCTTGTAATTGCAGTTTGCAGCAGCTGCTGAGCTGGTTCCCTGGCAAAGCAGAACTCCTACAAACAGCTCTGTGACCCTGAGGTCACTTGGTCCAGCCTTGTCATCCCTCCAGGGAGGGAGAGGCACACCCAGGGCCCTGGGGACAGAGATTTGGTGCTTCAGCTCTGCTGGGCTTCAGCCAGTGCCTTCCAAAGCTGGCAGAAATGGAATATCAGAATATCAGAATATCTATCAGAATATCAGAATATCTATCAGAATATCAGGGCCCTGTAGGGTCACCCTGACATCCTGCAGCTCTGCTGGGCTTCAGCAAGAGTGTTCCAAAGCTGGCAGAAATGGAGGTACTGGGGTCACCCTGACATCCTGCAGTTCAGCTGGGCTGTTGTCTCCATTGGTCTTTGCTGTACACCAAAGGTTTACAGAATGAATTGACAATGCCAAGGGGTTGGCAACTGACCTTTGAAGCAATCTAACCATCAGAGCAGGCTGAAGGCTGAGGGTCAGGGACTGAGAACTGTGTTGGTTGGTTTGACTAGCAGGGATCACTGAAGCCTGGGTGAGCTTTTGTTTTGGTGTAGTTTTATTTCTGAAATGACTTCTGCTTTGGACTGCAGTGCAGCTCACAGGTTAGCAGAACTAGCTAGGCTAAGTCCTTTGAAGGCTCTGCCTACAGCAGGAAAAATAGGTTGTAACTCCCTAATTTAAAAGAAAAATCATTAGGAATCCCTTTGAGTGTTTCATATTTTCAGACTTGGAGAAGTGCATTCAGTTTGGGGACTTGTGCTGGTGCTGCTCAAACACAAATGGAGAGAGAAGCTCCACCCCACACATCTACCTAGAGAGACAAATGCAGCTTGATGAGCAGTGCTGCAGCTGGAGATGCAGTGATGTGATGTGAGCTGGCAGCCCTGAGCAGATGTGCAGCATGGCTGAATCACTGCCTGCAGGGGCAGAACAGGACCTGCACCAGCACAGACATCACTGTCTGAAAAGCTGGGGGGCAGCAAGAAAGGCCAGCAAGAAATAAAACCCGGGAGCCAGGAATGGAGAGCAGCACTGTGTGAGAGTGGGATTTGTCGGGTTTGGTTTTGGTTCAGATTCAAAGGCACGGCACAGTTCTTCATCTTCCCACGCAAACAGCTGTGTGTAAATCTGCCTCAAATCTAGCTTTATTTTAAGGGTCATCTCTTGGGCTAATTTTTGCTGATCAGTCAGAACTTTACTTAGGCACATACCGATTTCAAGCAGACTTTCACTGAAAAAAGTTACTGGGTGCTAAATGACCCCAAATTACTTTTCTTTTAAGAAAGTCTGATTCTGGAAGAGGTGATATTTTCAGGACCTGAGTTTCCATCTTTGTCCCTTTCTTATACCCTGGCTTTTCCTCCTTTCCCCGCTGTTCTCTTCTCTTTCTCCCACCTTGTTTGAGGTCTTCCATGGAAAATTTTGCAGCCTCTGCATCATCTTGGTGAAGAATAGGGGAAAAAAGAAATCCCAGTTTCTTTCTGCAAGGTGAAAGAACAATGTCCCACCACTTCAACTGACGAGTTCAAGTCTGGCAAAAACTCAAGAACCTTCATATTCAGAAAGCAAAGTCTTCCCTCCCTCTCCAAGCCCAAAGCCCCAGCTCCTCCCTGCTCTAGGATCTCTCTCCTTTCTCCTGCCTCACCATGGGGCTGTGAGTGCCCAAGGTTCTCTGCTTTCCTGAGGCAGAACATGCAGCCCAGACTGCAGGCAATCAGGGCTGCAGCAGAAATGCCAAAATTCATTTGCAAATGTGTCACTTCATGTGTTTTTCAGCAGGTGTCAGGAGGGTGGCTGTTGTTTCCAAAGCGTTTAATTGGCGTTCCAGTTTGCCTTGTTTTAATTGCTCAAAAATGCAGCGAGAAGCAAACCTGTGAGTGGGAGATTAAATAGGACAGCCTGTCTGCAATGAAATGGAGTTTCCTTAATTAAATCTGCTCCAAAGTTGCTAAAATTTTGTCACTTGTTGTATTTCACCATTTAGTTTCTGGAAAACGTTTCTACAGCCTTCTCCTGGGTCAGTCAGCCTGTTGGGGTTTGCCTTTGGGGAATGGGGTTTTTTGGGTTTTCTTTTTCAGTGTTTTATCCAGAATGTGGTGTTTATTCCTCCATAGAAGGAAACCTATAAATGCAGGTGAAATTTGCACAGTCCTCACCTGACAAGCAGCACAGAATGAGTTGGGTTAATGACACCAATTCCTCTGGAGCAAACTGGGCACTTTGGCTGCTGCAGTTGGTAATTAGGGATTTCAGCTGCTCTGCACAGAATGAGGCTGAGCTGACAAAAAGGTAATTACACTGCAGAGCATTCAGAGGCAGGTACTGCACGTATAATTACTGGAGAATTGGTGTGTGTGTGTTTTCTTAGCTCCACAGCCATCCCCCAACAACAGACCCAGGGACGGCTGGGCAGGGTGCTTGCCAAGAAAAGCAAATTAGAAGGGTTATTACAAACCAGTGTTTTCCTGTCTTCAAAGCCAAATTTAACAAATGCTCTCTCCCTCCTGAGAGGGGGAGGAAGAAATAGAAAGGGAACCAGAGAGTTGAATTTCTGAAAGAAATTAAAGTGCTTTGTTGATGCCTCTATGGTTCTGTTCTGCCTTTGCTTTAGCACTGCCAATACAATAACTCAGCAGTGGCAGTGCATGGAGGAGGCTGTGAGGGCTTCAGGATTTATTTCCATGTGGGTTTTTTGGCAGGCAGTGGTCATCTCTGGGGCTGGCTGGGAGCAGCAGCAGCCACTGCCTCAGTGTGGAATTAAACACACAATCTCCACCAGGGTATGGTGAAGACACTTCATTGCACAAATCCAGGGTTCTTCAACTCTGCTTTGTTCTGAGTTTCCACACTTGTGAGGCACAACAAATGTGCTTAACCAACACCACAGACCAGATAGGATCAGCATCCACAGCCCCACTGTGAGCACTTAGTGACTCTAATAATTGTTTTACAATTATCTAACCTGTTTTTCACCTCTAGTTCAGCTGAGTCATTCCCAGAACGCTTTCCTAGTTAGCCAAAGTACAAGAAGTGAGCCAGGATTTCACCAGGGCAGCAAAACCCCTCACTTTGCAAGGCTTTCTGCTCCACAGCACCTCAGGATTTCACATCTCACCAGGGCTGTGTCCCTGCCTGGGCTCTCTCTGGGCTCTCTGCTCAGCTCTGGGTGAATGCAAATAAGGTCATTTTACCCTTCTGGCCCAAACTGTGAGTGTGCTGGGGGTGAATGCAGATTCATGTATTTCATGTATTTCACATTTCCATGTTTTTCCTGCTGCCCCAAGGGTGAGTTAGCTGCAGCCATGGCAGGGATGAGCAGCCCAGGCTCACTCAGAGGAGGTGGCACTGAGGACAAGGAGCTCTGCTCGTGCTGCACATCCTCAATTATTCATCTGCCTCTGCCTGCCACGGTAAAACTGGAACACTATTTCCGAGGTCTTCATGCAGGCAGATTTGCTCTGCCAAGTGAAAAAAACTTAGCTCCTTTCATGTTCTTCTATTCAACCCCCCTTTAGAAAAAAATAACAGCTCCCCCCTAACTCAAACCCACAGCTCAAAACCTGGAGGTTTTTATAACCAGCACTAGTGAGCTCCTCCCAGTTGTGTTTTCTCGGTCACAAAGCAGTTCCACAGTACTTCCCTGGCTCTTTTCACATAGAAAGTCTTTTCTGTGCAGGTCTGCATTGTTTCTAACGTTGAATCTAATTTGGATGTGCTCAGATACAACATTGTCCAACAGCAAAACTGCTGGAAATTGGATTTTTAAAAGAGCAAAACACTTGCAGCACAATAACTAAGATGATATCTGCAGTTATCATGGTAGAATTTGCATCTTCATAATGGAGAAATCCTTGCTGATAGAATAAGAATGGAGTTCTACATGAGATGATGAAAGGCTTGTGGAGAGACTGTTTGCTGGAGTGTGGCACAGTTATCTGGAAATGATCTACAGTTTTCAGTGCAGTGTAACATGATGTTTCTATGGCATCCTGACAGTGCTGTTGGCATCCAGTGAGGATAGCAGTGGTGTGGGGATAGGAAGTGCTTGGATTAGACAGGAGGGAAGGAGATGGTGCTGATGAAATTCCTCCACATCAATAGGTCCTGCGTTAAATATTGCCTTGAGGTTTGTCATTTCAGTGTCTCTGCAGACTCAGCTTGTACTGCACTGATTTTTTTATTTTTCTAGACACATTCTCAACTATTTCCTGACCAGGAGAGTTTATAAAACATTTTGGTTTTTTCTCACTCTTTTTAGCAAAGGTTTAACTTTTAGTGCATTTATGTAACAGTGGCCAATGTTTGATGTGTCCTGAGACACAACAGCTTCCCACAGTCCATCAGCAGGCTTAGTTTAGAGGATGGAGAGGGGGAAAAGGATTTTAAATTATTGCTTTAATGAAAAAATGAAAGGCCCCCTTGGATTTCTTTCTTTCTTAGGGGAAAAAAGGTATGAGAGTGATACCTCTTAGGGGAAATGATTTGAAGTAGGAGATTAAAGAAGCTTAGTGTGGTTAGTTTATCCATGGGAAGGGAAGGAGTCACTGTGTTGATGGTCTAGAAGAACCAACATTGATAAGAGACTTCTGATGCTCAATAGTGTTTTGATCTCCATATTTCTTATTCTGTTAGATCTGAGGATTTGATGCTGAGTTTAATATGCAAAAAAATACATTATGGATAATTGATGTCTGTAGATACTTGGGGAAGTAGTGGATTCTTCCTCACTTGTAAGTCCTTAATTCAGTAACACCTACCTCCTTTACACATGTTTTTCTTTTACATGTTATAAGGTAAAGGAAAGTTTATAAAGATGATGCCAAGAACTGTTATGGCTCAGGAAGAGGTTTAGGCTTTAGGCTTAAGAGAAATTGCTCAATGTTCTCTGGCCTGAGTTGTGGAAAAGATCTAATAAAGGACAGAGTGCTGCTTTCGTTCCTTACAAAACTAAATCTGAGAATATGATCAGTAAGTACAGTGAGCTGTTACAAATCAATTGGTACTACTAAGGAAAAAACACGTAGTAACCACACACATTGGGAGAGAAATGACCAAATCAAGGATTTCCTGTCTTATTCCCTTCTGCCTTAGCAAACCTTGTCAACTGGCCTGACTGGTGTTACTGAAGCAATAATTTGTGTTTTATTGTCTCTGCTAGCATGCAGCAGAGGTGCAGCAGTGCAGCTCCAGGCTGCTGGTGCTTCCTCTGCCAGGGAAATGCCCAGTGATTCTGCAGAGATTGATTAACCAATGCATCCTGACCAGGCTTGCAGCAGCACTGTGAAATAATCACACCTCTGGGAACTTTCAAGATTACCACACTAGCCTGGGGTTCCCCTGGGTGTATTTACCACCTGGGATCCTCACCATGGAGTGATTATTAACAGACAGCTCTTTGTGTTTGAAATATTTTGCTGCTCCTGCTGTGGTCCCTTGGCCATCCATCTGCCCTGTGTGACTTGCTGTGAGAGGAGACAGTAAAGCCACGCTGCTGACTTTAAATCTCTGCTCTTTAGGCTTTATATTGCTTTCCATCTGCACCCAGGCTGGAGCAGAGGTCCCCATGTTAGCCACCCCATCACATTCACCCTGGCAGTGAAACCCCAGTCAGGGTCAGAGCCCAGCACTGCCAGCCCATCTCCCTGTACTGCAGGCAGCAGGTGAGCAGCTCTCCCAGAAATGACCTAAATAAACTGATGTGCCCTGCCAGTGACAGCTTGGTCGCCATGCTCTGCCAGAGACAAGAGTTCTGCATGGCTTCGTGGTGCAAACCTGGTTTGCAAGCTCAGTCTGTTCCTGGCACGGCAGAGAAGGAAGGAGAGAGCTTTTCCAGCCTGGCAGGAGGGTTTGCAGCAGCTGCCCAGGTGGCACAGGCAGCACTGCCCAGCTCTGCCAGCCCTGCAGCCTCCTGAGCTCCCTTTGCTCTCCACTTTCCGCTCATAGCCGTGTGCTTTGCCCTCTGCTCTGCTCTTGGGGAGCTGAGGATCCAGGCAGCTACTGAAAAACTCCCGTGCTGCCAGAATCCCATTGCTGTTTATTTATCCACCTTTTCAGGGCAGAAGGAAATAGCAGGAGTGAAACCATCCCTCTTCATGTGGGCTGAGAAGATGTCACATGAGGAGAGCTGTTGGCAGAGCTTGCTGTGCTCGGGCAGGGGCTGGGTCACTTGTGTCACTCGTGTCCCATGTGTCACTCGTGTCACTTGTGTCACTCTTGTCACTTGTGTCACTCATGTCCCATGTGTCACTCGTGTCACTCGTGTCCTGTGGCTCCTGCATGAAGCAAGGCTGCACAGGCAGCCCCAAGCCTGGGCAGACCTTTTTCCCATCTGTCTGCAAAAATCCTCTGTGGACAGACCCTGAGTAACTCGAGCTCTTTCAATTAAAAAAAACTAATTGGGATTAGCAATTAGCCCTTTGTTTCAGTGAGCTTTGGCTGGCTCGGAAGCAGCTCCACCCCCAGCACCTGGGAGTACCTGGAGTGGATCTGAGTGAGCTGCAGCTCAGCAGCACTGGGGAGGCTGGAAAACCTGCTCTGGCAGGGCTGAGCTTCCCAGGAGCTTCCAGCTGTCCTGGGGGAGGATTTTTGGAGCACAGGGCAGGAGCGAGAAGCCCGGGTAAGTCTGTTTGGGCAGATAATGCTGCTGCCATCACTGAAATGGGTTGTGTGGTGCAAGGCTTGAAGGCTTTGCTCCTAATTTAGGGGTTTTGTTTAGCTCTTCTGGAAGAGTTTCCAGGCTGTGCATTAGGAGGGAAGAACAGGACAGCAGGCATGGGAATTTTCTAAAAGCTGGAAGGAGTATCCTAGTTTAACAACTGATGACTTTTGCACGTCAGTGTGTGGAGTTTCCCTGGCTGGATCAGCAAATTCCTGGAGACTCAAACTACACACTTCTGGCTTGTGGAGATATTGGGTTTTGCACACAAAAGGCAAAAATCTTGAGAGTCAAATTTGAGAATCACCCTCGCTTCATATACAGGATTTTTGGGGGGGTGCTGGGTGGATTTTGATTGTTTGGTTGGATTTTTTTGGTTTTTGAAAGGTCCACAGTAAAGAAAAAGAGAGGAGAACTAAGAAACCAGATTGTAGAATACAAATATTATTGAGGCCAGTTTTGTAGCTTAATTAGATAAAAATAATAGAATTCAGCAGTATTTTGCTCACTGCTGCATTGACTGGATTTAAGATAGCTTTACTGGAAGGGAGGGGATGTTGGAAGAGGATGATGTAATCCTAAACTGTAATAAAATGGGAGTTCAGTAGCACCCCATAAATGAGAATGGCCTTTGCAAAGCCATGTTGAAGTGTTATCTGTTGAATAAAAGCAGCTATTGCCTTCTTGCTCTTAGCATCTGTCAGGTTAAATAACTTCTGCATCAGTCATTCTGCAGCGTGCAAAATGTCATTTTAATAGAGCAGTGACATGGGATCAATAGTACCTCCTTAGAAAATTAATTGTATTTGTCTTGTGCTGCTTGCTGGATTGTCAGGAGATCACAAATAAAGCAGAAAGTATTCAGGGTAATGAAAGTGAATAAAACTGGGTTTCAGTAGTATTGAAATATCTGACATTAGAAAGTTTGCTGTCCTGTGGAAATGTCCTCATCTTCTGAGACAGGTTTAAGTCCACCCACATGAATTATTTATGAATTTTCTGGATGCAAATCCACCTGTGTGCATGCAGGAAATTGAGGAAGAGTTGCAGGCAGTCAGCAGAGCTGGTGTTGCTCTGGCCCAGGATCACCTGGGGAATCTCAATTCACAAATATCAGGGAAATAGATCCAGAGAATCCATAAATCAGCTTGGTTGTTGCCCAGATGGTAGAAAGGTCTTTCAACATCCTCATAATTGGCACCATTGCTGCCAAGCAGGTGAATTCTCACATTCTCCTGTCTTTTCCTTGTATTCCACAGCTCAGTGTCTCACCCAGCTGAAGGCAAAACTGCCAATAAGGTTAATTTCTGGCTTGGATGACTTAATGAAAAAAATGGGGGGAAGGTTGACTTAGACTGTGCAGTGGATAGAGAAATATGGTAATTACAAGAACATACACTTTCCCTAAATTGCTCCAAATCTGTAGCTCTGCAAGCTGTGGGGAACTGGCAGCAGACATGAAGCTTGGGGAAGGAGAGAGTCAGGAGGCAGAGGAACAGCAGAGGCATGAAGAAAAGAGCCTGCAGGAGAAAGAGCTGAATTACTGTTATTAAAGCAAAATGTATCCTATTTTCCATTAATTTTTTACTGATTTTCACCATGTGTAAAATTGCTTTCGTTTTAATTCATCCAATGCTATAGCCTTAAATACTTAAATATGTTCTTAAATCCTTACCTTTCCATAATATTTTCTCCTTTTCTTACTGGTAATGAGCATTGATCCAGTTCAGATAGGACATGATAAAATCCCTGATAAAAACCCAAGAGAAAATCCTTGAATGCTGCTCTGTGTTGTGTTTATTAACAGCGCCCAGAACTTTTCCCATCAAATCAAATGGTCTATATATTTGGGAAAAAAAATTTAAAAATAATAAGAAAAGGCATTGATTATTTATGTCTTTAAAAACTGGACATGAAGTCTACAGTGATGTTAACAGATCTGTGTTAATTCCTGAAAATCAGTGAATATTCCTGGCTGTAATAACAGACATAAGCTCGGGGGGAAGAATTGCAGGAAGCCACATCAGGAACAGGCAAATACATTCAAACATCCGAAAAATGGTGCTAATTACTGAAAACAATTAAGGGACTCTATATACCCTCTATATCCAGGTGTGTATATCTGTATGTGTATACAGAGTGGCAGTAGGGCAGAGGGTGGGAAATGTGAACATTCCTCTGATGGGAATGCAGGGTTGTATTAAAGTGCTGTATGTGAGTGAAAGCACTTTGTGATGCTTTATTTCTTTAAAAATAGATATTCTGGTGGTGCATTTAGCTGGGCATTGCATTCACAGCAGAAAGGAGCTCCACTGGAGAGCACTGGCTGAGCTTTTCTGAACTTGGTGTTTGTTCTGAGAACCAGAATGGGAAATTCCACTTCAGTGTGGAAATTCTCACAGCTCTGTGGGACTGGAGGGAGAATTAATGTCAAAGCTACCTGAATGAGCAGAGAGGATGTGCACTCAGCTTTCAGGTTCAGCCTTTCTCTCCTCAGAACCTCAGCTCTGAATTGAGGAGAGGCTGCCTGAAAAGGCTTCTCATGTTATTTCTGTGCTCATCATTGCTCTCAAGGTGTCAGTGTGATGAAAGCCTCTGCAGGAAGGGAAGATCATTGTGATCATTCTTGTTTTCCTCAGCATGGAGTGAAAAAGAGGTCATGGAGAATGATGCTGACAAAAAGGGCTGGAGAAAGGCAAATGAAATTCAGCTATTTGACTTCTGATGAACATTTTGAGGGATTAGATTGGAAACAGGATATTTCCATGCTCTGACAGAAATCACTGCTGACTGAAATGCTGTAACCACTGAGAGAGAAATGTCACTGCTGAGTCCCCAGGAGTGGACCATGAATGGAAACCATGCATTGTATTCCCTCACCTTCTCTGGAAACATGATAATAGAAAGTTTAAAACAAAAATAAGAGCAGAGGCACTGATTTCCCCCATCCTGCCCCACTTTCCCAGCTCTTGCAGGGCAGGGCAGGGTCTGGGTTATTTGCTGGTTTGGGTTATTTCCCCAGCCCAGACCCTGCCTTGACCTTGGGACAGCTGATCCTTCTCCACATCCCTTCTCCCCTTTTCCTGTTGTGAAAAACCTGCAGTAGAATAATTCTGAATTACCTTGCAAAGCTGCGAGAGGATCTTAATGAATATTTGCAGAGCACTTTGAGACCCTTGAATGAAAGAAGCTGTAAAAATGCAAGATGGTATTTTTTATTTATGAAGGTCCTTTGGGTTTTGGCCAACAGCATGAATTGTTGACATTTAATTATTGAAACAGTCTGCCTATCAGAGCCCTTATGGTAGGAAGAGATAAATAATGCAGAAGACTTCAGAAAACCTGGTCAATACCCTCTGGAGATCTGAAGCAAATATAGCAGACACATAGCTCTGGCCTAAAAAGAACTGAATAATTAAACCAAGGAATGAGATCAGTTGTTTGGAATGCTTTTTATAATTTGTGCACAGTGTTCTACAAATTATTTATTATTAGTCCATTACTTCCAAACAGCTCTTTCTAAATAAATTCCATCCAGCTTTGCCTATCAGTGTCTTCACTGGGTGATTGTGTCAAGGAGAACCTTGAGCCTATGAGCATTTTTAAGTTATTTGAGCAATTACAAGGTCTCTCCCTGATATCTTGAAGTGTTAAGGGTTTTTTTTAAAAAAACCCTTATCATAGAACCAATTAATACTTTTAAATATGCAATCAGACATTTTCACAGGAAAAGAAAAAAGGATTTAGATGCTCAGAATGCTTTTGAAGAAGTTGCTTAAAGAGAAGGAAGAGTCTGTGCAGTCACATTAATTATACAGTAGACTTTAGATGATGTTTTTCATCCAAGCGTGGCAAAGTTTTTACAACTGTTGAGGTTTAATGTCACTGCAAGGCAAAGTACATCATTTACAGTGCTGATGGATGCACTGAGACACTGATGTCTCATAGAATGGCTCAAATAATTTAAAATACCCACATATTTTCACTGGCCCTTGATGCATTCACCCCATAAAAAGACCCTAATGGGATCTCAGGTGCCCAGCAAGCAAAGAAGAAGAAAATTCTATTCTTCCTCTCCAGGGAATATTTCCTTCTCTCCAAACCGTAGAAAAGCAGTGGTTTTCACGGAGGATTGCTGGAAGGGACAGAGACTTCAGGGAACCATCAAACCAACACCTCTTGCCCCAACTTCTCATCTGCTTGCTCATTTTAACTCCTGGATTTTGGTGGCACAGAGGTTTATAAGGAGGTGCAGTTGGCTGACTCCAGGAAGTTCAGGTTTATCTGGTGCCAGGCTGCAGGCTGAGTACATTTGAGATAATTCCTCCAGTCCATGGCACTGCAGTGATCCTGGACATGATGCTAAATGAAACCTTTGACTGAAAAATGGCATTTTTGCCATTTGAATGGAGGGAATTTCCTGCCAACTTTCTTGCAAGACATTAATTCAGGAATTTATCCACTGCCATAGAGCACAGTGATTTTGACCAACTTAGAGCTGTTAATGAAATTATCTTCTGTCATTTCAAGTAGGACCAGTACTTCTCTTGGTTTCATCCCAGCTGTCTGCACTGAAGGGGAATGCTCTGTGCAGAACCGTGGGAAATGCAATTTGCTGTCCATCAATCCAGCCCCATCTCCAGAGCATCTCAGCTCTCTCTGGCTGTGGTTGGTTCCAGTTCTGTGTCTGACCTCCTCAGCCATCAGATCCAACAAGCTGCCAGCCCCAGGTGGTGTGACTGGGGAATAGCTGGCAAAGGGACAGCAGCCAATGTCTGTGACAGCTGTAGGAGGGGATTAGGAAATTCCACAGATGTGAGTGATTCCTCCCAGCAATGCAACTACTGAGCTGCAGAATACTGAAGGAAACTAATAATTCAGGCTGAAAATCCTCTGGCTGGGGCAAGTGCTGCTGCTGGATGCTGCTCCTTGTCTGAGTGGGGGCTGAAAGGATAAAAAATCATCTTCACCTTTACTTTTCTTCTTTCTTTCTTTATCCTTAGGTACTGTAGTTCAGGATAGCCTTTGGACATTTATGTTGGATATTTCCAATGTATTTGTTTTGGAAGTTTGGGAAACAGAACTGAGGGTTAATATTTCATCTGACACCACAAGGAAGAAGGAAAAGGCAGATGATTGTTAAAGGAGTTTCCTTCGCTTTATATTTTATTATACAAAAAGCTACAAATGAACAAAGACTTTTAAATGCTTACTGATGTGTTGTTCAGCTCAATTTTTGCTGAGCAAAACTTAAGCTTTCAAAACATTTGCTCTGGTACTTAAACAACAGGCATTGCACATGCTGCAAGTACATGGCATTTTGGAAGAGTCTGGTTTATAGTCCATGCCATAAACCAGGATGGTGGAATAATGAAAACATCCCAAAATACATCCTGTGCTTAAAAACCCAGTGTGCTCTGGGATCCCTGACAGAATGGAGAGTGTTCCCATGATCACCATTCTCTAATGATTCTGCTTAATTGTTTTAAAGATGAAAGACAATCTGAGGTGGGGGAAGACTGGGGGAAGGGACATTGAAACATGAACGGAAGGTCTGGAATCAATCAGTGGCATTGACAGCTTAGTGATGCTAAATAAATCAGATTCTCTCCTTTCCTTGCTGTACTGTTTGAGAGGGAGGATGAGAATGTCTGTGCTAGACTGGGAGGAGGTGTTCTGGGCCAGGGAGTGCTGTGCTGTGCAGAGTATTGCCTGAATAATGTGAATTTTCACATTACAAACACAAACGTGAGGAGTGCTGTGCTGTGGGGCATGGCAGGGGAGGCACAGAGGGATTTTGGATATTAAACTAGTGCAGATTGTGAGAACCAAAGCCTTGTATGAGTTTCTCCCTGTCATTAACTGTCTGTCTCCCCAGTGTTTCCTGCAGGATGTGCAGCCGTGTCTGCATCGATTGCAGTGCAGGCTGAGCTCAGAGCAGTGCCAGCTTGCATTCAGCTGCAGTTAGCTCTCCCCTCCTCCCCACCTCCCCTTCCCCTTTCATGTGGAACTAGGTCACTGCAGAACTGGAAGCTGTGGTTTTCCCTCTCCCCCATGTGGTTGCTGGAATACATTTAATTGCAAAGCAGAGCATCAAAGCTGGAGCAGCCAAGCTCACCTCCAGCAGCTAATTAGTGATCTCTGTCAGTGCAGCTCGCTGCAGGGGGAGCTGCAGCCAGAGATGGATAAATAAGCTGCCATTTGGCATCCTCACGGTTTTTAAAAATTGCTTTTAAAAACAATTGCTCTCTGAGACTTCAATAGATGTGTGTTTTCCTGAGCCAGAGCAGAGCTTGGATTCCCAGTTCAGCTGCTGTGATGAGGATATGGGGAAGCATGGTGATGTGGATGTCTGCAGTGCTGTGTTTTGGCTAAAACTCAAAACAGAGGCATGAATGAGAGTGAGAGAAGGAGAAATGAGGTTTTACTGAAAACTGTGTCAGGTGAAGTGCAGAGGGGCAGCTTCCAGCAGGGTGTGGGAAGCTGTAATGCACAATCAGCTTCTGGCATCAGCCCATCCCTGTGAGTGTGTGGGAACAGCTGCTGGAAAACACTTCATTTCTGGATGTGGTTAGCATAAGGACTGCTCAGGCTTTTGGAAGACTGAGGTGGAGAATTGATTGGAGTAGGGTTTGGCTGCTGTAAAAGTTCTAGCTGCTAGGTTTAAGTGTAGGGTGAGAAATACTGATATCTGGAGTCTCTTCACAGCTCTGCTAGGAACTTCCTAAATTAACTCCCTGAATGAACTTACACAGCAATGTAGTTCCCCAAATAAGGATAATGGTATTATTTTAAAGACTTCAGTAAATCATTCCACTTCAGTGATTATGAGATAAACAGGTAACCATTGTCACAAAAATCTTTATTTACAACCCAGATATAGACTCACATTTTGGCATTTTAAGCATCATACCAATATATTTTTGGGGGTTTGGTTGAGTTTGGGTTTGGTTTGGGATTTTCTATGTGGGATAAACTTCCCCATCTTGGTCATATGAATTGTCTTAATAACTGGACAGTTAAAAGGTAGAAATTTTATCCAGAATTCTCCTGTGGCCAAAAATGCAGGAATGTTGTCATTCATCACTGAGAAGGGCTGGATCTGCAGGGACAACCTGTCACACATTAATATTGCTAATTAAGCTTCATTGGCAGCTACAGCCAGAAGATTTTAATCCAGACAGCTTCCTTTCAGGTCAGGGAAAAAATAGACACAGTCCTAAAATTCAAAAAATTCATATTACCTGTGCATAGTGGGCTGAGCCCTCATGTTACCATGAAATGGGAGATCAGTGAGGGCTTTTCTGGAGGCAGCTGGGATCCTGGGGGGCTGTGAGTTGTGTCAGGATGGGATGCGCTGAGTGCCTGCAGCCTGTGCATTCCCAGCCCAGGGGCTGCTCAGGTTCTGCTCACCCCTGGAGCAATTCTATTAATGCTCTTTACTGGATCTTTATCAAGCTCTGGAAAGATGCTCATGCTGCCTCTTGACTGCTGCACTTCACCCATTTTCTGAAATAGGTAATGATTTTGTGTGAAATTTCGGGGTTTTCTTCTCATGGTCTGCCTTGTCCAAAGCAAGGCTGGTTTGGTCCCTTGCAGTTGAATACAGATGGAGAAAGGCAGGAAAGCTGTTGGCCCAGAGTGAGAGGCACCTCTGCTCCGCTGGAAAAGGTTAGAAATGTGCTGACTGCTCTCTGGTTTCACCATCACACCAGCTTTGCTCTATTTGGACAGAAATCTTCTCAGTTCTGACTTTTCTGCATCGTTTCTCTGTAGCTTTCCAATCCACCCTAAATCCCTGTACATATCTTTTTTCCTTGCCTTTTGAGAGCCTGTCCCTGGATTTTGCACCAGCTCTGCTGGCTCCATGTTCCATTTGTGCCTCATTTGTGGAACAGGGTGATGCTGCTTTCTCCCTTTGTAAACCCATAGAGTTCCAGCTGCAGAGCAAACCTGCCAGCATTATTTCTTCTTGCTGTGTGGAGCTCCTTTCTGTGGCAGAAATAACAACATCCATCCCTCATTAATTTAAATTACACATGGAGCAGGGTGCAGTGACAGTGACAGGCCCTGGGCTGCTGCAGTTCAGCATCTTCCTCTGGAGGGGATGAGGCTGTGATTCACTGCAGATCAGCATTTCCAGGATCTCCAGCAGCCTTTCCACAATCTGTCAGCTGCTCTGGGGGCTCAGCAGCAGGGGGAGAGCACAGGAGAGATGAGGAATGATGGAAAGGCTTGTTGTGGGCTAAAAGAGGAAGAAGAGCTTGGCCAGAAGGGCAGGGCAGAGCTCAGGCCGTCTGGGCCAGTGGCTTCAGACATGTCCAGCTCCTGTCATTCTGCCCTCTGGTGCTTTTCCCAAACTTTAGGAGCCAGATTTATAGGTGCTGGTTAATGGGAAGAGATGTGCACTGAAAGGATCTCCCTGGCTCTGTGCAGCATGTTCAATAGCCTTAGAAAACCACAACTTCTATTTATTTAAAGACACTTTTTTTGTTTTAAATATACATCATGTGCTTTACCTTTCAAAGCAAAACTTTTTTCCCTGAGGTATGAAAAGCTGCTCTTCACCTGTCTTAAAAGAAAGAAGATTTTGAATGACGTTATTCAGCAACCATTTTTGAATCTGTGTTTCTTTATTTTCTGTTTCTCTTGGGTGCCATGGAAAGCTAATTATTATTTGGTTCTGCTGGCTGAAATGTGTAAAATCTCTCTGACAAGAAGGAGGTGTTCCCTTTTCAGTGGCATCAAAGAAACGCTTCATCAAGCTAATCTAACACCTCATCTCACTAATTTCCTTCCAGGTATTTTATTTCTTTAATTCAAAAAGCAAAAGTTCCACCATTTTCCCATGTGCTGATTCTTTCAGACATTTCCTATGCAGGTGACAGATCTCTCTTTCATAAAATCACAGACCATATAAAAAGCTGCAGATTTCAGATCTTTTCAGGGAGCTGCCTCTTGGGCCAGAAAGAAAAAACCTGAAAATTACTTTTTCCCTGTAAAGTATAATTAGACACTTCTAAGAAATTGCATTATGAAATAGGATGCTGCATTAGTGTACAAAAGCACATGAGGTGTTTCCTTGAACTTGCTTAGAAAGCAAAAAGAATTATTATTATTATTATGTGGCAGTTGATGTTACAGCATTGTTGTGTCATTGCCTTTTTTTCTGAGGTCCTTTAACTAGGGTTGAGCATTTAAAAAAAAAAAAATTCAGATTTTTCTCTTTAGTCCTGCAAATCAACCTTGCTCCATATTAAATCTTTTTCTAGCCAGTGAATTGTTTGGCTGTGGTGTTCTTCAGCACAGGAAGTGGAAATGCACAGAAATGCACCAGGAAAATTGGATCAAGAACTGTAATAGCAGAAAAAGTATCTCAGATCACCAGCTGAAGATTCCTTATTTACCACATTAAGCTCAAAATGGTATAAATTGGAGCCTGGCTTTTGATCCTCAGCCTACTTAGATGTACAGAAGTGTGTTTGAATAGTCAGGATCTGTAAGTGCTTGTCATACGTTTATATGACATATTTAAAATATGACATATTTTAAACACACTGATGCATTTCCTTGGCCAGGGCTGGGGGGGTTTGTGATCTTGACATAAATTTTTTTTTTTAAATACTGAAATTTGCATTCCTGAGTCATACTGAGCTGTGCACCTCAGACCTCAGTTCTGGGGTATTGAAAATGTTAAATTCATGTCGTTTCTCTCCTCCCAGAGCGTGAGGAGCACAAAGCCCTGTGAAGTGAGCAGGAGAGGCAGCAGCACATCCTGGCAGCTTCAAGGGTCACCCCTGACCCCGAGGTGCCCTGAGCTCCACTGTGACACACACAGGGCTACGTGTGCCAAAAGTCAATTGGAAATCCTCTCTGATTTTTGAACATGCTCAGAATTCCTCTCCACAATAAATGTGATCTGCTGAGGATGTGGATGTAGGGCTGGCACAGAGCTGGGTTTGAAGCAGGGAGTTTCATGATCACCTAGAGAAAGTTGATTGTAAAGTTTTCTGCTTTTGGGGCACAAAGCACTTTAATGCTGCAAACCTCCTTTTGCTGTGTGCTGACTCTGAATACTGACAGGGATGTGGAATGAATGAGAAATGTTCCCCAGCTGCATGAAGTGAAATTCCAAATGGTAACCCACATTGTCCTCCCCCTGTGAAGGGCTGGTGCTGAGCTGAGGGAACAAGGCACTCTGGGGTTTGGGTTTGGGAGAGGTAACAACTTCTCTGCATTAATTTTCTCTCTTTGAAATTAACTTCATTGGCTCCCTGTGAGGAAGAGCTGGGTTTGGAGGTTTCAGTTTTTTCTGGGCTCTCACTGACCCATGGGGGCACTGCTGACCTCTGGTTCACTCTGGTGCTGAGTGCTGAACTTCCTCACCAAACGAGTTGTGGTTTGATTTTTAATCCTTTTTTAATCCTGTAAAAACCAAAATACTGCACAAAATTTGCTGTGACTTGATTGTATCTTGTTCTCCACAACAGTTACAGAAATTTGGGATCTGTGTGAAGAGCTGAAGTTGGTAGGGAGGAGCTTTTTTAATGCTCCCAGGAGTATGACAGGAATGCAGCAGTGATTGATGCTAACCTCAATAAAGTTAATTTAGACCTTCCTGTTCACCCCCTGCACAGAGTACAAAATGCTGTAGGCTCTCAGAATCCACTCTTGTTCAGGTTTTTCCTATTCTGTGTCACTGTTGATGCCCTCATGGTCATCAGGGGTTTGGCTGGGTTAGCTCTGCATTCTGGGGGTTTGTGTTCCCTTCTGAATACAGACCCCATGGCAGAGTACTTCCCTCTATAAATGTCTAACAAAAATAGAATATGCTAAAGCCTTGAGGGGCAGAGCCCCTTCTTTAGCTAACCAAAAGGCATGGGATCTGGAGATAGACTATTTTTTCCTTTTTTTAAAGTTGTAACATGAGGATGTGTAAAGATCAGCAACAAAAGGGTTCAGAAAGACTGAGAGCAGTCACCAGTGGATGACAAAACCTGACCTAGATTGTCAGTTTATCCTTTTTTAGTTTCCAAACTTACATTTTTAGCTGCTAAGACCTTCTTCTGTCAGATGTTTTGGGGCTTGGGGATTTGCATCTATTTTGAACTCGTCATCTGAATGCTCTTTGTGGTTTTATGAGGATAGGCACACACACATATATAAGCTGTTCTTGACAGATTTGCTGGTTGGAGCACATCACTGTGCCATGCTTTCCCTCTGCTCTGTGCTGGAGGTGGTTTGGTGCTGTCTCAGGCAGGATAAATTGGAGGTGACAGTAAACAAGGAGTATCTGCTGTGTGATCTGAGGGCAGTGTCGATTCCATGCTGCTCGATTTCCCTCCAGAGCTGCACCTCAGCCTCACATGTGCCACGGCTAGGAAATGCTCCCTGTCAGCCAAATCCCCCTGCACAATGAACTGCAGACAGACCTGCAGCAAACTGCACCAGAAACGAGTCAGTTTGTGTTGAAAGGAGAATAAATCTGGTCAGTTCAGGGCAAAATGCAGAATTTGGTTCCAGCTGCAGAAATCCTCCTCCCAGCCCTCCTGCAGGGGGGATCTTTCCTTGCAGGGCTCAGGGTTCTCACCCTCATTTCCCATTACCTTTCACCCTGGAAAATGTGTGCAAAAACTCTATCAATTCTGCTGTCAGCATACACCACACCATGTGCAGCACTTCAGTCATTGCATCAGGAGCTGTGGTCTCAGTTTTGTAATTAAAACCTCACTGCTGTAGTTCCCTAAAAAGCTCACCTCACTGTGAATTGAATCCAGTTTCAATCCAGCCCTAGGTGTGCAATAGTGTGAATGAATATTAACTGAGACTGATGCCTAATTATCATGTGAGGTTGACAGATAATTTCTGTGGAGGAGCAGGACTGTGTGCAATTAAATTGCTGAAGGAATTACATGGACAATTATCATATATTTTGGGTAATGAAGAAATGCCAACTCACTAAATGGATGTCTTCTGAGTAAACAGTTATGTTCATTCCAAACCTCATTTGTATAATGAATGATATGCAAAGTGCATTTGGACTGCAATAGATAGAGCTCAGGTCACCAGCTAATTTAAAATATAAATAAAGAATACAACTCCCTTGCAGATATAATTAGTGGAGAGCACCAAATTTGGAGCTTCTGCTCTTGAAACTGGGAGCTTTGACTTCAAAATCTGGTAGAGTCGTTTGGCAAGTTGCTGCACAGCTTCACCCAACCTTCTGCAGGGCAGAGGAATGAGTTACTCTTCCACTGCATGAGATTTCCCACCTTGACTCAGCTCTCTCCCCTCTGTGAGTGAAATTCTCTTGCTGCTGTGAAATTCCCCTGCCTTGTTGAGGTTGAATTCCACCACATCAATCATCCTGCAGGCAGGAGAGGAAGAAATCTCTATGAAATGGGGGGTTTGATGCACCTCTCTTGATTCCACTGAGACTGGGCTGAGGAAATCGAGTTATTGTGGTTCCAGCTCTATTATTTACCCTCTGTGGGGCCTTTAACCATTTATTGAACTCGTGGTAGTTTACAGACAGGAGTTGTTTTCCCTTCCCATCCTCTGAGCCAGCAGGAAGCTGCCCTGCCTAGTGCTAACCCCACTTGACCTCTCATCAACCTGTGGGAGCTCAGAGCCCTATTTATCTCCATTAAAAAGGTCTGTCTGGCTCCCAGCTCCTGTGAAGTCCCAAGCAAACAAATCCTTCACCTCTTCATTACTGCTCTGCCTGTGGAACCTCCTAATGGGGTAATTGCCACTGGAGCAGAGTGAACTTTGGAAATTACAAAGGGCTTTTCTGCAACTCAGTGTTAACAGTTAATTAAGCTGAGTAAAAATGTCATTCAGTTAAGGGCATAGGTAAATTCAGGAGATTAAATATTGCTTTTTCCTCCTGCTTTATAATTAAAATCCAGTCCCATGGAGGATCTGTGCCTTTTGGATGTATTTCTATCCCCCAGCAAAGTTCCTGTCCTTCCTTTCCCTCTGCTGTAGAGCACTGGAATTGTAGGGAATGTTTAACCTAAGAACTGCTGTTTAGACTGGAGTTTCTTACGGGGAGAATGCTCTACATTTCTGCCAAGAGAGCTGCCCAGGGAGGGCTGTGGGGACATGTCTCAGCCTGGATCTTGCTAACTAGTCAGCCTTGAGGCAGATTGACCCCTGCAGAGCAGGTACTGCTATTTGGGCTGAATTCTCACAGAGGGATTTCTCTGAACACTGCTCTGTCACTCTCGTTCAGGCAGCAGTGTAAGTGATGTGAAATTAATGGGCCACATGAGTCATAGACACATGATATTGTATTTATAGCAACCTTGGGAGGGCTCATTAGCATGAATTAGAGAAGTGCTTTGATATTCTTCAGTGAAAAATACGGTGTCATGGAAATACAGAGCATTTTCCAATCTTGACATCAGCTTTAGTAAGTTCTTCAATTTAAACTGTCTACAGCTGAGCTTCAGTTTAGGATCTCCTTGCAGGTGGCAAGAGGGTTACCAGACTGAAGTTTCCAAACTTCCTGGGAAATGGAATGATGGCCCAACAAGTCTAGGCTTGAGCAATTCCCACCCAACATTTGTACCAAAAATCACACAGATTTCCTCATCTTCCCCAGTCAGCTGCAACAGCAACAGCAGAGCCACGTAATTAACCCAAAATATTCCTTCATTACTATTTGTTAACGTAATAGCTGGGAATGTGGGCTCAGCTGGTGAACCAAAACATACTCCTTGCTGCTGAGTTTGGAGTGGGAGGAAGCGTGGTGGGGAAGATGAGTACCAATTGCCTTTTCTCCTCCACTCCCATTTGTTTTCAGAGCTGAGCTGCCTTTGGAAAGGGAGAGAGGCAGAGCTAGGGGAGCAAATTGGGATTAGTCACTGCAGATCATGCCTAGAGGAAAACAGGATTATTTCAGGCTGACTTTCCCTGGTCTCTTGTCAGAAAGCTCTGTTTCTGTGCACAAAACAAGAGGAGACTCAGCAGAAGGATTTGCTGGGCTGCCACGACTGACATTAGGAAATAGTTCACAACTGAAGGCTTTTCAACCCAAATTCTTGGTGAGGTTTTCACATTGTTTCAGGTCAGGCTCTTGTGGGTTAAGGGTGATAATATCGTTTGCATAGAGCAGAGGAGATGCAAACCCTTATCCTTTGGGGAGGAAAAAATGCAGATTACAATAGATTTATTATCTATTGCAATTTTATTATCTATTTATAGATGGATTTATTGCCTATTGCAATGCAGACTGAAGGAGCAGGGAGAGCTCCTGGTAGGGCTGGAAAGCTTTTGGGCTTTTCTGGGTGAGGTAAATAGCTTGGTGTCCACAGGAGCAGCATCAACCCACAGCAGTCAGCAGCAAGGGAAAAACCAAAAAACAACCAATACAGGAGAAAGAGAGAGAGACTGCAGAATGCAGCACAGATAAATTGGTTGGAGATGCAAAACACTCATGTTTCTGGGGTTTAAAAATTAATTTTAAAAGGGAGGAACATAAGAGCAAACCATATGCAAGTTTTCTATGAAATATGGTTTCTATTTATATGATTTGTAAATATATATGGGAAGCAAATTGACAGAAGCTGTTGAGATTTATTGCAAACTTCTACATAAAACTGGCAAACTGGAACCCAAGGAGAACTGCCTGGATTGACATTGGAATGGAGAAGGTGGCTTGGTTTCCATCCTCACATCTGCAGTGACAAAGTGTGCTGGCTCAGGTGGTGATGAGAGCTGCAGGCATTTATTTCAGGCTATTTTCAGGCCAGATTGGGCAATTGGGATTTTCTGACCTGGATCTGAATGAGAGCTGCTGGCTGTTCTGGGACAGCTCAGCAAACCAGCATAGTCTTGACTGTCCAACCTCTGTTTTACCATGTGTGCATGTACACTGCTTTTCTTCTGGCAGAGACACCCTTCTGTGTGCTTGGAATTATTTGTAACGTGATTGTAGTGGATTTCAGCCAGGCATGGTGCCTGAAAGTTTGGGGGGTTTTTTTGTTTTGTTTTGGTTTTTTAATTTTTTTTTGCTTTTATTACTCAGTTTGGTGTGGAAGGAGTTGCCCTGTAAGCCCTTAAGATGTAGTGGCAGCACAATAGCTCGTGGTGTGCTGGGCACTCTGCTGGGCCTGGTTTATTTATTTTTTCTACCTTCGTGCTGCAAGAGGAGAAAACTCAGATTTGAGATCATACCTGTGTCACTTAATAATAATTCTTTAGATCTCAAAGTCTTCTGTTCCTCCACAGATTTCTCGTCAGGTCAGGGAATTATTAATGAGCAATAAGTGAGGTAACAGCACGTTGTACCTCACAGTGGTGTGAAGAGGAAAATGCTGAGAAATTCCAATCCAGCAGTTGGAGGCACAGAGCCTCACTGATTGTTCTGTGCTCATAAAGATCTCTGCACTGCACAGCCATCCAGGGCTAGGAGGATGTGGCTGTTTAATTCTGTTTTTGCTCCACGAGCAATGGGTGCACTGAGACTTCTGGATTTCACACCTGCTAATTGCTGGAGGTGCAGGAGCTGTGCCAGTTTTGTTTCACAGCAAGAGCCCTCGCTGTGAATGGCTCCTCAGTGCTGCTGAGCACTATCAAATCTATTCCAGGTCAGTCGAAAAAGCCACACTTTGTGACAGTGTGAGGCACTAGGAAAAAACCTATTTTATGGCAGAGTTACACTGAAACAGTGCAGTGAGAGAATAATAGCTCTCCCAAATCTGTATTCATCTGCACACGTTGTTTTGTACATAATGGGACTTTCATCTGGCTCAAGGATTACAGGACAAATTATTTCACAAGGGTGATATGTCCTTGTACTGTTTCTCCAGTGAATTGGACACAAATAGGTTTTCTGTTACCATCAGTCAAGCATGTCTCTTCTTTCCCTCTTTCAAGTAGAGACAAATGGGGAAAATAATCCAAGATTTCCCCAGCTTCTGTTTTTACTGTGGCCAATACCAAGGCGTTCTGCTCTTTGGAGCATGATCTCCAGCCTTTGGGTCTAATTTTCTTATTTATGTAGACATTCTGCACTTGTGTGCAACTTTGCAAGGATGTTGATGTTTTTCTTCCTGCCTTTTTGGTATGCAGAGTGTGAGAAGTGAATGAAGAGCTCACAGGGCTAATAAGGCGAGAAGGAAGAGCACTGTCAGATTGATTACAGTTTATTCACAAACATGCAAATCCTCAGTGCAAGCAGGAGTGTTCACCTCCACATGCATGCTGGAAGTGTTTGCAGCAGCACAGACAAGGAGAGCATGGCTAATTTTGTTGCCATAGGTAAATACATTTTTTGTTTACAGACTGAGCTCTGCCAGCTGATTGTGTTGTTGGTCCTAATCTTGGTGGTAATTGAAGTCACTACGTTTTGCCTGTTGGTGGAACTCAGTGCAGAGTCTATAACAAACTGCTGCTTGTAAATGGCTTTTGCTGCTGTGGATTGCAGGGAGCTCAGGGTGCTCTTGGTGATGATTTTCTCCTGCAAAGTCTGGGAGTGGACAGAAAACTCCATGACTCACTGAGCCTTGGGTTTCTCCTGTGTGTTGTTCTTTCATCATGGAGAAATCATCACACAAACATAAATAGTTAATGTAACTTGTCAGCCACGAACACTGAAATTCAGAACACAAATGAAACACCAACATTGCTCCTTCTCTGCTGCTTTAAGTTTCTCAAGGCTGGTGGGAAGCAGCTTGCTCAGGAGTTCTTCTGTCCTTTGGCTCTCCTGGCTCCTGAGTTTGGTGGCAAAAATTGCCTTGGGAGTGAAGCTGAGCTGAGGAACAGCATTGTAGACTGATATTGATGATAAAGAGCTTTGATTGCTCTGTGAGCTCACTGGAATGGAGGAGGAGGGAAAACTGAATGGTGTCAGTGGGGACCTGGCAGAGAATGAGTAAATAAAGTAATTAAAATTTTAAAAGGCTATAAATAACTAAGAGAAACCACTCATTTGGCTTGGAGATGAACTGCTTTGTTACCCCAGGGGTTCAGTGCTGCTAGTGTGCTTTTTGCATCTTTCTGTTGTAAATATATGAGAAGGACCATGCTGGGAGGGTGGAAAGGGTTAAAGGTGTACATTTAACTGAAAATGAAAAATGTCTTGGTGCCCAGCTCTGGTTTTTGGAGGATCTTGTAGATACTTGTCTGCATTGTAGGACACCATATGCATTTACAAAACTTTCTTAGTGTCTTTTTCTGGTCACAATTAGGAAAAAAGAGCCACATCAGTTCTGTGATTCTGAAGTGCAGGCAGGTGTGCTCCCTGGAGCATTATGAAAAATATTTTGGTTCAGTCAAAGAGCTGGGTAAGAGCTTAGGCAGTGTATTTATTGCATGAATTTGAAGAGCAGGAGTTGATGAGATAAGAGATTTGGATATTTGCATTGCAGTTATTGAGGAATTGCCATAGTGAGAGCTGCAAATGGCAGCCAGCCAGCCAGGCTGATGTATTTTTGCCTGGATTAGTACAATGCAAAGTGACCACTGCTCAGGTAGGATGCACCACTTGCTGTGAATTAAATAAAAGGCAAAAGGAGAATAATCTATGTCTTCATCCTTATCCTTCCCTTTCTCTGGCAGCAAAAATACTTCATAAAATGGAAGAAGAAAATTACAGCATAAACAAATACGTGGTGAACTCATATCTAGAAGCTAACCAGGAAAAAGTCATTATCCCTTTTAAAGTCTGCCTGTTTTTAAATGTCAGAATGGTAGTATTACACACTGCATTGTCTAGCAGCCTGAGAGCTTTTGATATTCCCAATGAGTTAATGCCTATGAAATAAAGCTCAGTAAATATTTACTGTGGTGTGTGCCTGGGAAAGGTTCTGGTGACTCATTTAAGGTCGTGCTGTTTATAAATTCATCCTTTTCAGAAGGCACTACAGAGGCTTAGCATCCTGAGTTAAAATGAGGAAACAGTGTTCTGGAAATTTATATTTTTGTATTACAGTCAACTCTGCTGCAGGGAACAGAGTTCCCATTGTGGATTTCCACACAGCCTTTTCTCAGCTGATTTCATCTCTCAGTTTATTAAGCCTTCTCTTGCCTGGCTTGCCATTGTCATGCCTGGGGAAAAGCTCTGTCAGGTATTAGCAGAGAAATATAGAAAAAGCTAATGGCTAAAGTTTAATTCTTTAAATTCCTCACTCCCAGGGCATGTGGCTGCCAAAGCAGATAGAAATGTCATGTGTGTGATCTCCAGAGCATCACTGCTGAGCTCCCTCAGCCCAGGAGATGAGGCTGAGAAATGAAGAATAAATATATTTGCAGTGGTTTGTCTGCATCCCCCTCAGCCCCTGAAGGACTGCCAGGAGTAAAATCCACATGGGCACAGCAAGGAATAATGATTTCTGTGGAGAGAACTCTGAACCTGCAGAACAGGGCTCTCAGCATCACCTCACAGGGCAAGACTTTTATTATCCTTTGAGTGACTTTTTAGCAACCTCACTTCATAAAAACCTCAAATTAGAAGGAAGTCTCAAGGGGTTATTGCCCTTTGGCAATTCCAGAACAGAGACCTTGATCTCCTGACGGATTCTTTTTTCTCAGGGCTGCCTGTGTCACCGAGGCAGAGGATTTATGGCCATGCTCACCTCTTCTGCTGAGCAGCACCTTCTGTGTGCCTCAAGTCATTTCCCTCGCTCAGCCATGGCCATCATGCATTTTACACTGCTGACAAAGAGAGCAGCTAGACAAAATTTAAACCTTGGAATATCAATTGGGACAAAAAGGAGCAGGAGCTATAAGACATAAAAATGGCTTTACAGATCTGAGCTGCAGCTGCCATGCTGCCATAACCAGCTGTTTGTGTCTCAGCTGACTCCTGATGGTAAATGGAAGGAGCACAGAGACAGACAAACACCTGCAGAAGGCAGCTTGTCGAAGGTTAAGTGGATAAATCAAATTCTCCAGATCTGTCTCTCCCTGCAGAGTACAGAGGGAGCCTAGATGGTAAGATCTGACTCCACACCCAATTTTTATGATGATGAACTGAAGCCAGATCAATCCCACCCTAAGCACAGAAGTCACTGCCCAGTGTGTCTCTGAGGTGTCCTGAGTTTGAAGGCAGCAGCACATTCAGCCTTTTAGTTACCCTCACAGAAGGGGAATATTTGAGCAGAATAGTTGAGAATATTTGCAGAATATTGGAGCAAGTGCTTGTGGCAGCACACAGGTGGTCCCCATGAAGCATCAATGTGGTGGCTGTGTGTTAAAGATGAAGCAGAAGGAACTCTTGTTTTCCTGCTCTGGTTAAACAGTTGCAGCAGATTCTGCTTTGTGAGCTGAAGTCACTAAGTGCTGGAGAGGACATTGCAGCAGAATTGTGTCACACAGTGTAAGGAGAGATTTCTTTCTAACAATACAAATTCTTGGAAATCTACATGAATCCATGGCTCATTTGTTCACTCTGCCTTGTCCTTCAGCCCTGCCAGGAGGTGCTCTGTTCCCCTTCCCCCAGCACACACTGAGGTGTACCTGCAGTGTTCTGCCCTGTGGATGTTCTGCTCTCTGCTCTCACTCTCCATTGCTGCAGAGTCTGAATGTTCTTAGGATAATGGGTACATTCTTAGGGGATGTATCCATGGAGTATCCATGGAGTAGATCTTGCTCTTCCTTTCCCCTACTTGTTCATTTTGGGGTTTAGCAGGGGATTCACCTCCCACCTCCACCTGCCATGTGTTCAACTCCAATTTTACATTGGTTCAGCAGGAATTTGCTCTTTCTTGTCCCAGAGAGCAAGGGTTGCCTAGAGAAGGGCAGTTCAGGTGGAATTAGGGGAACTGGGGCAGTGTGGTGTGTTTGCTGTGCCCTTTTGCATTCTCTGTTGTTCACATGCAGGCTCAGGAGGGAAGATGCATTAGAATTCAAGCACATGGTTCATCTGCCATTTGGGTACATCCACCAGGGATGGCTAAACTGTCATTGCAGAGGCTCCACAAAGATCTGAGCTGGGGAAGGGAACCAAAATCCTATTTTCTTTCAGCAGAATTACGCTGTTTGACATAATTTCAGTACTAGGAAAAGCTAAAAATCTAGAGCGGAGAGAAAGCAAATTATATCTGCCTGGATGTGAATTCCTGTTGTATTTGGGATGTACATGTGCAGTCAGGATCAACAATAGGGAGAAATTTATTTTCTTTTCTATTTTTAGAATGGCAAAAAACATTCCTAGAAGTCCTAATTTAAACTTCATTCAAGATCTCTGGGTCACTGTGCTTGGGTTTTGCCCTCTGCAGTTTGCACTAGAAAGATGGGCTAGAAGTGTATATTTAGCAATGATTTATTCAGTATTGGACATGGTAGCAGTCTGATAGATAAAATATTAGCCTTACTGCAACCAGCATTCTGGCATATATATAGAAGTAGATATTTAGCAATAATTTATTAAAAATTGGACATGGCAGCATGTGGCTAGCACAGGTTCTTCCCGTGGGAACATTTTGCTATATTTCATAAACAAGATAAAGTTTGGATGTTTTGCAAACAGTTTCTCCGGATTGAGTGAGTTCGGGCTTGGCCAATTGTGCCTAGGGGGAGGTCTCGGGCTGACCAATCTGGGGCACTTCTGTAGACTCTATATATATGGAATTCAAAACAATAAAGTGCTTTTTCTCCTCTCTTCGCTTGTCTGAGAACTTGGGTCAGTCCTCAGCTAGCCGCTCAACAGCGACATCAGCAGTGTGATACATAAGATATTAGCCTTACTGAAATCAGCATTCTGGCATATATATACAAGTAGATATTTAGCAATAATTTATTAAAAATTGGACATGGCAGCAGTGTGATACATAAGGTATCAGCCTTACTGAAATCAGTATTCTGCCATCTACTTAAATGCTATTGTAGTGGCAGCTGACTGTGTAAAGAAATATTTCCTTCCAGATGACTAACTCCAGAATGGCAGCAGAGCAGGGTGGGCTGCACATACCATAATGATGTTTGCTTTAAAAAACTCCTCATGTTCTGCATTTGTGGGCAGAGATGGAAAAAAAAATCCTTGTCCCTTTAGAGCTGCCTTCCAGAGCAGAGAAATGGGGAAGCTCATTTATAAAATATGACCAGCAGATTGGTATTACTGGCTTTTTGAGACTCAGAAGAGCAGCAGTGCTGAGGACACTATTCATAGAGCAGAATGGCAGAAATGATGTGTTAACCTGAATCACAAACCATCAATTATTGACAACTGCTGCTTTTGCTGTCTTTTTGCATGTTAAAATATTCCTTTCTGCATGGAAAATCTGGACTAGATGGATTTGCATTTTTCCCATGGAGGATTTCTTCTGAAGAGTACTTCTTAAGGGAGGATCTTTACACAAGTGTAGATCAAAACAAAAGTCCCAAAAATAAATATCCTTCTTTTCAAAAAGTCTTTACATTTTTTTTTCCACAAGGTTGTAACATTTTTATTCACCCTCTTGAAGATCACTTCAAACAATCCTCTCCTCTTGCAGTCAGCCCTCGAGTCTATCCCTGCTCCAGAATTCACTGGAACATTGGGAAAACTTGGGATGTACTTCCCTAAATTCTGTAAGGGTGTCTTTGCCTATTTTCTTTAAACTACAGGATGTAATAATGATAGCCAGCAATTCCTAATTTGGCAGTACTATTTATTTCTGGTGTGCATTCTGTGGTGACACCTGGGGCAGAGGCCAAAATCCTGAATTTTGTGGATCCCAGAGGCCAAAATCCTGAATTTTGTGGATCGCAGAGGCCAAAATCCTGAATTTCGTGGATGCCAGTCCTGTGTCATTGTCAGGACTCACTGCAGCCAGGGACAGAACTGCAGGAATTCTGCCAAGCTGGGACCAGCAGCCCTTTGGCTTTTCAATGCACTTTCAAATGTGATTCCCATCTCAGATGAATCCACAGGTATTCTGTCTGAAAAGGTCATCCTGCCTTAGTCATCCGTTTAAGTGGCTAAGATTCAGTAGGATGAGTTGTGGTGAGAATGAGTCATCGTATGATTTAGGGTGAAATTAGCATTATTGGCCACCAGGACAAAATAGATCTGAGTGTAGCAGAATCACTCACCAAATAGCCACCATTTCACCCAAGAGGTTTAGATATAATGTACAATATTGTCTTGTACTTGCCCTGATGGTATTTGTGTCCAGCATGGCACAGTAGGTGATCACTATGGTACCTAAGAATTAAATCCTCATGGCTTTAAAATTTGCTGCTGCTTTGGGCTTTCAGATATCCCCTTTGAAAATTCTGTGATGCTGCAGGATTTACTCTGTAAAAGCTGCCAAAAGTCAGATTTGTTTGGGATTTTAGTTCTGCTTGTCTAGCATTAGATAATGCAGTGCAGTTACCAGTACTTGAATTTTACAGAGCTGGTGAGCACCCACAGCTCCTCCTAAAGTCGGCAGAACTTGTCACTGCTTGTACTTCTGGTAATTCTGGCACTAAGTGTTTCAGAGTGACACAGTCAAAAGCTAGAGAACTGGAAATTAGTGGTTGGTTTGCAACTTTGATCTCTTCCTCCTGCGTGAAACTCATTCTGTTATTTGGAAACAAACCGAGGATAGAAACTTCTGAACAAGAGCTCTGAGCTCTGCTGCACACCATTTATTTTCCTGTTACTCTCTGAATGTGGTTTATTTGACAAGTTGTAGATCTCCTTGCCTCCCCCTCCTGTTTATTTGAATCGGGACCTGGATATTGGCTGGAAGTGCAGCTAGCATGACTCATCCTGCGCTGGAAATGACCCTGAAAGGCAGCACTGGGTGGGATTTACCTCCCCCTGCCCTGCTTTTCTCCAAGTGCTTCTCGCGGCACGAGCTTGTAATAATGAACTGGGTTTGAAGCTGGAGCTGATCATTTGGTTGTGAATGCACCAGCCCAGCCAAATCTCCCCACAGGCATGAAGCAGCAGCTCAAGCT
The DNA here is from genome assembly GCA_024500445.1 of Entomyzon cyanotis. Lineage (NCBI taxonomy): Eukaryota > Metazoa > Chordata > Aves > Passeriformes > Meliphagidae > Entomyzon > Entomyzon cyanotis. Next base: position 10,859,598 of record JAKEPQ010000309.1, read on the forward strand.
GTGACACCAGCAAATGAAATCCTGCAGCTAGCTGACCAGAAGTAATGAAATGTGTATTTACCATACTGATGCTGTCAGTCCTAAGACACACTGGCTTTACAGTCTAGTTAAGTGGGGCACGTTTGGCACTCCAGCAGTGCTGAGAGGAAATACTCAGGTTTTTTCCTAAAATCACAAGCCCAGTGCTGGCTGGTGATCCTCACCTGGTACAGCTTGATGACCAGCATGGGCTGTTCTTTTACAGCTCTGTCAGAGGGAAATCCACATTCCAGAGGAGATAAATGATTTCATCTTACATGTTAATTGCCAATTCTTTTTGTTGATCCCTTATCTGCCACTGCAGTCTCAGAAGATGGAATTAAAGGATGAAAGTTATTTCAAGAGCCAATGGATAATAAACAGCAGATGTCTCCCACAAATGTGTGTCCCTTGCCTGCAGCAGCTGAGGAGCACCCAGAGGTGTGGAAGAAGGACAGAGGCATTCTGTGCTGATTGAGTGAGAAACGGTGAAAAAGGCTCATGAATTGTTTGCTGAATGCTCCTTGCTGTGGAGTCATGAAAACATTAAGGGGAAAAAATAAAAGTACAATCTTCAGCATGGTTAACAGAATACCCATGGAAGAACCAAAGAATAAAATCCCAACCCATAGGAGCATTCTCTGAAAGCATCTCATTAGATCCTAGGCATGTCCATGACTCTGCAATTACATCCTCAGTTTCCAGCTGTACTTGATTAGCACAGCAAATGATTTACAGTACAGCCAACTGTAAGGAACTCACTTGGAGCTGTTTGTTGGCACATTTAGGTCTGTTTGGTTTTTTTGGCTGGTTCTTCACAGCAAGGTAGGCATGTGGAATTCAGTGGCAAGGCCAAGGGAAGGCCAGAATAATTTTAGAGATTACACCATCCTTTTCCTGGCGTTCAAATGCAAGTCTGTGGAAGGTCAAACCCCACAGACTGCTGTGGGATTTTACACAAACTTCAAGTTTAGTATGTGGAAAGAGCATGGCTGAGTCCTTGCTCGGTGTTGGAGCACAGCCATGGTTTGTGATAGAACAGTGCAATTCCTTTGGGAATCACCAGCTCACCTGAGCCTGCCTTCTCCTACCTTCCCACACAGCAGGGCTGAGCTAGGATTGATTCCACATTGTCTGAGGGAAAAGAAAATGCGGAGGAAGAAGGATAAGAGAACCTTGACTTGGTTTTGACCAGATCTAAACAGAATCCCCAGTTAAAGGTTTGAATCTGTGTGAATCCAAATGCCAGACTGGGATTTCAGGCAAAATCCAACCACTTGAGATGTGGCATTTGGATCCACTCAAGGGTAAGCCTGTTGAATGCAGCTGAGGCTGAGAAAAACACATGGAAGCTTTTCTGGAGTTGTAGTCTTACACTGCAAACCTTTTGGAACAACCTCTGTGCCATCTGTGAAAAATCACCCAGACTTCTGCACCAGAATATTCTCCCACTGACAACATTGTCTGGTATGATTTTAACAACTTAAAAGTAATTTTTTAAAATACTAATTACAGCAAACCTCAGATCAGCAGCTGAAGTCGCATTGCCTCTGTTTTTAATCTCAGGTTTTCAGCTGTCTAGACAGGTTATCCTATTTGGGTGGCACTGATAATGTGCTTTGTCCTCATTGGGAGCAGATGAGGGGTTTGCTTAGGGCTTTTGTCTCAGTCCTGGAGCTTTGCCTGTGGGGTGGAATAACCTCAGGTTCACTGGGAATAACCTCAGGTACAATGGAAATAACCTCAGGTTCACTGGGAATAACCTCAGGTACACTGGAAATGTCAAAGCCCAATGACAACACCATGGATATATGTACAGACAAACTACTGCAGTATAAAATCTTACACTCCTAGAACCAATTCTTTATTCCTGGTGGGTTTATTTTTGTTGTTGTTATCGGGGGGGATTGAATGCCATATATGTGAATTCCAAACAGGGATCCTGGTTCCTCAGCATCAATCCCAGAAAAATGACTTTCAGGGAGGAATCCCCACTAAACAAAAGCACAAGAAGACAGGAGGTAGCCAGGCTGCTGGAATTAACCTCTGAAGGTCTCCAGCTCTGGTTATTCTACAGGAACACATCGATTGAATAAGTTGCAAACTAGCTTTGCTTTTCCACCTTTTCCTGAGAGCTCTCAGCCTGTGAAATATGAAGGAAAAAGAAATACTGTGGAGTTGGGAACTGAAAATATCAGATATTACAGTTTTCTCAGGGGGTAAAAAAAATTACCTGCTGTGATGTGTTCTAATAAACAGAGAGGCAACTTAATGTAACCTTAAACTTTTCCTTCTTATTAATTACCATGAATCTGTTTTGAAATTCCTGTGGAGAACAAGTGCTTCTCCTGACAGCTGGTTTGCAATTAATAAAAATGAAAGTGTATTCTGCTGGCAATGACTTAACATGCTCATGATATATGAACACAAGGTTAAATTGCACCTTTCTCCCTACTACTAATAAAAAAAAAAATTGAAAATTAAATGCTGTAGCTTAGGAAATGGGAAGTGCTATGGACATAGTGTTGAGAGCTGCTTCTCCCTTGGTGCTTGCTGGAATGGGCATGTTTGGAAAAGCTTGGGCAGTGGCAGGAATTATTCTTCAGTTGTGTTCAGAATCTATTGCATTGAGGAATGTACAATCCTGTCTCTGCAAGATAAAAGTCTTGATTTAATCACCTCGGTTTTGGGATTTAAATGACTTTGAGGCTTTATTGGAAATCCTCTTGGCCCTGATACCCTTTACAATCTCATCCTTCTTCTGCTCTGCTTCACCTTTCCTCATGAAAGAATGACAGAGGCTTTATTCCTGAGGATGTAAGGAAGGGAATATCTGGAATATCAGAAAGCACACAGCAGGATCAGCCTCTGCCTCTGATTATCACATACCTGTGGACTTTGGCTGACACAATTCACAAATTGCAGCCTGAAATAATTGCTCCTGTCTGATGTTAACTCTCTTGGAGGACATAAGATATAACTTTAATGCAAATATGAGTATCCAAGGGAAATACCAAGGGAATACCAAGGGAATATGAATACCAAGGGAATATGAATACCAAGGGAAATAGGTGGAAGTGAAATGATCATGTTACTTCAGCACACTCTTTATTCCTGTCTTGCAGAATGCAGAACCTTTCCAGGTCGCTGTCCGAGAGGACAACTGCATCATTGTCTCCCTGGAGGCATCAGACGTGGTAAGCTCCTCCTCTGTCTACGTTGTGAAGATAGCTGGAGAATCCAAGAACTACTTTTTCCAGTTTGACGAGTTCAATAGCACTTTACCTGCCCCTGTGGTTTTCAATGCCAAATACCATGGCCTGTATTACATAGTGACTCTGCTGGTGGTGAACTCAAACATGGTTTCCAAGTCAGCGAGATCAATCACTGTGCTAACCAGTAAGTAACACTTTATTCTTCTTCTCTGCTGTGTCTTGTTCTGTGTGTGGCTTTTTCCCCAGAAGTTCTTCCTGTGAAGGTTGGGTGGTTGTTGGGTTTTTCAGTGGGTCCTGCTGGTGTTTGGGATCCATCCCTGTGGGAGAGCAGCAGGGAATGCTGACAAGGTGGGAGAGAACATTCCCAAGGTTTGGGCAGAAAGGAAGGAAAAGCTGCAGTTTTTCCTTGGCTGGCTCTGCCAGAACTCTGAGCTGTGACACTCAAGCAGTGTGAAGAACAAACCTTCTTTTCAGCTGTTTGTCCTAAACCCTTAGAACCAGGAGTTCCAAAAATCCAGTAAGGCAGTGACAAGTGGTGACTGACACCTCAGGGTGAGCACTGCTGTCCCATGGGGAGGTTTATTCTATTTTATATGCTAGAACAATGTTCTTTGGTGGCTAATCTGTGGAAGCAATGCTAAACTGGGAAAGCAGACCCTCTTGTTTGCTCTGTCATCACACAAAATACCACAGATTGCTGTGTGATTCCAGCTGTGCTTCTGGCACTGGGGCTGATCCAGGACTGATCCAGCACTTTCAGGTGCCAACCTGAAAACAATTTGTAGAACATAAAATGTTTTCTTCATCTGGAAGATGACAAAAAGCTGTTTGGATGGAGCAAGACAAATTTTCAGATTTTTTCTTCTTTTTTTCTAAATGGCACCTTGGAATCTATGGGTAGTTTATTGGCTCATAGCTGAGGAATGGTTGTGCTTTTTTGTCCTGTAGAATTGTGTCAGTGAGGAAACACCATCCTGAGCAATCTCAGGGTTCCCAGGCAGCCTGAATTTCCTTCCCTTCCACTGCTTTAACCTTGTAAGCAAAGTACTAATGTTAATCCAATTTCCTATTTTCTGCTTGTTTTCTTCCAAGAAGATAACTGAAGCATCCGTTGTCATTCAGAACTGTAAGAAATGCCTCTGTAGGGGTTTGGATGCTGCAGTTGTGCAGCAAGGCTGGCTGCTCTTGGGTTTGCAGGTTTGCTGGCAGCAGGAAGGTGTGATCCAAGCTGGCAGATGGATCCCCCACCCCTGTGCAGGGAGTTTGGGATAAGGAAAGGAGCCAGAGTCCCCAGAGCCAGCCCAGGTCCCATTCGTGGCTCAGGGTTTCCACGAGGTGTTCCTGGCAAAGCTGAGGCTGGCAGCTCCAAGGACATCCCTGTGTCACTGTCCCTCCTCCATGCTGTCACCACCTGTCTGATGTGGCTGAGCTGGCAGCTTTTGGGGTTCCTGCTGGGAGCTCTGCTGCTCCCCAGGCCTTGAAGGAGCAGAGATTGTGGTGCTTTAATAATTTTGGGGTTTTTTACTCTTCATGTATCTGTAAGTTGGTGTAGCTCTGTGATCTTACAGAATGCTGAAAACCTCTGTTCCCAACACATTTAGCCAAGACAAAGCTCTCTGGATAGACATTCAAGGATATATTAGTTACCCTAGGGCCTGAAAAAATGTAAATAATGGTGGAAAGGGGAGAGCAGGACTGGGGTGATCAATATCATCACCTGAAGGTGTGATTGGAGAATCAGGGACCAAAATGCTAACAGGACAGAACTTACAAAAGGTGAAGAGCTCCTGACCCTGAGTCCATTTTGGGTGCTTTCCCTCGAGGGGACTTTCCTTGCCTGAGTGTACCTGGAAGGCTTTGAATAAATTTGTCTGCTTTTTATTCTACTAAATTGTCTTGGCCTCAGTTTCAGGCAGCCTGGTTTAGGCATCACTTGTGGCAGTGAGAATCCCAGTGCTGCCAGTGGGAAACACATGGAACAAGAGGGGAACAGTGGATTTCTGTGGGTTTGTCTCACCAGAGAGACAGCCAGGTCCATGGCAGAGACAGGACATCCTGCAGGCAGCACTGGAGGATGCTGTGCTGAGCTCTGAACCAGGCTGTAAATTGAGATTGAGTTTGGAAGGATCCAATCTCCCTGGTGATGTTTCCTCCAGGCAGACTGATGAGCTCTCTCTCCTGTCGCAGCCTCTGCTCCTCAGTTCATCCTCTGGAGCACAAGGCTGCAGGAATGAAAGTCAATTTGGAATGAAGAGACAGCTTGGCTGGGTGGGCTTTTCAAGGTATTTCAGTACCCTGCAGATTTGGAGAAGAGATCTTCAAACTTGTGTCACGATCAATTTCCTGCTACAGAAAGCATGAGGTGGTAGTTGGTTTGTTGTTTTCTCTCCTCTCTTTGGTATTGTCCACTGCCTGTTTTACACAATTTTATGACTATCAATTAACTTCATTTTTTTGGCAGACAATAATTAGGATGGATTAGTATTTTTCTTTTTGCCAAATGCTGTCTGTCTGTTTAATATTCTTGGTTTATTTAATCATGCAAATATACAAAATACATGTTTGACACATTATATATATGCATATATAGGTATGGATGTGTAACTATACATATAAATATGTGCATAAATATACACATATAAAAATATAAAGCAATGTTATATAAATATACAACATAGAATCATAGCAAAGCTATTGTGTGCTGCAGGAAAGAAATGTGTCTCTGCTGGGAATGGCAGAAATCAGGATCTGAGGAGCTCTGATGGTAATTAAGACCAGCTCTGCCTGGCTTTTATTTCAGCTGATGATTAGGAGTTGTGAGTGGTAAATGTCTCAGTGTTTCAAAAGCCTGTGATTCCTTCCATCCATGCCTGTGAATTGTATTCCCTCTGGGGAGAGCTGTGCCTCTGTGTCTCCTACAGAAACATTCTGCTCAGAGCCCATCAGCTGCTCTGCTGCCTGGCCCTGGCAGTCATTGGCACCAGAGCAGGAAAGCTGCTCCCCTTGGCCAGCTGTGCAGGAGGTGATGCAGCAGCTGCACTGCTTCCCTCGGGCTGCTGCTGGCTCAGAGCTGCTCAGCCAGGAGCTGCAGAGGGTTCTTTCCCTAATAAATGGGAGACTGAAGCCCTTCATGTTTTTCTCTTAAAGGATGACGTGGAACACCTTCAGGAAGGCTGGTCAGCTGTGCAGCCCTGGCTCTGAAATCACTCAGGATAGCACCTAGGTCCATTAGTGCTCAGCTTTTCCCAGCAAATGAACCATGTTATCCTCTTCTTAGGGTGAAAAATCCTCTCCATCAGAATCAAAGAAGCAGAGAGAACTGCAACCATATGATGTCCTGCTGTAACTTCTGTTGTAAGGATGATCTAAACAACTGGCCTAAATCTGTTCAAGAGCAACAGCTATGCCTTTGTTCTTGTGACAACATTATTTTTTAGTTTGTATCATCTTTTTATTTATCATGCTGTGTGGCCATGGAGAAATTGCACTGTGCATCATCACTGCTCAGGTTCTATTTTCACTTCTATTCCCCCTGGCAGCAACTGCACAATATCTCTATTAGCTGTCATAAACCTGAACATTGGGTTGCCAAAGTATTAAACAACAGCTGCTTTAATCTCAAGGATGGTTTCTTTTTATCAGGAGATAAAACAAACCTAAATAGAAGCTTTATCCTGGCTGTGCCTCACTCCCAGTAATCCTAAAGATACATAAATAGTGTCATCCTGGGGAGAAAATGACATAATTCACAACTTTTTCCTGTGAATAAAGGGAATTACCCATGGGGGTTAGGCCACTCCATTAATGGAGAATCTTTTTTATAAAAAAGTCTCAATGTGGAGGTGAATAATCATAAATCTGGATGTGAGTGTGAGAAGCAGGAGGGTTGATCTCAGTCCCACATGTGATGCTACACCTGAGCTACCACAATAACCATTAATTCCATCTGTGGAGTGACCCAGTCTACACATATCACCAACAAATTGATTTGGATTGAAATGTGGTACTTATTTTCAATGTACTTCTTTTTCCCCCCTGAATTGCAAATATTAATGCCTCTGACACAAATTGAGTGCATTAATGGAGGATTTAGCATTCAGAATTTTCCAGGGCATTTGAGAATGACGTTAGGCACATTTGTTATGCTATCTTGATGCTTGTGAAATGTGAGTTATATGCTAAATGCAAAATGCTGGAAAGTCCAAGCTAAACAGAGAAGTTCAGTTCTCCTGTAAACAGATAAAATGGGAAAGCAGTTGCTATAGAAGCAGGAGATTGTGAGACACTGAGAAAAATGGCAAATTTAGGACTTGATCCTCTTGATCCTGCAGACTTGTCTGTGTGTGTAACATAATCTGCAAGTCTAAAAATATAGAGATTGTAAGTGAGGAAGTGCCTTAAACTGTCAGAGGGACATTGAAATGCTCCAAGTCCCTTCTGTGATATATTTCAGTGTAGTACAGAGCTTTCATAAAGCTCTAAGTATTACATTTCTGTGATTCCACTTTATTTAGGCTATTTCTTGACAGCCACTGGAATCCGTGAGGAGCTGGATCCTAAAACCTGAAAACAGTAAAATTAAAAAGACCAGACTGTTGATGCTCTGAATTATAAATATAGCTAGTAAAGAGTGGCATTTTCCACATTCTTTAACTTTAATAACCCTAGGAGCAGTTAGTAAGTGAAAAACAGAGCATGATGGTTATCTGCTGAGTGTTCTTTTAATTTCACAGTGTGCAAATAGCTTCTGATGTGAAGATTTGGTGCTGAAGGAAGTAAGATAATGGAAGAATCTTTAAATGGCATTAAATCACTCAGAGCTCTGCTAACATCAGCCATGAGCAAGGAGAGGGTGGTGAGCAAAGATAGAGACATGAGAGAGAGTCTGTGGTGATTACTGCTTAATTCAATTGTTGGTTAATTAAATCAAAGCATCAGGAGGAAAAACCATTCGGATTAAAAATGAATATAACTTCCATCCTTTATTTGATTTGTTGTAGGAAGGAATAAATGGGGTAATTGAATCACTGGCACAAGAAGGTTTCAGTGATTCTTTCAGAAAGGAGGAGACCTGAGATGTGAATGAGGCAGCAGAGAGCCCAGGGCTCACCTGACACAGGAGAGATGTGCACCTCAGCACTGGGCTATTCAGGGGTTGTTACTGACATTTAAACCACTCTGGTGAGCTGGGAGATGAACCCTCTGGTCACTGGGGAGTCATTTGCACTGTTTAGTGTGGAATAAGTGATGGAAGAGCGTTGAGAAGGAGGAGGGAAGGCTTTGCTTCCTGGGCTCTGCTGTGCCCCTGGCCATTTCCAGGCTGTGGGGAAATGTCAGCAGCATTTTCACAGTCCCATCACTGAGGGGAGAAGGGAAGTTAATCTGTTTGTAAGTGATTAATGTGCAAATGGACTGATATAAATCTGATGAACACAATGAAGAGCCTTTGCCATGAGAAATAGGTTAATAATCCCACAGCATTGCATTTCCATGCTCTGACAAAGTTAAAAATGACAAGACATTGGTCTTGGTGAGAGGTTCTGTTTGCAGCTATGGTTTTGTTCCCAGTTGTTTTTTCTTCTCTGATTTTTATCACATCTGGAAAATTCCAGCTGTAGTGAAAATGCTCTGCTGGTCATTGGGATTTAGTTTTCTCTTTCACTATAGCCCTGCTTTTCCTCCTTTGATTAAGCTACCCCACCTCCTGTGGGATAATTCCCCTTTTGATGCTGATACTGATCTTCCCTTTCATCTGCTCTTTCTCTTGCCCATTGTGACTCCATGCTCTTCGGGGAAAAATCTTTTATTAGTTTTTCTCCAGGGCCTGCAGCAGCAGAATTTTGAACTCAAATGGCTCCTCTAGGGCTGTGCTAATCAACAGCCTGAATTGTGCAATCTGATCCCTGCAGTGTGCAATAACCAAATCAACATGCTAATCTTCATAAGGATGCAGGCATAATTGCATTAAGCACCTCTATTAAAATATGTTAGCATGACAGACTTCAGCTGCCAGCACAACCTTGCTTGAGGATCACTTGCACCTCTCCACCAAGGGATAGTCAAGTTGCTGTTAGTTTTGTCTTGCTGAGGAGAGCATGGAGCAAAAGGTGGTTTTTCTGTTCATTTTATTGGGGTTATTTTGTGGATAAATAAGGCTGAATAAAAATGTGACTCTTACTGTCAGCCCCAGTGAATTGTCAGGGTTTTCCTCAGCTGCTGGAGCAGTACTGCTCTGTATCCCAGATCTCAGCACACAGGAGATTTTTCTTATTTTTTGTGGCACACCTGACTCTGAGCTCAGAGCCCTGAATGAGCAGCTCCTGACTCAGCTCCTTGCTGTGCACAGCTTTCCCTGTGCCCTCCAATAAAGCACTTTATTTCTGTGTACCTCAGTTCTCCATCTATAAAATAATGGCAGTGGTACTGCTGTGTTTTGTAGGAGTTTGATGTGGATAAATGTGTTGAAGATGGGGATCCTCTCCCATAGGAGGAATGGGGACTGTGTAACTGCCCATGAAATAAGGAAATGTAGAGATACCAAAACAGAAAATCCTCATTCCTGCAGCTTCCTTTGGCCACTACACTGATAGGATTCTCAGCTCATCTCAGAGCTGACATTTATGCTGAAGACACAAGCAGTTTCAAGTGTGGTGTTGTTTTTGTCTGGGCACTTCTACATGATTGACAAGGATTAAAGATTAAAATCTTTCTGAGGTGATGACTTAAATAACGGTTTTTGAATGTCAAATATAGAAATTTTTCCTCTTAAAGTGTAAGTGTTAAGATAAATTCTGTGAGAGGAGGGGAATACAGAGGTTTTGGCTCTGGCAATGGCCCAGGGAGCTTTGCCCCAGAGCTCTGTGAAGCCCCAGCTCTCACCTGGTGGATTCAGGAGTGCCTTTGCCATACCTACAACACCATTTCTTTCCCTTGGTGTGGTTTATGTGTAAAGAACTCATTTTGCCTATTAATCTGCTCCTTTCTTCTTTTTCTCCCCCTTTTGTCTGCATGTCCTTTAGAACCTCTTCCTGTGAGCAATGTTTCTATCTATGACTACAAACCATCTCCAGAAACAGGAGTTCTGTTTGAAATTCAGTACCCAGAGAAGTACAATGTATTTACCAGAGTTAATATCAGCTATTGGGAAGGAAAAGACTACAGAACAATGCTGTACAAAGGTAGGAGGAAACTATTTCACCACAATTTAATACTAATACTGCTGGAAACATTTTAAACAGTGGGCTTAGGTGGGGTTTTGATATGGATAAGGATATATATATAAAAGGACTTGTATTTCTGGTGCTGTGTTTCTATAATAGCTTTTCTATTATGAAGTAAGTGATGGGTCTGTGAATTTACCTGCTGGTTCACTTGGGATTATTAAATTGCTTGCCATCCTAGTTCTGGTGATGTTCCCTTTCTCTCGGATTTTAGAGGAAGATTTGGCAGTGTGGATTTCTGTGTGAGATCAGCCTGGGAAGGCACTGCCCATTGCTGTGCTGCTGGGTCACTGCACAGCAATTCAGAGCAATTCCAAAGCTCCAGGCTCTTCCTGCTGGTTTCCTCACTGGTGTGTGGCTGATAGGAGAGCCCTGGGATGTCCCAGAGGAGCAAATCCCACTGGATAAGTCTGATTTTTGGCACAGGATCAGAGCTCCAGCTCTGCAGTGCTCAGTGAGTGCTGTACAGGACATTTCTGCAGCAGCCAGCATTGTCCCTGGCTAACAAACCTGCTGCTGCTATAAATGTCAGTGCTCTTAACATCATCCAATCAAGGGCAATCAATCCTGCAGTCTAGACTGTCAGACCAAACAAACACCCAGCCTGACCAGCTCAATGGTCTAACAAGAGCAAATTCTGCTTTCTTTTTAATTTGTTCATAACTGAAACCTTCCATGTATTTGTTTCCAACCTTTGCCCTGCAGTAGGACTTAGGCAGTGTTTGTCTCAGGGATTTAAGCAGGAAGGACCCTAAGAGGTGAGGAAAGCACCCCACACCCTGTGGGGCCTGAAACCCCAAAGGTTTAGCATTCCCTGGTGGCAGTCAAATGCCTCTGGGCAATCCAGTGGGTGCTGAATTGATTTCCAGGCACTGGAATATTTGTTCTGCATATATTTTTCAATTCATTTCTACAGAAGTGGGTTTTTCCCATGACCAAGATCTTTCTGGGAGACACCATAAAATAGATGTGGATTCACTGTTAAAAAGGGTCCCAGAATAGATGTCTGGTCACTGTAAGCTCCCTTTAAAGGCAGCGGAGGGAGATGCACACCTCCAGAAGATCAGAAAATTTGGGAGTCTCCTTCTGGAGATCACATTTCCAGTGCTGTAAAGTGCTGCAAGCTAGGAGTGGTGAAGTCTGGGTGACAGCAGAAAATGTAGGTGACCTCTTTGCAGAGAACAAAGGGACACCAGCAGTAACTTTTATCTTCTGCAGCTAATAGACATTTCCAGGGGCTGTGTGCTCAAGCTGCTGATAACTAACAGCCTGAATGAGGATGTTCCCTGAGCAGCCTGCACAGTCCTTCCCCAGCCCTCTGAGCTGAGCTGAGCTGTGGCCACAGCCCCAGCCCTGAGCCCTGCAGCTCCTGCTCCCTGCAGGTGATGTCCCTTTGCACATCTCCCTCCCGCCGTGCCTCAGTCAGCAGAGCCACAGAGGCTTTGCGTGCAGCAGCCACAGGAACTGTCAGATGCTCTTGGAGACACTCAGTGTCATGTGGAGCAGCTTGCCAGATTCAGTTCCCTTGCCTTTGAGAAGCAGTTCGTGTTTCTTGTCCTGGGTCTTTTCTTTTTTTTAACCCTCTCTTTTTTTTTCTTTTCTTTTCTTTTTTTTTCTTTTTTTCTTTTTTTTTTCCTGGTAGCAAAGTGGCTTTGACAGCCAGGAAGAGCATTGGAAAATTATTACAATCTATTTATTATTATTGAATTATTACAATTTCATGCCTCAGAGCAAGCTGAAAAATGTTTAAACATCTAAAACTTTGCCCGTTCAGCACGTGCAGTCACACTATCACAAAGTGACCATTTGATCCATTATCCTCTTTTTTTTCCCCCTTTCTTCTTTTCTCTTCAAACCCTCTGCAGATTTCTTTAAAGGCAAAACAGTTTTCAATCACTGGCTGCCAGGTATCTGCTACAGCAACATCACGTTTCAGTTGGTGTCAGAGGCAACCTTCAACAAGAGCACCCTGGTGGAGTACAGTGGAGTCCAGCATGAGCCCAAGCAGCACAGAACAGGTGAGGAGAATCCTTCCCAACATTCCTTCCCAGGCTGTATTGCTGCTTTTCTCACTGCCGTGGGGAGAGGACTGATCCAGAGAGGATTGATCAGTCCGGGCAGCATGGCAGGAGGATGCTGTGGAAGTTCCATGGGGAATTTCTGCACTGTGTGTGCAAAGAGTGCAAAAGGAAATTCGTGTGAGTGTTTCTGTCACAGAGTTTGCTTCCTAGAAAATAATTCCTGCTGCACTTGAGATATCCCAGGCCTTGTGCTGGGAATGAGCAGGTGAGCAGCAGGAATGGCTGCAGTGAGGATGCTGTTGATGTGGCTCTGCTCTGCTCTGTCTCCTGCTGTAGTGAATCCAGGTCTCCTCACTGTGCACTTTTCCATCTCCCACAACAATGTCATACTTGCCCCACTTGGCCAGTTTGTGCCCTGAAGCATGAACTTCTAATTTCCAGGACAGCAATGCTGCAGAGGCTGAAAATTGCATTTGTTCAGGGTCCAGAACTAATTGAATTTGGGGCTGGGACAATGCCCAAAACTTTCTTGTGAATCTGTTGGACTGCAGACATTTACCAGGGTCCAATGAAATGAACCAGTGATGAAATCAAAAGGCCAAACCTTCAGCTGAACACACTGCTGTTGGTCCATTGCCTTGGACAGGACAGAGCCAAATGATGCCAGCTGAGCTCTGTCCTGAAGATCCTAAATATAGTTACTGTGACATTGAACCGTAACAACAGGGTTGCTTTTTTGTTTGTTTTTTTTCCTGCTGCCCTCCCATCCCTCATTTTTCACATGAACTGCACTGAGAATGTAGAATCTGGTTGTCTGTTGGTGGCTGTGACTGGGATGGGAGTTCAACAAGTTAATGTGCTGTAAAGTGGCAGCTTAGAAGGTGCCAGGCAGGATTATTTGCAGAGGCTGCTCACACTGAGGGTGTAAGGAGAGGCAGAAAACAATTACAGTCAGACACACTATGCTGGGTGTTCACCTGCTGGCTGAAGTCACTGCTTTGCGTGCCAAAATCTTGTCTTCTGGAGACCCAAGGCTTAAGATCAAGCTTTCACAAATATTAAAATTTAAACTGATGTTTAATGCTTGTGAAAAGGTGGCTGCTGAAAGCCTATGAAAAGCCCTACAGCAATATGGAGGTTATTTTTTAAAATATGAGCTGTGCCATATATTAGTTTTGCATATATTTTTCAATTCATTTCTACAGAGGTGGGTTTTTTCCCATGATCAAGATCTTCCTGGAAGACAATAAAATAAATTTAGATTCACTGTTAAAAATTTAAACTAGAGTAGCCTTGCTGTTATAATAGCACTGAAGTTTGATTTACTGTGACTTCACATCTACTTTACTTCCTGGTATCCTTGAATTGGGATTATTCTGTGAATTTATACTGATCTTGATCCCACTAGAATCACTTCTGGTATAAGAATGTGTGAGAGAAGGGAGGTAAGGACAAGTTATTTCTATCCTTGAATTGGGATTATTCTGTGAATTTATACTGATCTTGATCCCACTGGAATCACTTCTGCTATAAGAGTATGTGAGAGAAGGGAGGTAAGGACAAGTTATTTCAGACAGATCCTAGAAGAACGTGATTTCTCAGGGGAATGAGCACATTGTAAAGGTGCACAGAACATTCCTATTAAAAGCTGATCCCTTGCCTCTCTTTCAGTTCCTTACCCACCCCGAAACATCTCCGTGCAGATTGTGCCAATCAACAGGAACAACTGGGAGGAGCACAGCGGGAATTTCGCGGAGGAATCCTTCCTGGGACCCCCGGAGATGCTGAGGAAAGGAGAAGTGACCCACCTTGCTGCCAGCCCAGCCGAGGTGCCAGCGGCCAACAGCTCGGCAGGGTGGCTGGAGGACAGCTGGAATGGCACTGAGGGCAGCCAGCAGCCCTCCTGGGGCTCCAGCGAGGCTGAGTCGGCGCAGGGCGAGGAGGAGCTGGTCACTGCGGTGCCCAGCCGTGTCCCCAGCCCTGGCAGAGCCCCGGCAGAGCCCCCTGCCTTCCTGCCCGTGCAGATGGTGCTCACCTGGCTGCCCCCGAAGCCCCCCACCGCCTTCGATGGCTTCCACATCAGCATCGAGAGGGAAGGTAAGGCACAGCCTGTGCCCTCGGCGTCCAGCTGCTCTCTGATGGTATATCGTTATATAGGCTTGTCCCCTCTGCAAATTAGTCATTATCCAGTAGCTTCAGAGAGCTTTCCTAGATCCCCTGTGTCTCTTGAGCAGTTTCTTGCACTGGATAGCTTCTACTTCAGGCAACACAAAAGTAAGGGAGGAGGACACAATTTGTAACAGCAGTTTGCAGTTCTCTTTTTGTAAATGAGATTTACAGTGCTGTACATATTGCCACACTGTTTAACTGCAGCCCTTTTGGATACCTTTTAATCCCACAGCAGAAACGAGATGAGCATTTCTGATGTAAATAATGTTCCTGGTGGCTGGAGCTTTTCAAAGTTGCAATTGATCCACACTCCTTTTTCCCCCGATTTAGAGAACTCCACAGAATTTCTGACAGTGAGTGAGGACACTCACAAATTCGTTGCTGAACTGAAAGAACCAGGAAAATATAAGTTGTCTGTAACAACATTTAGCTCCTCTGGCTCCTGTGAAGTTCGGGGAAGTCAATCAGCAAAAACACTTAGCTTTTATATCAGTAAGTATTTCTTGCAATTCATCTTTTTCTCCTTGAGCAGCATGCAGAGTGATGTGCAGAGTGTTCAGAAGTGACTCACCGAACAAGTCACCCTTCTGCTCCTTTCCAAAGGAGGATTTAATGCCGAGAATTAATTTGGTGGCTATGGAGAGTCCTTGAAATATTTAACTTCCTTTCTCCTGGAGTGTGTAGTGGGTTAGGGATGAGAGCAGCTCGGGCTGAGAGTGTGGGAATTGCACAATTAAACACTGAGCTCTGGAACTGCATGGTCTCTGAGAGAACACCCAGCAAATTGCAGGAGATGAAGTGTTCAGCCTGCTAAATTCAAAGGAGAAAAAGTAATTTATTATTTCCCTGTAGAATCCCAGAGTTTCTTAACTGGAGGTTTAGTAAAAGACAAAGTGATGATACACTGCTGTGTAAACAAATACCATGAGTGACAATCAGATCAGCAAGTGAGACAGGAGTTGGTGAATTCACATCATTGTCCTTCCAATGGCTGCGGTCACCTTTGTCCCTTTTTGTGCAAAAGGACATAGATATTCCCTACAGAATGCCCATAAAGGGGAATACTTGCTCACTGCTCAGTTTTCCATGTGGGAAGGGAATGCCTTCCCAACCCATGAGTGCTTCAACAAGACACAGCAGCTAAGGCTGGCAGAAAAATCCATATCAAAAGGAAATGTAGTTGAGTGCTTCAGTATATTATTAATAAAAATTGTCCCTTTAGTAGCTCGTAACATTTACAAATACTAACTATTTAGACTTGAATTAATTATAATGCTGGACTGCATGTAGCAATTCCACTATTGCTCCCATTTTAACAACTTTATAGTTGAAAGAAACCATAATTGGAAAACATACAGAGAGAACAGCACATGAGAGAGAGGGTCTCTGCTGTTGTAATTTCACTGTCTTCTGTTTTATTTTGGGAATAGTTAGACAGCTTCATTATATGAAAAAAAACAACCTTGACTTATTTTAATGAAATACAAAATTTTGACCAAGTCTAGCTGAAGTTCTTTTCCAAACTGTTCTTCTGTCTATATTTAAAGCTGTGTTCTCTACCAAGTGCTCGGGAAAGTCTGATGCAGAATGAGATCCCTAACTGTAGTGACCTCTGTGAAGTTGATTTTCATCCATCAAGGCTGTGCTGTGCTTGGAGGGTGGGTTAGTATGTGGAGAGGTGAAAAATTCTGTGCTCATCCTTGAATGTTGGTCAGTGATCTGCACGTTGTTGGCTGTCACTGCTTTCAGGCATTCCCTGGGAGCAAATCTGATACTGCTGGGAGAAAACTGCAATCTGAATTTTCAGACAGTCCTGTTTGCCTTGTGACAAACAGGTGAAACTGCAGGGAAAGTGGGGAGGTGAGAGCTGCCAGGAATCAATGATTCCCTGCAGGAAGGATGGTTTACAATGGATAAAAACAGAAATGGTGTTTCTCAGACGGGTAGATCGTGTCTCACTGTGCTTTTGGGCTCCCCAGGCCCCACGGGGGAGTGGATCGAGGAGCTCACCGAGAAGCCCCAGCATGTGACAGTGACAGTGCTGAGCTCCACCACTGCCCTGACCTCCTGGACAGCCTCCCAGGAGAGCAGCAGCAGCACCATCGTGTCCGTGCTCTCCCTCACCTGCCAGAAGCAGAAGGAGAGCCAGAGGCTGGAGAAGCACTACTGCACTCAGGTAAGGGCAGCAGCTGCAGGGCTCCCAAATCCTGGGGAAATCCTCCTGCAGTGTGGAGCTGCTGTGCCAGGGCTGTGCCAGGCTGCAGGGGACAGGCTGGCTGCTCTGTGCATGGCTGACATGGCTGGGGCAGGGTGGAGGGCAGAGCCCAGCAGGCAGGAAGGAAAAGGTGCAGAACACCCCAGGATTGCTCAAATTGCTCAAATTGTGTTTCTGCTGGACTTGGTGGAGGGCAGAGCCCAGCTGGCAGCAGGGAAAAGGTGCAGAACACCCCAGGATTGCTCAAATTGTGTTTCTTGCTGTGGTCAATCCCTCACTCAGGCATGAGCTGCAATTCATTTCTATAAAGTAAAATGCTCACATGCACCATTATCATGAAAGTAGCATAAATCAGTTCTTAGCTATCCCACATATGAATACAGAACTTGAGTGTAAATTTTCTGGAAGTTTTGGGAGGATCAGAAGTCAGCTTTTCATCTATAGAAAAAGGTGTCAGCGCTGGGAAATAAACAGCAATTCAGAGCAATTAGACCTGGAATTGTTAATGGCTGTTGGTTTGACTTCTTGATGAGCTGAAAAGGGCAAAATTCAGTGCAGACTTCTCTCCATTTCTACCATGCTGCATGGTTTAAAAGTGCTGTAGCTTTGCAGAGCAGCTGGTAGAGACAAATTCTGTTCCTCAGCAAATCTGTGCTGGCACTGATCTATTCGTGTGCTTTGCAGTAAAGTGCAGAGGTGGCTGTGATACAGACTTTGCAAAGGTTGTGAAGAAAATATTAGTAGGAAATACCAGCCTGCAGCTCTAGAAAGGATGTGTGGAGGTTTTCCTCCAAGCTGCTCTGTGCATTTGCTGGTAGTGGAGGCTTCAGGGGATGAATGAGCCTTTTCTGTTGTGTCACAGCAGGAATCACCTGGCCAGGAATTTCTGGTGTGACAGCAGAAATGTTAGCAGGGATCTTTTCAAACAGAAAAGAAAAACCACAATGTCCCTTAGTCACATTTGTGGTGCTGTGGAGGGGAGGGGACAGGGAATATTTCCTCTCTGATTTCACTGTGGAGTCACTCAGGACACACTCAGCACAGCTTCCCCACATTCTGCCTTCAGCTCACAGAGCTGCAGCAGATGAGGATGGAAAACCTCAGGCTTTCACTGAAAACACATGGTCTGAATGCTCCAGCCTGAGTAATGCCACCTGAATAATGTAGCCTGAATACTTTGGAAATGTTGCCTGTATGTTTTGTGATGTTTTTGTAAATATTAATGTAAAAGCAATAATGCAGCCTGAATATTTTAATGAGCTCTGACAGTAGGGCAGAGTGGGTGTGCAGTGAGATAGCTGAGCCTCTGCAGCCAGGCAAGGGCAGTTCTCTGAGTCAGAGAATTTGGGAATTCAGTCTGACCACTTCCACAGCTCTGCCATTTGGGGCTCAGAGAGTGCAGCTCTTGCTGTGGTGCCAATGTGTTTGGGTTTGTGCTTTCTGTCACTGCAGCCATTCAGTTACATCTCAATCTGTCATTACCCAGGTCAGCATTTCCTGTCTGATGAGTTCCTCTCCTGAATTGCAGGTGAACTCCAGCAGCAGCCTGATTGAGAACCTTGTTCCTGGAGCTCAGTACCGAGTTGTGGTTTATCTGCAGAAAGGACCCTTGGTTGGACCTCCCTCTGACCCTGTCACCTTCTCCATTGGTAACCCCTGAACCTGCTGCTGGAATGGCTTTCCTTGCCTTGGGGTGGTTTATTTCTAAATATCTGTAGTATCTTCTTGAAGTCCTGTAAACCATGCCTTGATTTCCTTGGGTTTAAAAGTGGATCTTGATGTCCTCTGCTTTGGGATTTGGAAATGAGAAGAACCCTCTGAGACTGAGAGTGACATTTTCAGGAATGTGGTTTTGTGTCCAACAGGCAGAGCTGCTGCTCCCCTCTGCCTGTGATTTAGGATTCTACCATTTAGGACAGAATTCAGTACCTTTTAGTTTCAGTATAATTTATTTTGCTAAGATTACCACTTAAAAAAATGTATTTATAGGGAGGTCAGAGAGAGGAGATTCAGTGAACAGAGTTACATTTGCAGAGAAATATTCAACTCTTTCTGGGTGTCACTGTGTGTGAGACACAAATACATGACAGAACCCCCAGGGAAGGAGGGCTAGAGATAAAAACTTCTCTTTCTTGCAGTGCTCTGGCCTTTGATGCTTTTGGTTTTGAGCATCTTGAAATATCTCCTCAGCATCCTGATTTTCAAAGTAGGATTGAACTCTCCATTTATGAAAAATCAAGCCCTGCACTTTCTCTCAAGCTAAGCAGTCACAACACCAAGCTGTCTGCAGCCACTTCTGAAAAAGTAGTTTTAAACTGGAGAACAAATGCTGAAAAAATGGTATTCAACTGCTTGTGACAAGGAAGTTCTTGGGAATTAAAGTTGTGAAAAAAACCAGAAATAGGTAGAATTTGATTAAGGAAAGGTATAATTTTAAAATAAAGTGGGGCTGATAACACACATACTGCACTAACCATAATTTCTGGTTCACAGTGCCCACTGGAATAAAGGATCTGACACTCTACCCTTTGGGACCTACAGCTGTGGTTCTGAGCTGGAACAGACCTTTCCTGGGGGTGTTCAGGAAATATGTTGTGGAAATGTTTTACTTCAACCCCTCGACGATGACCTCGGAGTGGACAACCTACTATGAGATAGCAGCCACTGTGTCCCTGACTGCCTCTGTGGTAAAGTGACATTCCTGCCTGCTGTCCCTGCCTGAGTGGCACCTCGTGCTTCCTCCTTTTCCCCACGAATATCTACAAAAAATGGCACTTTTCCCCCAGCAAAGCAGAGGAAATGTCCAGGCTGCTGGAGGCATTTTGTGTTCTAAAGCAAGGCAGTGCCAGCTGAACCATGCTGAATTTTAGAGCAGAGCAATGAGACAGGAGATGAACCATTTTTTGGTGCTCAGCAAGTCCAGAGGCAGCTTCAGTTTGTGGGTCAGTTTGTCAGCCAAGGCTTTCAAAGCTCCATCCTCTCCTCAGGGGGTGCAGCCCAAAGCCTGATCTCCATAATTAGTATTGATGGTATGGATTTGGGGCTGCAGGCTGGGCTTGCAGTTTGCCAGCTGGAGGGCTGAGCTGGGGAGAGGGTTTTGTGGAAACAGCTTTCAGTTTTTTGAAGCTGCACATCCTAGGCTGGGATTTTAACTAGGTGAATGCTGGTCTGTGTAAGAACACACTCATCATGTACTCACAGGCATCTGTGCAAAAATAAAGTGACATTTTCCTCCTCTTTTCCATGATTTCCTGGAGAAGGTGAACAGATTTTATTCAGACTTCACTGTGGTGCAGGACAGAAAGCAATTCCAGCTGAAATGAGTCGTTCAGATAGTTATGAGTATGCAAAACAGAGAGCAATAACTTGCTGTTGGTGAGAGGCACAGTGATTTACTGGAATGGATTTGCATAATGCCATTGGTGGAGTCACTTGGGCTGCAGCAGCTTTACTGTCACTGGGGCTGGGACTGTAAATCGAGCTCATAAATCTCTGGGGAAATTAAAAACAAAAATAACTTCCCAAACTAGTAATTAATATCGTGTAATCATGACTCAGCACGAAGAGATGACTAGCTGGGTGATCTAAGCCATCACCCAGAGCTGGTGGGGTTTGTTAGAACAGGACATGGTGTTGTCCCTCACTGCTGCAAGTCCTGCTCAGAGAAGCCAAGCTGGAATTCCTTGGGCTGGATTTCAGTCTGAAATGCACAAAGTGAGCATCTCTTCAGGGATAATTTTTAAAAATAAGCCTGAATTAGGGAAAGAACATTTCCCTGTTCTTCTCTTGTGGCATTTAACATTCAGGTAGGTTCTGGTGAACTTCTGTTGGGTTCTCTGGTGGTTCTCCAGAATCCCACTGGGATCCCTGGGCTCTGCTGATCTCTGGGTGGGGAATGCTGGAGTGACAGTGAGAGGGCAGGGGAGTCAAAAACCAAGGTATCCAACAGCGTGAAATATTCAGTTTCCTGGAGGGTTAGCATTTGATAAGAGCCTTTGGAACTGAATTTGTCTTTCCTCTTGTTTAGTTGCTTCATTCTGCAAACAACAGAGATCTGCAAAAATAGCAATTCCTACATTGTTGAAGATACTAATTTTTTTCAACTTGCTTTTGTTTTGAATTTTAAAAATATAATGAGGCTTGTCATTTAAACATAAATATCTTAAATGTTCTGTGCTGTCAGTGGAATAATTTGAGTTTTAACTTAAATATTACATGCAGTATTATAATATAAAACATATTGCCTTTTATACTTCATTTCTATCTCATTTATATTTACATATATAATTTATACCTCATAAGTCATTCATGTTTCATTCATATTCCATTTATAATAAATGATAATAGAAAGTGAAATACACTTTGAAAATTGGAGAAAAGATACACCTTTTAAAGTGACAATACCTGAAATACAGAAACATTGCTCCTAATTTATCCTCAAACCCCCATTTAATCAAAGTAGGAGCAGCTAATATTGAACATTTTCCATGTAAATATTTTTTCTCCTGCTGGGATTGTGATGGCAGATTGCTCTGTGGGAATGGATTTTACTGCCCTGGAAATCATGGGAGATTCCTGTGGCAGGAGAACCTGCAGCCAGATGTGGATGAGCAGCAGAGCCATCCAGCTGTTTGCTCCTCCTGCACAGACTTTTGAATAAATGGAAACACCAAATTTCAGAGATTTCCCCTGAAGGGGAGGAATGGGAGCTCAGATAGTGAGTGTGTGCCCTAAACTGATAAATCCTGCTGTATTTCAGAAGTGCTGCCTGGTGCTGCTGAGTTCTCTGCTGAGCTGCTCGCTGTGTTTTCTCCTTCACAGAGAATTGCCAACCTGCTGCCTGCCTGGTATTACAATTTCAGGGTGACCATGGTGACCTGGGGGGAGCCCGAGCTGAGCTGCTGTGACAGCTCCACCATCAGCTTCATCACAGGTAACCAGCCAGCTGAAAACCCTGGCAGTGCTGCTGGGCAGAGACTCCAGCTGCCTGTTGTTTCACTGCAGGAGCTGCAGGTTGGGCTATCACCAGCTGAGTGTTTCCAGTTTTGTGCATTTGCTGCTATTACCAGCTGAGTGTTTTCATTTTTGTGCATTTGCTGCTTTCCTCAGGGATTACTGCAGCAAATCTGTTCACTAAGAAGTGTCTCAATGGCAAAGGCAAGGAGCCTTCGTGCAAGCAGCAGTGACATCTTGTGGCCTTTTCAAAGGGGTTTTTATTCATAATTTCCTGCTAGATTTGGGATGTTCCCTTCCCAGCAGCATCCTCTGGCAGAAGTTCATGACTGATTTGCTGACACACTGTCTGTGACACACTTTGCCTTCTTCCCTCAGCACCAGTGGCACCCAAAATCACCTCTGTGGAGTATTCCAACCACCTTCTGTACGTCACCTGGACCTATGGGGGAGATGGTCCTGACCTGTCTCACTCCAGGATGCTGCACTGGATGGTCATTGCAGAGGGAAAGAAAAAATCAAGAAGAGCGTAAGTTTGAGTGGGGAAGGTGGTGTTCATTTCTCTGGGATTTTCTTTCTTTCTTTTTTCTTTTTTTTTCTCTAGATGCACAAGTCTTCTCCATGGTGTGAGGGAGATTTTCTTTTTGCCTTAAATTCTCTTAATTTTTTTTCCCTTCAATTCTCTAAATTTTCTCTTAAATTCTGGTCACACAGAAAGTGCAGCCTAAGATAATCTTCTTTTTACATTGTGCTATTCCAGTTTCACAGCTGGTGTCAGTGGGTTGATGTCACAGGTCTGGGGTGTGCAGAAGATCTGCTGTGAAGCACAGGATCTTTTGGAGTGTTTGCAGGTTGATTTTGAGGGCAGCTGTGTGAAGCTGATGTCTCTGCTCGCTCAGGTGACTCGCAATGTGATGACTGCAGTGCTCAGTTTGCCTCCTGGGGACATCTACAACCTCTCAGTCACTGCTTGCACCGAGAGAGGCAGCAACACCTCTGTGCCCCAGCTGGTGAAACTGGGTAAGAAATGCTTGTTGGGCAATTATTTTTATTATTAATTGTTGGGCAATTCTTCCCTCCCTGCACTCATTTGACTGCAAAGAGCTCTGTCAGCACCTTCCTTCAAGCACAGTTCTGCACTGTGACCCCATTTCTCCTGCAAAGCTGTGATTTTCACCTCAGTGAGATGAAGATTGTCTCATTGCTGTGAGAAGATCCTCTCCTAAAATGGTTTTGCTCCAGAGGAGCAAGAGAGGCAAAACTGGACTGTGAGTGGAAGTAGGAGAGTGGAAATCACTTAGTGCCTTGCTGAGAGAACAACTCAGCCTCACAGTGGATTTCCCAAATTCCTGAACACGTGTAGGTTTTGAGAGTGGCGACTCAGCCTTCACAGATCACTTTTCCATAAAAAGCAGAACTTTCCTTTCTGTTTCTGCCAAGCCAATCTAGGTCACTCTGCACCTGCTTTCCTTTCCTGTCTCCCCTCCTCTCTCCCTGCACATCTGCAAAGTCTTCCAACACCAGAAACTTACCCTGAAATACAAATTAATGATAGCACTCTTTATTAAAACAGTCAGATTCACGAATGTGGAACTCAGATTCATTTTAAGAGAAATATGTGTAATATAGAACCAAAAGAAGGCTTGAGAACTTGATCCTTAATGTAAGACTTCAAATTAAGTATAATTTTCTGCCCAATATGTTTCTTTACTTGGGAGAACAACTGGACACTGCACCATTGTACCTTCAAGAAATTTTAGTTCTCTTCTGAATGTATGTAGAATTGTTGAGCCTTAGGAACCTAAAACTGAAATTTCCAAGTATGCAAAACTGCTTTTGTGGGTGTTAACTGCACGGAGAAGGTGGGTAAGGAAGAGTTTGTAATTTCAAACTGGATTATCTTCTCCACATGAACAATAGTCCTTTTGTGAGTCACTGGGAGAGGAGTGAATTTAAAGTACCTTATAATTTCTAATTGGATTAGAAGTCTCGAAACAAGCATTGCCCATTTCTGTTTCTCAGAACTCTTACATCTCAAACACTGCTGAGGTGAGCAGTGCAGACACACAATCTGAAGTTCTTGCAGGTCTTTTGACCAGAGGCAATATTTGAGAGATGCAGACAGATTGGATGAGTTTTCTCTTCCCTGTGCAAACCATATCCCTGTTTTCCCCAAGCTGCTGTCTGTGCAGTTAAATACATGTATTTATACCAGAGCTGAGCAGGTGAGTGTGTGAGGCTGAGCAGAACCCCCTGCTACCACTGCCCAAACATTTCAGGGTGCTATTTCAAAATACCAGCTAGCTTTATCTTTCACACAGATCCACAGTATTATTCACATTGTACACCCTGCAGCACAGTTGTATCTCTCTGTTCTTTCTCTCCCATTGAACTGGGATGAGTATTTTGCCTTTCAGTGACAGCAAAGGGAAGGTGGGATGAATTCCATTTCAATAAATCCCTCCTAGACTTCTGGGTGTGGGGTTTTTATTGGCTTGAGTTTGATTTTTTTTTTCCTTTCTGATGTTTGAACTTTGAATAGACAAAAGCAGGGGTATTTTGCCAGAGGTTTCCCTGCTCTGTGTTTCTGAGGGCAGCAGTGGGAGTTGTAATTAGCAGCAGTGCACAGTGACTCAGTGATAGACGACTCAGTGCTTGGCAGTCACTGCAGCTCTCCTGCCAAATGTTCTTCCCTCCACCGTGGTTGCTCCATCCTGGCAGCTCTCCACTTGCAGCCAAATCAAGCCATTTGCTGCAGGCTGAAGGAGGGTTTGCTTGGGATGCTGGCCAAGTGCACAACTCCTGTTTTAGCTGGGGCCATTGTTTCACCTGGAGGGAGAGCTGGGATGGGGTGGTGAGTCCCAGGGCAGATCTATAGATGTGATTAGGGGAGAGGAGATTCCTGTGCAGCACTGGGACAAGCTGGGCACTGCAATCCCACTGCATGTGCCTCAGCCCAGCCTAGGACACAGATCTGATTGTTTTGGGATCAGAAATGTCTCCCAAATGTCTATAACTACTTGAGCAAGTCCCTTGTGCCAAGGTTCCTGGGACAGCATCTCACTGAATGGGAATGACAAATTATCTGGGGAAGGAAAAAATAAAACCAAAGTGTTGTTGTGCATCACCTGTTGTATGCAGTGTGTCAGAACCCTGAAATCAGATCATTGTCTGAGAATTACAGCTTGAATTAAACATCCATGGAATAGGAAATCTGAGAACTGTGCAGAACAGCTCACAAATGTCCAACCCAAACTTTACACTCTCTGAAGGCAAAGCAGAAGAGCCCAGGAGGTGTGGAAAGCTAGGGATTGCCAATACCCAGCATGGGAAGTCATCAGGATGAAAATCAGGATTATGCCTTGGTGTTGAAATAATATTGCATTGAGGAGAAAAAGTAATATTGAGGTGAAAATCCCTACAGCTGGTGGAAGTGAGCACAGATCCAGTGGTCCTTAATTGTTAGCCAGGGGGAAAAAGATACTACAAGTCGGTGTTTTTTAAAACTGATAGTTGACTAAATGTTTCCTCTGCTGCCATTAAATGAACCCAGGCAGCTTTCACTTGTGGGAAGCCTCTTTGTAATCTGCTGGGCAGCCTGGTGAGGAAAAGCTTTCTGAGGCCAAATGTGTTGCTAACAGGTGGAAAATCATCTTCTCTGAGGGTTTCTGCTAACATTGCTCTATTAATAGAACCCACTGATCAGCCTCAAACAAGGGCTCTGCTGAAAAGGGAAGTGAAGTAATTATCCATCTGTCCAAACAGAGAACAGTTCAAATAGAGAAGAAAAACCAACCCACTTCATCATCTTCCCATTTCACAGTGGTGGTTTATCACCGTGAGAGGATTTGCATTGGTGGGCTTTATCTGAAGGAAATGAAAGATAGAAGGGCATCAGGCATTGCTTTCAAGTTTTTCATTTTTCTCAGTTGTCTGGAAACTTAAAGATAAGCTTAATGAAAGGAGATTTTTCTCTTACACCAGAGCCAGCCCCTCCAAAATCCCTGTTTGCTGTCAACAAGACTCAGACCTCTGTGACTCTGCTCTGGGTGGAAGAAGGAGTGGCTGATTTCTTTGAAGTTTACTGCCAGCAGGCTGGATCTGGCCAGGAGACCAAAATCCAGGTTGGTGTCTCTTCTTGCTGTTCACTCTTCATCTCTGAGCCTAGACTGAGCCTTGCACCTTTCTGCTCTGGGTCTGCTCCTTGAAATGGGAGTTTAAATGACATTTTAAACCAAACGTGATCAGGTGGCTCAGAATTAAACTCTTGAAAGCTAAACCACTGAAGCTACACTTCAAATACTAAAATGTCTCATTGTTTTGCAATGTTGAGTTCTGTCTTTTTGATGAGATTATAACTAGTGGGAGAGGAAATAAGTGCATCCAGTAGTGTCAGTGTTGGGCTGTGTGGAAATAGCTCTGATATCTGTGAAAACCTGAGGGCACAAAACTGAGCAATGGCAGTGAACAAGAAGGGAAAATGGTCAGGTAGCTTGATAAGGAATGGGAAAAATAGACATATCTAGATGCCATGAGATCTCTCATACAGTGTCTACTTATTTCTGGCAAACTTTATTCCTGGGTTTGAGATCTGTTAACTGCAGTTCAGCAGGAGCTCCTTGCTATTCAGAGATTCCCTTATGCTGCAAACGTGCTCCTCATGCATTTTATCTCAGGGTGTTTTCTGCCAGAGCACCTTCTGAGGCTCACAAATGAACCTCCTTCTCTCTGACTGGACGGAGAGGCCACCTGAATATCAGAGTATGTAAATTGCTGATGCTGCTCAGTGACAAACAGAGAGCAGTAGTAGTTTGAATTCCTTGGCATTCAATGTGAGGTTTACTTGGTGCTTTGGCTGATGGGATAATGAATCACTCTGATTACATGCCCATGTGGACTGTGACACATAATGGGGAATCATTCAGAAAGAAGTGAAAAATTACCCACTTAAGCCAAGGATTATCACAAAAGACTTGCACACTCTTTAATCCCATGGAAGATCAGTCTGAATTATTTAATATTCTTTTGAAATTGAGACAGACAATGGCTAATGGAAAAAAAAAAAAGTTTAACTGCACTTTGATCTTCTGGCAAGTTTGGATTCCACATCTAGATTCCTGCTTTTTACACTCACTAGCAAAGGTTGTGAAGTCATTGTCATCACTTACCAGAGATTCAACACAGAGATGAGAAAATAGCACAGGATTTGCAGCTTTAGTTCAGAGCAGATCTGTTTTAAGAACATCAGGAAAAGATTGCTTCACTGGCAGATGCCTCAGTGGGTGTCTCATTTGTTGACATGGACATCTGGCAGGATAATGCACAGAGTTGTCAGCTCACTCCTCATTAGATTCATCTCTCTCTTTCCTGTTCAGCAGCAAAATGGGGAAGAGCTCCTTTTGCACTGTGAAAAGGAATTCTTTCCAAGTAGCCTGGTGACAATTCTTTGTGATTTCCCAGGCTAACTACATGAATATTTTTGTCCTTTTCCTCCATTTTTAGATTAGTGAAATGAAAAGCTACAGCTTTCTGGCTTTGAACATCTTGGATTTGAGTTGGCTAATTTAAATTTCCCAGAGGGGAAAATGGAAACATCCAACCAAGTCCAATTGCCAAAGTGTGGCTCCTCCTTTCAGCTCAGGCAATAAAAATCTCCTCCCTTACACTCTGTGATTTCATCTGCACAGTGCTGCTCAGCATTGCTCTGCAGCAGAATTAGGCCATGGCTGGCAGCAAATACCCAGTGCTTGGGACTTGTACAGCATCTGGTATTCCCCATCTGGAGTGAGTTCATTCACTAAACTTCTCCTTCCTTCCCTTCCACACCACTGGCTCAGTGTCCCTGTGTTCACAGCTTTAACCACCCTGGTTCTGCTGGACAGGACAGAAAATCAAAGCCTTTAAGGATCTCTAAGTCAGTGCATGTTGTTCTTGTTGTGTTTGTTTTCTCTTGCTCTGTCAGCATTTAAAATCCACAAAGTGTTCACAAGGGTCATAGGAATTAACTCCTTGGGTAAATATGTTACATACATATTTATTTCTACATGTTACATAAATATGTTACATACAGTTTCTACCAGCTGGAAACACTGAGCTGTAGGGTGTTGGATTGTAATTATTACCAAATAATAGCTTTGCTCTAGCTTTGTTTTTCACCTTGGCCACGCCAAAGCACTCCCAGGTTTTCCCATCCAGAGGAGCTCCTCAGAGGCAGAGATGACATGAATTCCTGTCAGAATTCTGGCTTCATTCAGAGCAGGGACTGGGACTGTCCTGGCTGTGCTTGGAGTAGAAACACCTTTGTTTTCCTCCCAGCTGTGAGGCTCAGTGCCCAGAGCTGCTGAGCTGTGCCACCTCGGGCTGTCCTGGGGGTCTCAGTGCTTCCATCCTGGGGGGTCTCAGTGCTTCCATCCTGGGGGTCTCAGTGCTTCCATCCTGGGGGTCTCAGTGCTTCCATCCTGGGGGTCTCAGTGCTTTTCTCCTGGGGGTCAGAGTGCTTTTCTCCTGGGGGTCTCAGTGCTTCCATCCTGGGGGTCTCAGTGCTTCCATCCTGGGGTTTACAGCTCTTTCTGGGGGTCTCAGTGCTTTCCCCACCCAGCCTGTGCCTGACTGAGCCCCAAGAGGCACCTCTCCTTCCCTCCCCAAAAGGTTCCAGGGTCCCTGGAGTGCTCTGGGATGTTCTTGCTGCTGCACTCACCCCCTTTCCTGCCAGACTCCCTGCCCATTCCCCAGGACAGCCCAGGTGACACTTCCTGTGTCCCAAAGCTCTGGTTTCTCTCAGATCTCCCTTCACCTCCCCAATCGCCCCAGCCCTGCTCTGTGCACTGTCTCAGGGCAGAGACAAACTGCTGTGGGTCTCCTCCTGTCTGCAGGAACCTGTCACAGTCTCTTCCCACGTGGTGACCATTTCCAGCCTCAGCCCTGCCACGTCCTACAACTGCAGTGTCACCACCTTCAGCCACGACAGCCCCAGCGTCCCCACCTTCATCGCCGTGTCCACCATGGGTAAGCAGCCCTTCCCTCCCTCCTCCTCCTGCAGCTGCTTCCCAGAGCACTTTGTTTGGATCAGGAAAAAGCTGCCAGGTGTGCCTGGGCTGGGATGGGGAGCAGCTTTGGGAAGTCCTGTGGTTGACCTGGATAAATCTGAGCTCGGGGCTCAGCTCTGCTGTGGGTTTTGGAGATCAGGGATGCAGTTTGTGGTGTCAATACTGACCGTCAGGATCACCATCAAGAACATCACCATCAAGAATGATGATGATATTTATCATACTTGATGATATATCCTCATGCTTGATATTTATGGAGAAAAATGTTTTCTCAGCCAAGCCCAAACAAGAGGGAAATCACATTCATGAGCTGCTAAGGCTTTCTGCATTCAGCAAAGAATTCAGCAAAGAAGTCAATTTTTTCTCAAAGAAGAAAAGGGGCTCTGCAGGGTCTGCAGCAGTCACAGCCAGGAGGCATGGAGGATGCCTGGGAATGGCACTTCCCAGAGTAATTAAGCAATTCCAACCCAGTATATTACAGAGCCCCAGCTTATTATTTTGCTTCTGGGTCAGAAAAAGTATTGATTGTTGGTGAAGAACAACTTCAGAGCAGAAAATGTGCTTTGGGGACGTAGATGATGATAAACATCTCTATTTTGTATTACCTTCAGCATTTTCTCTTGTGTTATAAATGTCAGCTAAAAAGGAAAAGAAAAAATAAATCAGAACATGCCAAAGTTTAACAAAAATGCCAGGGTGAAGTCATTTCCCCAAAGAAATTTCCTAAGAGAAATGGCTACTCCAACTCTCCCTTTATCTATAGCTACTCAAACTCTCCCTTTATCTCCTGTGGTAGATTTTTCTCTCTGTAACACTCCAGGCTCTTTGAGATAAGTTTAAAAAATAGCATTATCAAAACTCAGGGAAAAACCAAACAAAACTGTCCGTGCCTGTGACCAGAATAACCCAGAGTCACTTTTCCCTGCAGTGACTGAGATGAACCCCAACGTGGTGGTGATCTCTGTGTTGGCCATCCTGAGCATCCTCCTGATTGGGCTGCTGCTGGTCACTCTGGTGGTTCTCAGGAGAAAACACCTGCAAATGGCCAGGTAGGTCCAGATTTATGCTAATTACAAAAAAAATTAATAAAAATTCAGACACCAACAAGCACATCGTGACAGTAGTTTCAGCTGAGAATGAATCCATGTCAAGAAAGGAAATTATTTCTTGTTTAAAAAAAAAAAAAACCCTATGCAAAAAATCTTGCACTTAAGAACCTAGCAGATGCTGAATTTTTTGTGTTGTCTCTTGGCTGTGTACTCCATGTAACAGATAACCACATCACACATAGTTTTCAGGTTATCTTTTTAAGAAAATGTTATGTGGTTTGTTCCTTTTACATGTAACTGGCTCTGTGAAAATCCCAGCTAAATTAATTCACTTTCCCATTTAATTTCTGTGCAGCCAGCCCAAAGCCTTTTTCTCCAGCACTGCTTCTAGCCACAGAAGATAAACACCCCAGAAGGAAATTTAAAAAATAAATCCACTGAGAAGCTGCAAGCAATTGTTTGCTTAAATCAAGGAAATAGTCAAGTCAGTTTATAATTCGTAACCAAAAATAATGAACTTGTGATAAAGACTCTACTAAAATGTTCTTCAGCATTTTTTTTTCTTTTCCCTACAGTTATTTTCTTAACTCAAAATTACCTATAATTATCCTGTAAAAAGGACACAATTAAACAACTTCTCCTTAGAGTGGGAACAGTGAATATTTAGTGTAGAAAGGTAAATATTTAACCTGTGCTGAGGATAGAAACCATTGCTAGTGGCAGACTATGGAAAGCACCAATCTGGACAGAAGATCAGGTCTATTTGGGAATTTCATTCTTTTTAAGCACTTGTAGGTAATTTGTTCTCAGGTGGTGCTGAGCATTTATTGGTTTTGTTCAGCTGTGCTTAGGGGTTTTATCCATGGTTAGTGCAGATTCTCTCAGTCACAGGTGAGAGCATTCAGCACCTCTCTGCGGCTCCAAGAGTTCTCTGCTACATCTTTGCAAGAGTTGTGAATCCAAAACTAGTAACTTCTTCCCCACTGGTTTTGCTGGCGCAGGGAGTGTGGAGCTGGAACCTTTGTGAACTTTGCGTCTCTGGAGAGGGATGGGAAGCTCCCCTACAACTGGTGAGTGTTTGAGGCAAAGCTGCTCTTCTTCCCCATCTCTGCTTTATGGCAAATGTTGTCTGCGATCTTGAAGTGCTTTTTTTTATGTCATTGCTGTCCCTCTTTAGGATAAAACTACTGTGCTTGTTAATTTAGTATTTTGTTCCTTGAACGTATTTTATTTTTTGAATGATGACTGAAGCCATGCATTCTGTCACCTGCTGGTTTTAGTAAAGCCATTTTAGCAGGCAGTGATGTATATACAGGTCAGCCAGGTTGCACAGATGTGTTTTGGGAGGATATATTTTCCTTTCTCTTACAGACTTATTTCCTAAAATA
This sequence comes from Entomyzon cyanotis, assembly GCA_024500445.1. Lineage (NCBI taxonomy): Eukaryota > Metazoa > Chordata > Aves > Passeriformes > Meliphagidae > Entomyzon > Entomyzon cyanotis. The sequence goes on from JAKEPQ010000309.1 coordinate 10,890,892, forward strand.
ACACAACTGTAGAAACTTGATCTGTAAATTAGCATTTCCATATATTTACATCCAGGATTATTTGTAGATGCCTAATTAGCAAGTGTCTTCATGCAGTTCCATTAATTAATAAATCCTTATGTTACAAGACAAGGAAAGCCAACTCAAATACACACTCTGAGTTAAAGTTCAGTGCTATTGAAAAAAATAACAACACCCTAAATGGATCTTGCTAAGCTAGAAAATCTCCTTCAGGAGTTGCAGGCACTATGGACTCCAAATCATCACTGTCACCATCAGCTGAAGAGAAGTATTGGAACAAAAAAAATTAGCTTTTATAGGAGTAAAAGGCTCTGAGAGCTACCTGGCTGGCACCAGTGTGGTCATTCCCACTCCTGCTTTGATAATCAATGAGTGGTGATGACAAACCCAAGATTTTGCTCTTCTGTTATTAGCAATCTCTGCCAAAGCCTCTCCTCTTCCAAGGCGATCCAAACACAGATATTCAAAATATCAGCCCTGTTCCAGGGTGCCAGAGGAATAAAATGGTTTTACACCCATGGTCAGCTTTGCTGACAGCTGAGAAGCTGGAAAGAAGAGCTGGGGCTCAGGATTTGCTTCCCTGATCTCCCAGGACACAGCCTGCCAGCCTGGATGGGATAAATTATTGACACTGCAGCACAACGAGCTAATAAACCTGCAAAGTGAACTCACAACCAGCAGATCTTGTCAATATCTCACTGTGCTGCTAATTAACAGGATATTAAACGAGCTGCACTTGCTGGGTTTAGCTGTTTGCAGTGCTAGTGAAACCCCTCAGTTCTCCTGCTTGGACTGTGCTAATGGCAGAGAAGGCAGAAGATCAAACACTCATGGTAATTAAATATCTGAGCTTGAATGAAATTATTAAACTAGCAACAGATGTCGTTAAAAGCATGAAAGGCTTTTTGTTTTTTAAGGGAAGGGAATTAATAGGTTTGGATGTGAAAGTGAAGGTTCTTGTTGCTTGATTTAGTGTATGTGTATGTGTGTGTGTATAAATGCATATATGTATACATACATGAATTGGGTTATAAAAATGTAAACTGAGGAAAGCATTCCTGCCTAATACCTCCACAAATCTGTTGTACCTGAAGGCAGTTTGTCCTTATGGTCCTTACCTCTCTGGGAGTTGTTCTGTGTGCCTCTGTTGTCTAATGTCAAGAACAGATCCACTTATCCTTCAAGGCAGCCAGCTGGGAAATATGGCCCTAGAGACAGCTAGGAGGATTAAAAAATCCATTTTTCTTGGGCTCATTCCAGGGATCTAGTAAGGGAGCTATGGGCATATCTACTCATTCCTAAGGGAAGATCAGGTCAGCAGAGTTTTCAGGATTTGAACAATCTCTGCATCTCTTTTTTTCAATGAAGTTGTTCAGTCCACCAGAGCAGGATGTGAAAGACCACATAATTGCAGAAAAACAGTAGTGTATTTATTGGGCAATTACATATGTTTCATATGTGAATAAAATCAATTGGCTTAGATGTCAGAGCTCCTAGTCTGTGAAGCAGATAAATCAGTTTGGAGGTGGTTTAGCCTGTGATTTGATAAAGAGTGGAAATTCTTGTGAGGATTGACGAGGAGAGAAGCCTAGGCTTGAATAATTCCTTCTGCCTCTGTAGGCAGGAGGAAGGAAAAGCCTCCTGAGGAGTTTCTCAAAGGAAAGAGAAGTATTCCAGCAGCACCATCACTTCTGAGCCTCATGGAAACCTCTGGCAGCAGAGATGTGTTTATGGAAATCCAGATTTCTTCCTCAGTCCAGTCCCCCAGAAACTGAGCCAGCCAATGAGCCCCAAGGTGTATGATGAAGTAGAAAAGGCTTTTCCTGCTGCCTGACCCACCCAATTCCCTCCAAAGCTGGGCAAGGCGCCCTGCAGAAACTGCACTGCAGCAAAACTCGTCAAAGCATCACTTGGGGCTCTCACTGCATGGGCAGAAGGTTTCCTGCACTGGTTGGAATATTGAAATTAGGGGTGATTACATTGGACATGAATTGTTTATCAGGGAAAACACTGAATCTACCAATTTCATAGGAGCCAAGAGTACTGGAGAAGGAAATTTCACTTGGTGCTTCCTCTTTAGAGCAGCTGCAGGACAAGATCACTTGATGGGCAAAAAACACAGTGGGGGTGTATTTGGCTAAAAAAAAGTCCTTCTATTGCAGCAAAGATTGTTTAAATTTCCTGAGTTTTTCATATTTGTGAAGTACCTAAAGCCCATTTCACCAATAGGTAGAACAGCCTGAGTGGGTTTCCCAAATTAATGCCCAGCAGAACCTGGTAAACAGCTTGGAAACACAGAAATTTAGAGAGATTTTGTACTCATATTTCCTTTAGCCACAATAAAATCTGCTGTGAGTAGTTATGCATAGAAAGCACAGTTAGAACTGTTCAAGCAATGTTTAGATGAAAACCTAGGAGAGAATTTCAAGCACTCTGCAAAGTGTTCCATGGATGCGTTGAGCAATCTGACTCACTAGAGGGTATTAAGAGAGATTGGAAGCATCTGAATTTATCTGTGATACAGATCTTCTGATATCCCCAGGATCACTTGCAGGGACAAACATGGAGATGACTGTGGCTTGTTTGTGATAAGAACAAACCATGTCAGCACTGAATATCTGCAAACATCAGCAAAGAGGCTTCAAGCCACCTGTGCAGTGGCTGTAAATCTGTCAGTGATGTTTTCCTACCCATTTTACTCTCTGAAAATTTAGACTAACAGCCCTGAATCAATGTGATAAGACCTACTTCTTTTGGCCAAATAGAATCTTGTGTTGGATAGCTGAAAGTCCTGCAGAGGGTGTCAGGCTGAGGAATTCTAGGGATGCTAATAATATTCTTAGGAAGTAAGTAAGAAGTAGGATTTATGGGTTTAGCTGATTTTTAAAATAGAATTTGCTGATCTCCTGATTTCTGTTTGTCTTACTAACTCTCCTCACTTTCTCATCTTTATGTATGTTATTTATTAATGCTCACAGGCGTAGAAGTGTATTTGCTTTCCTAACTCTGCTACCCTCATGCCTTTGGACTGATTATCTTTTGGCATTTTATATTAATCCTTGGTAAGTGACTTACTTGTTTTTCCATATGCAATGTGTAAGCGATGTTAATTTCTATTCCATGAAAAATGTATGATATTTTTGTTTTCAAACGAGTCAAAGCTTTTAAGACAGAATTTTCTTGCCCTAGAACACGGACTGTTCAGGATGTGGGTATCACAGTATTTGCTGCCCTGCCTCATCTGCTCTGTCTGTTGATGCTCCAGCCCATTTTGGAATTAAAAAGCTAATCCTGCAGTGGTCATCATATCCACCTCATTGCTGTCTTTGCAATTTTTGCTGCTTCATTATAATGTGGCTTCTTCTGTCCTGGTTATTTCTATGTTCATTGCCTGGTGCTGATTGCTGCTGTTTTATTACTAAACTTGCTTGGTTGTGCCTCACCTGTTTGGTGTGTGATGTCAAATACATTTGTTTTTTAAAGGAGTACTTGTGCTCTCCTGACATCAGTAAAAGGTTTGATTTTGACAAAAGCAGTTCACTGAGAATCCATACAGCCAGAAGTCCCAAAGGGTACAAATAGGGTAAAAATAGGGTCACTGTGTGCACAGCTCATCGTGTGTATTTAATACTGTAGTCTGTAAATAATTCATATGGACTTGGTAAACAACTGATTGTTTCTTGAAAACACCTAAGAAAGCCATGTGTCTGCTTACAACCAGGACTGTTTGACAAACCATTTAACAAATAATTAGAATTGACTGTGATCCAAAAATACCTAATTCATATAAAGAAACTTAAGTTCCTGATGGTCTTGACTCCAAGTTACAGGATTTTACAAAAAAGGTGCAACTGAGGGTAAGATTTCATTTCCCAAGCACTCCCCTGGTCTTACCATGCAAAGCCTGGCAGGCAGACATCACCATCCCCAGCACAGGGATTTTTGTGAGAGATTTTCCTTGAGTTGCAGTGGGTCTGCAGGAAAACCCCTCTGAATTTCCAGTGGGCCTAGAAGTGAGAGTGTTTGTGTCACTGGAGGAAGGTTCCTTTATGCTCTCAGGAGGACAGAAGCATGTTCTCCACACTGAGGAGCACAGGGGAGCTTTCCACACCTCTCCAAGTTAATATTATGTTATTAATATTATTATATAATGATTATCTGGTGCAACCTCAGCTAACTCTCGAGCTGCAGTGGTGGAGGGTCAGGGAAGCAGGATTATTATTATTATTATTATTATTATTATTATTTTGGAGGTCACACTGAGCTCTCTTTTTTCTCCAGTGCTCAGAATGCACTGTCAATGGCACTGCTGCAGAAAGAGTTGGCATCTTTTGCCCCTCTGCCTTTTTGCTTTTCTTATGCCTGAAGTCACCTCTCCAGATGTGTTAAGTCACCTCTCCAGATGTGTTAAGTCACCTCTCCAGATGTGGATCTTTCTCCAAGGTTTCCCCTTCACTCAATCTCCCTGTTTTAGCCTGGATGATTAAGGTTACAGGAGCTGAAGTGCACTGAGATGAGATTAATCCCTCTCTTTGTGTTTTAATCTGTAGAGTAAATGGAATAACAGATGAAACAGCAGCTAATGTTTCAAATGTCTTTGTTTCTCACACAAGCTGCTTTAAAATATTTATGAACATTCAGGAAACAATTGCAATGCTAAGAAACAAAAGCCTCTTGAGATTATCTAGGGACACAAAATTCTTGCTGAGAAATGTATGTCAATCGTTTGTTTTATTGCCTCTTGAAGTGTCCCTTGGAGAAGCATTCTTAGAAGCATTCCCATCATAAAGAGCATTTAGGTATTTTTTTTCTTTTCAAATTAATTCTTATGCACCTGACATTAAAAGGTTTACAGTCGCAGGGGATAGAGATGTGTTGAATAATTTAGGGGAATTAACTTAAAGATTTCATTGGAAAAAATCTTTGAGGATGGAAAATAAATACTGCTAATTTATGTGTACAGTACACATGACTGTGCAGATAACATGATAGGCTAAGGAGGTTTATCACATTTAATCTCCACATTAATATAAAGCTGGTAGTGCTATGGCTCTTGTTAATTGTGCAGGTAAAGCTCCTCATCTAAATGGAAAAGGACCTTGACAAAATAACAAATCACTACAGGCTGTGGCTGCTCCAGAAACTGAACATTTTGTAAAACTTTACTTTGAAAATTAATACTTCATTGTTTTTTAATGTAACTTCTAATCTTAACAGGGTAGAAAAATTAAAATGCTCAAATTTTTAATATTTCTTTCTGTGTATTTATATTACTTTGAATTTAAAAGTCTTCTCTTTGAATTTACTAATTGAAGTTGTGAGCCAAGTGATCTAGAAATCATTCTCATATCCTCATGAAATTAAAAATAGCATCATTATAATGTGAAAAATGAAGAGATACTGTTTAATGCCCAGTAATTAAAAACTGACACTACTAAAATTCCTTCTGAGTAAGCATGAATCTCTTAGTGCTCTGGGGCTGATTGAACAGAGAGCAGTATTTTTAGCCAAGGTGTTCCAGGGTTTTTGCTTTGTGTGTTTAATCTTATTGTTTGCTTAACTTCTTTGTTCTCTGCATCCCACTGGAGCCAACAGAACTTTTGTATCAGCTTCAAATTGTCCAAGTTATTATCACCAATCTCCTCCTGAATCTGATGGATAAAGAGACATTTATCTTTGAATAAAGGTTGTACAACAGTTTAACAAAAGAAAAACACTTCCTTTTTTTTTTTTTTTTCTCTTTTACAGGAGTAAAAATGGATTAAAGAAGAGAAAGCTGACCAAGTATGTAACTTCTTTGATATTTAAAGAATAAGTCTTGGGCTAAATATGCATTATGGAGTACAAGGCATATTGGTATTGCAATATATAGAAATAAACTTCTTGATAGACATATCCTGAGAGAGAGATCTGAAGGCAGAAAACAAAGAATAATTGGACAAAACCAACTCTTCTCAACAGCTTGTAGTAAAACACACAAAATTAGTCATCAGGGAAAAGATCAATTATCCAACTTAGTGATGTCAACAGAGTTTCTCCTTAGTTAAAAGTTGCAAGTGGTGAAGAACCTGCTGCATTTGTTTGCAGTGATATTTCCCTCTTGACGTGGGGCTCTCGTTACACTTGTTGGGAGAACATGAGATCATTAACGGGGAAACAGCAGTAATTAAGTGGTGATAAGACACCTTCCTTTGGGCATATTGCCTCCCAGCAAATGAGGAGATTGCTGTGCTCCTGCTCCAGCAGCTTGTAAATTAGAGGATGATAATTAGGGGGAGGAAGCTGTTTACCTGTGTTTCCTTACTCAGAGAGCAGCCTAATTATTTCTGGGTTGTGTTCAGGGGTTGTGCCTGCCTGACTGACAAATCCTCACCTGGCAAAAGCAGTGTACAGGGTGGGAGTCACTAAATCAGGGCTAAATCAGACCTGCTGGAATTCTTCGTGGTTTTATACTTAAGTGTCACTTATTTTAGCCACCATCTCTCTGGGAGGAGAATTTGACCTCTAATGACAAAAGTGTGTAGTTCTCAAAGCCAGGGCAGTGACATCCAAAGTGCTGGTTTAGGGGGATTTTTTAAGGTGGAACTTGTAAAAAAAAAAATCAAAGCCTAAATATGAAATCCACCCACAAGGTTCCTCCTAACTGCTTTCTAGCATTAACAGCTGCAAATAGGTATTTATGGTTTGATAGTATTCTGGGGAAAAAACTGAAAGATGTCACAAACGTTGGATTTTTTTACTTAATTTCTGTGTATTTTTCTTTCAAAGCCCTGTCCAGTTGGACGATTTTGATGGATACATCAAGGATATGGCCAAAGATTCAGATTATAAATTTTCTCTGCAGTTTGAGGTAAATCTGAGGATTCTGCCCTCTCATTTTTCAAGCTGTTCCATTTGCATGGCTGTGTGGTGCTGCTGGGTGGGTCAGCTGCACTTCCTCTTCTGCAGAACTCAGAAGTGGAACTTGGTGGTGTTAAAGCTGAATTTAGTGAACTGCTGGGAGTTTCTCATCACATTCAATTTAACTGGCAGAATAACACACGTACTGTAAGTTTAGGACATGCTGGCAACCTGAATTGAATCTGGGATTTTAGTGGCTTTGTTTTATATATTTTATACCCTTAATTTGAGAGGAAGCATTGAAATGAGGAAGTGGCATCAGAAGTCTCTGTAAGAGCAAGGAGATTGCTCTAAGACAAGTTCAGGTGCCTTTTCCTAATTACCCAGAATTTAAAGTCAGTTTAATGGCATAGAGCTACAACCACATCCCTGTCCTATTTAAATGTATTCCCCAAAGATTTGAGCCTGAGAAGGGTTAAGTCTGTGGGGAACTCTCTGGGGTGACAATGATCCTTCCTGACAGAGAAATTTCCTCTGATATTCCATATATTATAGGGACTGAAGGTAATGACTGCAAAGATCTTCCAAACATTCTCCCCAAGACTGAAAGCCACTTGTAATCACAAAGAATTATTCTCTGGGTGTTTTTGAGGCTGACTTTGGCCCTTTCCTCCCTGTTATCCCAGGAGCTCAAGCTGATCGGGCTTGACATTCCCCACTTTGCTGCTGACCTGCCCATGAATCGCTGCAAGAATCGCTACACGAACATCCTGCCCTGTGAGTACAGCACAGCCCAACCCTCCTGAAACCCTCCTGAGATCCCCGGGAGGGAAGGAAGAGCTCTAATAGGAGAATGGGAGAGCCAGGAGATGTTCTAACACTGAGAAAAGGCTGTTCTCCAAAGCTGCTCTTACAGGGAGCCAGGCAAGAGATGTGGTTTTTGTTAGCTTTGAATAGAAGTTGTTTCCTGGAAATGTTTGTCGTGGGAGGAGTTTGGAGGTGAGGAATGCAAGGTTGTTCATGCTGCTGAGTAGTGTTTCTGCATTTCTCTTGTGATTTTAATGGAGGCAAAGGGAGAGCACTGGAGAGGTGTTTGCAGAGCAGTGATGATGCTGTGGCCATGTGGTGTTTGCTGAAGCAAACGTTGCTCTCTTGGTAAATACAAGAATTTTCTATTTTTTAATAAATATTTTTTCACCATTTCTATAGGACTAATTTAAATTTTGCCTAGTTGGAGATGAGTGCCATACTTTGAGATATTTTGCCATATTTGAGAGGCAATTTTTAAATTGATTTCTCCTTTCCCAGATGACTTCAGCCGTGTCAGGTTGGTGTCCATGAATGAAGAGGAAGGGTCTGACTACATCAATGCCAACTACATCCCAGTGAGTGCAGGGCTCTGCTCAGGGGGATTTCAGTGGGGTTGACCTCTGCAAACAGCACAGCATCTCCTGCAAGCTCATCAGGCTCTCAGCTTCTCCAGATTCCAATATTTTGCCTACAGGGAACCACCACCAAGAAAAAGAAAGGAAAAAAAAGGGGTTGGAGGGGAGAAGATTTTTGGCGAATTTTGCCCCAGTAGCTCTGGATGATCAGTGAATCTTTGTGAAACCTGGTAGGGAAATGAGCAGGAAACATGAAATGATTCAGTGGCTTTCAAGATAGTGAGAAAACCCAGAAATGTTTAAATGAGACATTTTTCTAGGTTTCTGCTGCACATGGAAAAGGGCTAAGGCAGACACTCCAAATGCACAAGAAGCACAGATGGTGCGTGGGGAGAACTTCTGCTCCTCCCTGGTGCTTCCCTCGCTCCTCCCTGCACCTGGCAGAGCAGCTCTCCCCAGGGCAGCACCAGACTTTGGGGAGAATTAAACTGCACACAGAGCTGCAGCCAAATATTGAACACTGGGGTTGGCTGGAGCCTCAGCAGCTCTTTCCACTGCCCCTGAGCTCCTGCAGTCACTGAGCTCCTCCTGCCACTGCCACCAGGTTTGTCCCTCCTGGCTGTGGCTCAGGGTCACTGCAGAGCAGCACTGCAGCCCTTGGGAAATGTTCTTCCCTTGGGAAATGTTCTTCCCTTGGGAAATGTTCTTCCCTTGGGAGCACAGAGAAAAGAGCATTTCTGGAGGCTTGCTGTAGCCCAACTGACCCTGCCTGTGCTGAGAGAGCCAAACCAGCACTGTGGAGAAAGGAGGAGCTTTGGGTGAGTCAGTGGAGCCACTTCTGTCACTGTGGATTGTCACTGTGACATTGTCCCTGAGTCTGTGCTTGGCTTCTCTGCTCTCTGGGCAAATGATTTTTGGGGTAACAGCTTCATCTCCTGGCCTTCATTCTGGATTGCTTGTACTTTGGGGGCATCAGAATCTGGCAAAAGTTGTCATCACAAAATAAATATCAAAAATAAATCATCGCAAAAAACCCCCAAAATTTATTTGTTTCATCACAAGTAAATACCAAAAAAATTAATTTCTTCATAGGGGAAGTTACTTTTAGAAGTACAAGCTGAACTTGAGCAAGCTGAAATAAAAAAAGAAAAATACCTGTTCTGAGGCAGTAACCATGTTGGTAATCAGGACCTCTCTGTGTATTTCTTAGGGTTATAATTCACCCCAGGAATACATTGCAACCCAAGGACCACTGCCAGAAACTAGGAACGATTTTTGGAAGATGGTTCTGCAGCAAAAATCACAAATTATTGTTATGCTCACTCAGTGCAATGAGAAAAGACGGGTATGTAACAAAATCCTGTGTGTGGTATAACAGAAACTGCTCTGAAAACAGCTTTTTATGCTGGTTTTTTAAAAAATTTTTTTTGGGCATTCTTGCTGATCATGGGGCAGCATCTCAACCAGCCCTGGAATCTTCCTTCCCATTTCAGGACCTTCCTCCACATTCCCTGATTTTCCCTGACCTCCTCTGACCTCAGGCATTCTGTGATTCTGCACTTTTAAGTTTCAATAATTGCAAAATACAGGTTTTATGCTTTACATTTCCCCGTGATACTCTAAAAGAAATATTTGGAATGTAATTTGGAAGGGTTTGTATGGACATTCCCTTTCACCCTTGTTTTGATCCATCTAGACCTATTCTGGGAGTAACAAAAGGCTTTTTTTTTCCATTCTAAAGCTTCCCTTCTGAAAACCATCACATAGCTGATGGCCACAGTTAAGTAGGAGTGCTCAGAGTGGAATTCACTGCAGGAGAAATTACAGCAGCAAGTGATCAGTGGTGTGGGCATTTCTGAACCTGAGGTTCTGTATCCTGTATTTCTGTATGTGTATCCTTACACAAATACAAATACAAACACACCTGGATTTCCATCCCTTCCAGGTGAAATGTGATCACTACTGGCCTTTCACAGAAGATCCTGTTGCCTATGGGGACATCACAGTGGAGATGCTGAGCGAGGAGGAGCACACTGACTGGGTGTACAGGAGTTTCAGGATCAGCTATGTGAGTCAAACTCTTCACAGAGAAATGGGAATCATTGCAGTCCAGGCTGCACTGTTTGCCAGCAGGGTTATTCTTCATCAGTGGCAGAATGAGAAAAAGAGAGGGAATGGAATAAAAAGAGGGGGAAAGTCCAGGGTTGAGAAATGCAACAGTTCTTGGTTTAAAAGCAAAATCAAATGGAGCTGCCAGGGGGACAAAAGCAAAAACCAAATCCCAAACCCAGGAACAAGAAGTTCATACCCTTTTGATAGTGATGGTCTGATATCCCCCTACTCTGTAATCAATCCCATGTTTGTTCTTGGCCAGCTGTTTGGCTGGCTTCACTTTTCAGGCTGTATGTGGGGAAAAACCCACAAAACACCAGAAAGCCTCAGTGTGACAGAGTGCTGACAGAGTGCTGACACTGTTCTAACTGACCCTGCTGCTGTTCTCCTCTCCCCAGGCTGACGAGGTGCAGGATGTGATGCATTTTAACTTCACTGCCTGGCCAGACCATGGAGTTCCCACCACCAACGCTGCCGAGAGCATCCTGCAGTTTGTGCACATGGTCAGGCAGAGAGCAGCCAAGGCCAAAGGCCCTCTGGTCATCCACTGCAGGTAAATGCTGCAGGAACAGCAGGACAGCATTGCATAGGCTGGGAAAGCACGAGGAGGAGAGCTTTTGGGTTCTGCTCACCTCGTGGCTGAAGAGGTTCTCTCTGGTGTGTCCCCCCTGTGGCCTCGTGCAGAAATCCATAGAGGATGTTGTTCTCTGAGTGTTAATATCAAGACAGTGCTCGTAAGCCAGGGGAGATTGATATATAACATTATGAAATCAAACAGGGGTGAGATTGATATATAACATCATGAAATCAAACCCTGTGTTTACTACTTGTTTCGTTTCCTTGCCAGAACAATTATCACAGAGCTAGGCAACAACTGTAGTATTTTCTTTTTTTTAGTTAAGATGCTTCTAGCAGCAAAGAGAGATATTTTCAGAGAGTGTTTCAGACCAGAGTGTAGGTCTCAGACCACGCAGGTTAAAAGCAACAGTGCTGTGGAATTAGTGGAGGGCAGGGAAGGATCTATCAATCAACTCCTGCAGCAATTGCTCTCAAATGTTAAGGCACAGAATGAGTTATCAGTTAATCTGTCCAATTAACACAGCAGAAGTTGGATTGTGTTGATCTTATTTAAGAAATTAACACAACAAAAGCCAAAATAGAGACCTGTTTTGTGACAGTTACACTGAACTGTGTTGAGATGAACTATTCAGCATTACTGCAAATACTTCCAAGGCTTTTCAGAAAAGGTATGACAAGACAGAAAAAGGAATTTTTGTTAAGATACACACTTCTACCCTCAGCAGTAGGGAAGGTGTTGGGATGCTGTGTGAAACTTTGTAAAACCTCTGAAGCCACTCAGTGAAATCAGACTTAAACATTCCATGTGGAATCACAACACAGAGAATCAAACACACAGAAGAATTCTAAATGAAAGCAGTGTATATTTTTTCCAGTTGCTAAGCTTCCCTTTGGGGGAAATGAAGATTTTCAGCTGAGTGGTGGCTATTTCTGTCCCACACTCCCCAGGCACAAGTCCTGCAGTGCAAACCCTTCTGGGTGGTTTGTCCTCTGAGGACAAGCTGCAGCAGGGCTTTGCAGTGGGGAGAGCTGTGAGCTGAGTGGAGCTGTGACCCTGCTGTCTCTGGGCATTAATTACTGCTGAGATTAATTGAGAGCAGGTCTCTGCAGCTCTGCCCACAGCCCTGGGGTCAGAGGGCTCTGGTGAAGGCTGAGAGGGGAGCAGGGGCAGCAGGAAGGACAGGCAGACAGGGTGGAGGAGGCTGGGTGTGCATGAAGGGGAGCAGGAAAACATGGAATATTGCAGAGCCATTCATGTGAGCAGGAAAACATGGAATATTGCAGAGCCATTCATGTGAGCAGGAAAACATGGAATATTGCAGAGCCATTCATGTGAGCAGGAAAACAGGGAATATTTGCAGAGCCATCACTGTATCCACTCTGCCCAGCCATGGCTGATGGGCTGGTGCCAATAAATCCCATGGATTAACCATCCTGCCTGCCCTCAGATGAGTTCTGTCTGATCCCTGAGCTGCAGGACTGCTGCTCTCTGATTTCCCTGTGCTCCTCAGAGGAGCTGAGTTGAGGTCTGTCTGTGTTGCAGTGCTGGCGTGGGGAGGACAGGAACCTTCATCGCCCTGGATCGACTCCTGCAGCACATCAGAGACCACGAGTTCGTGGACATCCTGGGGCTGGTGGCTGACATGAGGTCCTACAGGATGTCCATGGTGCAGACAGAGGTGAGATCTGCTCCTTTAAGTTCATTCCCCTCTTCAGCATATTGATGTCCCATGACTGGAGTTCCCTCTGACAAAATCCCCAAGAATTGATCCAATCAGGTTTCCATCTCTGATATAATAATGTCACATTATGAGTTGCTGCATAGGTGGGTTTGGGGATGGAGCTGCAATCTCACTGTCTTCAGAGGGAATGAGTCATTCTCACCTTTGGGAAATTCATCTGCAAACAATGCGTTAGCAGAGATTAACACAGGAAGTGTTCAAAGCACACAGAAAGGAGTGGGGCTTGCTGAGGGGATTAATGGCTCATGAAATGATCTCAGTGTCAGCAGCCTTGCTCATGCATCATGTTGGTATCATCTAGCCAGGCTAGGAACTCAGCGCACAGTGGGATTTCAAACAAGCAAAACAGACAAAAGAGTCCTTTGGTGAGTCTGCCAGACACCCTCCTCACCCCTCTCCACCCAAATATCCACTGGGGAGTTCTTTTTCTGTTTTTCAGACAAAAAATGAACATAAAGCATTCAGATACCTTTCTTAGAATTCAGTTTTAGGCAATATAAAGGAGACCCACTTTAGCTCTGACTCAATCCTTCTCTTCTGTCATCATTGAGATAATTAATAAGTGATTATGGTGTCAGGTGGATTTTAGGCTTCCCCACCTGTTGTCTGTAACAATTGTGGGCTATTATTTTGGGAGCTGAAAACTTCCTGTGCAGGGTGAGGGGCTGACTTGGGAGACTAGGAGTGTGAGGCTGTTAGTGTGAAGTATCAAACTGTTCCACTGGTTGGGTTTTTGTCATGCTTTCTGAGGTGCAAAAAATGCCCATTGATTTGGTTTTTCCTTGCAGGAGCAGTACATCTTTATCCACCAGTGTGTGCAGCTGATGTGGCAGAAGAAGAAGCAGCAGTTCTGCATCAGTGATGTCATATATGAGAACGTCAGCAAGTCCTAGTCAGAGTCACAGGGTGAGGAGCTGCCCTGTGCTGTGCCCTCAGCCTCACAGCCCGTTCCAGGAGCTTCTCTGCCAGTCTGGGGCTTTCCTGACCTTACTGCTTTTACTGTTCATGTGGAGAGTTAGGGGGAAATCCACCTAGCCTGACAGAAAATAATGCACTGCCCTTCCCATGGCCCAGGGAGTGTCTGGTGGGAAAGGAAAGGAGAATGCAGAACTCCTGCTGAGCCATCCAACCATCCCTGCCACTTGTGCTCACACCTTGCTAATCCTAAAGGCAGGGAGAGCTTCAGTATCCTCAGCCATTCCCAAATCAGCTCCCAAGGCCAGCAGAGCTCTGGGATGCTCTGCTGGAGGGTGAGGTGGAACCAAAAACTCCAACAAGAACAGTGGGAAATCTCTTGGTCAATCTGAAATCCCAGACCCAGGGAAGCAGCAAACCCAGTCTGAGGGTCTCCAACTGGTACCAGCAGCAGCATAATGCAGGATTGGTCTTGTCTTGCCTTCCCCCAGAGCCCAGCCCGTGGCTGTGCCCTGTGCTGTCCCTCAGCTTTGCTGCTGGTGACAAGCCGTGAGGATGTGTGTCACTGCTCCTGACACTGTCACACCAGGCTGTGCTTCATTAGGTGGCAGCAATAACCCAGCATAACCCTAACCCTCGCTCTGGGTGGAGCAGGAAGCTGCAGGCTTTGGGCACAAAGTGTTCCCAGGCAGCTGCTGGAGAGCTGGGCTGAGGGTGTCACCTCCATGGCTGCTGTGTCCCTGGTGCTGCACAGTGCCTTTAGTCACCTTTGTGCATCATTCCTGTCCCTAAGGTTTAGGTAATTCACTGCCTAACCCCAACCAGACAGGTGTGCAGTCCCAGCCTGTGTGGAGAGTCAGTAAAACAAATGCTAAAGCCAGTATTTTATTTCCTTTTCCCCTTCCTGAAGTGCTGTTTGTTTGGTTGCAGGTGAGACCACGAAGCACACCCATCTTCCCTTGCTTCTGATTTATTTTCTGTTGATGGTTTGAAGGGCAGCTGTTGTGCCACGAGACATCACTGCTTTGCAGTCCATGGACAATGAGGGAGAGAAACTTTTACCTTTCTGAAGCACTGGGGAGACAAAGCCTTAACGAGCCTGCGGTGTCTTTTGAACTGTTTCATTTCTGGACTTTTTTTTAAATACTGGACCAAATTCAACTAAACAACATGAAGGAAAAGACACTATATGTGCATAAGATAGATCGCTCCAGAGTGTTGGGGTTTGGTTTGGTACTTTTGGTTAAGCTCTTTCATAATTTTTAAAATTTTTTTTCTGTGCAGGTTGGGCTTAAGGTTGAAGTAAGTGCAATATTTTTGTAATGGTTGACTGAAGAGCTTTCTTCATGTGTCACTGGTCTGTGCTAACGTCCCTAGGAGAGCAGGCATTGTTAGTATCTAATAATACCTCATTAGTGAATTAATTAGCGAGGCATGAACATACATGAAGAAACCTGGAGGTTGTGGCGGGGCGGGGAGGGCAGGGGGATTGCTGGGGTCATGATTTGTTTCCTTTCAGCACTGATGTGGGTCTGGGGAGCACGGGGAGCACTGCCAGCAGAAATCCTGGAGCAGGCAGCTGACAGACTGCAGGAAGGTGCAGTTGGCTTTTCACTGTGCTGCTGCTCACTGAGCACAGCGATTACTCTTCCTGCCAACCTTTCTCAGTAATGCCACTGATCAGGCTCTTGGCTGAGATCAATCTAGTCACAGGGCAACTGAGTTTCAAGCTGGGATATCTCAGCATATTTACTCGAGCATTTAGCTGTCTGAGCAGTCTATGGTGCCTATACCCCTCACTCGTTTGTTATTTTTAATAATTATTAACCTTGTGTGAAAACGTGAAGCTGGTTCAGGTCGGAGGGGTGGAAAGAAAAAAGAAACAAAAAGTGCTTTAATAGACATATAATTTTCTGAACCAGGAATTTGTTCCAATAGGAGGTTTTGGCACGAGAAGGGCTGGTTCTCAATTTGTGCTACAGGGCTGCCAAAGTGTCAGCATGGATTCCTGCAGGGCCTTTGGGGCAGGGCTGGGGGGCTCTTTTCTTTTTTGCTGTCCGTTTCAGTTCTAGTCAAAAGAATTAGCTATATATCTATTTTATTTTTTTTTGTATCATTCTGGTACATCATTGTGTATTGTGACCTGATGCTGTCAGAATGGATGTTTGATGGCATTTTTGTAACCTGTTGCTTTGTGTCACCTCATTGGAAGTTAGCAGCAATGGAACTCAATGTAAACAAAACAGACTTGAACTGGAAGTAAACACACTGGATTGCTTACCTGTGCAGAATCACTGTCAGCCAACACCAAACACACTTTTGATTCCATTCCCTGGCAGGGCACAGGGTGTAGGTCAAGAGCTCAGCTGCTTCCAGCAGCCTGAGATCTCCTTCAGCTGATGCTCTTATTTTTTTTTTTTTCTCTTCCAAAGTTATTCCATTAGCAGGTAAATTGATGTATACTTATTTAACAACAATCCCATATACATTATGCAGAACTGCATAGACTTACAATTCCCCAAATATAACAGGTAAGGGGTACTAAATAAACAGAGCCCAACCTCTGAGTACTGGAAGGTGTAATGTGAATTTCCCCTCTTGTTTCCCTGTCTCTGATACTCCTTGCACTGTTCCACTGATCCACCCTGGGGCAGGTTGGGAACAAGAATGGCATCTCTGGGACACATTTCTCTCTCGTTTCACACATTTCTCCCTCATGTCACTGCTGTTCCAGCTGAGGTTCTACCATTCCAGCAGGAGCAGCAAAGAGCTGTCTGGCCTGAATGGATCAGGAGGCAGAATTATAAATGAGCACTGGACCAGTCAGACCTTGCCTGTTACGCTTTTTAAAAAAAATGTATTTCAGAGTTTCACTACGTGTTTACTCAGAAAATCTGTGGAAATCACCTCTGGCAGCATTCAGGACATGAGTACAGCAATCAATGAGGCTGGAAGATGTCGTGGTTCAGAAGATTCATGCAGAGCCTTTATCCTGAACTGACAGACAGACTTTTGGCTTTCCTTGTCACACACCTTCACAGGAAGTCCAAAAGAACAATGGTTTGGGCTCATGCTTCATGTTAGTATAGTTTTCAGCATCTGTCAAAATAAAACTCTCAAGTCATCCCAGCTGTAAAGCTGGCTGAAGCTCTCAGGTTTGGTCAGAGATTTTTGGAATTATGGGCTTCACGTCCACAGCTCTGCTGGCATTACTGCTGCTCTGCATTGATCTGCTGCTATTGCTGCCCCAGAACAGCCCTGTGCCCATGAACTGAAACCAGGGCAGCTCTTCTCCTTGCTGCCTCACAATGGGTGTTGCCATGGAAGCAGAAAATAAGCAAACTTCAGAAGATGATTCAGAAAGGTAAGAGGTTTTTAGAGGCATGAGTGAAAGAGTGGCTTTTCTGAGCTGTGGAGTGAGCCTGCCATCCTTCAGAGCTGCTTCCTTCCAACCTCAGCCTCACACAGGGATTAAGAACAGGTGAGGAAGCCTTATTTGTGATTTTATATATATATATATATATATATTCTATATACAGATATAATATATATCTGTATATAGATATATATTATATATATTATTATATTATGCTGACATTGGAATTGCTAGCTGGTGAGTAAACTGCTGCATCCATCAGAGTTGGTTAGAAGTTCTTCCTGAGTTAAATGTGAGGTTTCTCAGTGCTTTGCTCTCCCCAGGGTGTCCCAGGGGAACAAGCAGCCTGCAGAGGTGGGAAGAAGTGCTGAAGCTGAAAGGTTTGTGCTTTGGGAGCACAGAACACTGAGGGAGCAGAGGCTGCACAAACTGCCTCCCTGCACCAGTGAAACAGGCAAATTGATGGCAGCAAAACAGTAAATTATTCCCTTTGCCATCAAACCTTTAATAAAGCACTGGTTTTGGCATTTAAAAACCTGCTTTGTTTCCCTCTCAAAAACATATCATATACTTCTAAAATATTAGTATTAAAAAAACAAGCCTTGCTGCTCAAACCCTAGAGAAAACATTTGGAATGAAACACTGCATTTTACTCCTGTTTTCATTTAAGCCACGGGATATTCTGAAGAAAACATTTCCACCTGAGGAACCCAAACGAGATCTCCTTTTGATTTCTCAGCACTGCCAGCAAACTGGAAATTCCAAACCTGCACAGCACAGGGTGAAGCTCCCTGCAGGGCTTTAAAACCAGCAAGGAAGTTTCAGCAAACAGGGAAATATTTGCCTCAACACCATTCAGATTGCACAGACTGTAAGACACAAACCAACACACAGAAGTAATGTTTGTGAGGACTTTTACAATAAATGGCACTAAACACCTTTATTAAGATTTTAATTTTTCATGTGTGAAAAATGAGTAGATTCTTTTTTTTTCCCTTGTGTGCAGAGGAAAAGCAAACTAATGGCAAAAATCCAGATTATTTTCGTATTTCAATACTGTCTTTGTAGCCACAAAGATACCACGATTTAACAGACAAGAAATACTGTTTATTGCAGACTTTAAGCTGATTCAAGTGAAAAAGGCACTATGAAACTTAATCAAACTACATGATTAAATTTATCTAAATTAAGTGATATTATATATTATATATAATACATATATTATATATAAAATCACATGACCATGTGAAATAACAGAACATTTTGTGACAAAAATCATTGCATCTTCAAAAATAACATTTTTCTGGAAGGGATGTTTCTCTCTTCTTTTTTTCCCCTTTTTTGCCTCCAGGAATTCCCTTCTCCAAAAGATTACATTTATAGAGGAAATTACAAAGGCTTTTTACATAAGGAAAAACTGATATCTGGGATCAGCACACAGAGAAATCTAGATTATACACTGTTCTTTTTGATGGGTTAAGTTACAGACAAAGAAATGCAATTATATTTTTTTTAAAATGTACTGTGAGTTGTTGATGGCTACAGCAGATCTCATCACCTCTGAGCTGAGTTGTTATTTTCTAGTTCCTCCTCCTTGTGCAATATTATGTAGTTCATCACAGGTGAAGTATGGATAAAATCAATGTACAGAGGATTATTCTGCTATAAACAGCATCATTAGTAATAAAACCTCTGGGGAGTGATGCAAGAAGGATTCAGTCTATGCTGGGCTGCTGCTCATCCCTAAACATTCCCTCTACATTTGGAGTCAACAGCTTAATCCAACTTCCTGCAGCCAAACAGGAAAAGCTGAGCCCAAAAGCCAGAATTGCACACTGCAGCAAGAGATGCTGCAGATCTTATTAGTGCTGAAAGGTTCAAATGCTTTTGATTGCTGGCTCAGCCTCCCTCGGCTGAATCCCAAACACAAAGTGCTCCAGTTTACCTGTCACCTGAATGCCACAAAGGCAGGACTCAGCTCTGGTGTCAATGAGTTATGTACCAATATTTTCACCTGGCAGGAAGCTCCACTGCATTTCTCATCTGTTCTTTTCCCTGGTGACAAGCCAGCAGGTCCTTCTGTGATCTACTGTATATTTTCTTTCTGTTGGCTAGTTAAGTTTACAATATAGTAAGACATTCCCCTTCACTGCTTCCTAAAGCAAAGCTGATGGTTTAATGCTATGGACAATGGGATTAAAGAAAAGAGGAAATATTTAGTGGCTGCTTCCTTCATCAAAGGACTCCACACCTGAATCTGTGGCAGCTGCACTGATTTTTTCTTGCCGTCTTCTCATGATTTCTTGCAGTTCTGAACTACCACTGTTGGCCTGTAAACAAAAAAAAGAGATTTTTTGCAGCTTTGACAGTTCTGAAATTCCTCTGTCAGCATTTTGTTACGACAGGTGTTTGAACAAACAACCTCACCTCACAGCTCTAATAGGAAAGTATTTATCCATTTAAATATAGAGCAGAAAAACCCCTGCAGACTATTAAAAGCATGAGCTTGCCTGGCAGCTCTGCTGAGCATCTTTGATTCTCACATGAGGCTTGAAAGTGTTGGATATTTAAGGGTGAAATATGGCTTCAGTCAAAGCAGGGTTAAAGCTCTAGAGTCTTTCAGGATTCCACACTTAAAAATCAGGGCAATAATAGTTAGACATTATAAACCTCAGAATAAATCCTTGCAGGTTCTAGATTGAGCAATTCCACTCAATCCCACTGCTGTGCCTTTCCTTTCTCCAGAGAGAATAAACTGTTCTTCCAGGCAGCTTGAGAACACAGATTAGACCCTTTTTGGGCTCCTTTGAAAGTGGGGAAAGGATCTCCCCTGATCTTTTGGAGGATGCTGTTCCAGTGGATTAACCCAAATAGATACACATAATGGGAATGAGGAAAAGCCAAGATTCTCTAACCCTGCAGGTTCCCGAGGGTGAGGCGGGCTGGCTGGGTGAGCAGGGCTGTCTTACCTCCAGGGCAGATTTCTGTACCGTGATCTGGCTGTACACCCTGGAGCCTTCGGGGCAAACAGTCCTCAGCTCCTCCTTGTTGAGGGAGAAGAGCTGTGCTCCTGTCAGCACCCCGAGGCTGTTCACAGTCCTGTGACACCAGGGGAAACAGGAATCAGGAAACCACCCTGGCCGAGGCACAGAAATCATCTTCATCCCACACTGCCTTGGGCAGGGTGCTAAATTAAGAACCAAGTTTAGGCAGCAGAACTCCTGAAGTCAGTTGAGGCTCTAAGTACCACTTTTTGGTAGAGGCTAAAATACATATATATATGTATATATATACACAGATATATGCACATATATACACATATGTATTTTTATATATATACATACACACACATATATATGTGTGTGCATATATATATGTAAAAATATGTACACATATATGTAAAAATATATGTGTACATATATACATACATGTATATATAGTGTATGTATATATGTACACATATATTTAGATATATATGTGTGTATATATACACACACATATGTATATATATGTGTGTATATATATATACACATATATATGTAAAAATATAGATATGTAAAAATAAATAATTTTTTCCAAGCGTGCAGCTGCCATCCCTTGATTTTCAGGAGGCTGCTTGATTTTCAGAAGAGCCCACTGCTGACAGGACAGTAACAGAAAGCAGTGTTGCCGGGACTCACACGGGGTTGAAGCCCTTGGACTGCAGCCAGGCTCGCACGTCCTCGGGCGAGGAGTCGTAGGTGATGTTCACCACGGGGACGCTGGGCCGTGGCACGTGGAACTTCCTCTGGGCAGCGCTGCGGCCGATGGTCAGCCGGTGCACCAGCTCATCCTGCACCTCCTCCATCTGCGACTTCCTGCCTGAACACACAGCCACAGCAGTTACCCACGGGGCTTCACCAGAGCCAAGCCATGGCTGATCTGCCACTTGAAACTGTTAACTTGTTCTTTCTTTAAAGATTCATTCACGAGCTCTGACATTATTCTCCTTTCTCTCTAGATTTGAATAATTATATTATATACATATATTATTATATACTATGTATTATTATATATTATTACATATTATTATATAGTATATATTATTACATATTATATAATATCATATATTAAATATATATTATATATAATTATATTTGAGTTAAATACTCAAATTATACTGAACAATTTCAATATTCCCAATCGTCTCTTTGCAAAAATTTTTTTTATTTTGAGAGCAAAAACAAACAAAAAAACCCCAAGGAGAATTCAGCTCAGAGCCCAGGAAGGAGAGCTGAGCTGGATGTCACACAGAGGTGCAGATCAGTGTCACAGCACCCAGAATGTAGAATCAAATGGGAATGCAGAGTTATTCAATTGTCACAGTTTGCCTTTTTTCAACTAGAATTGAGGGCTTGGAACCAAAACCAAGGAAAAGGTGAGGAAGGTTGTAAGATTGCTTACACTGTGGCAAGGCAGTACTTTCCACAAACAGGTTTTTAACTGAAAGTTCAACTTTTTAGTGCAAATCAATGTAGGCAAAAAAACTGCCCAGCTGCTGACACAAATCAGCTAAAATCTAGTGAGGTAATGCAGCAATCACAGTGATTGATTTTGAAAAATTTGAATTCTCTCCAAGCCTGGAGTGGCTGCTTAGCTGAAACATTGCATTAAAAAAAGGAATAAAATAAAAGGAGGTAGCTGTTCTCACCAGAGACTCAACAACTGGGCAAGAGTTGTTTATTTATTTATCATTTTAAACAAAACCTAAGAATTCATTATCCCCCAGAAGCCACTTGTCTGCAACATTCAGTTCAGCTGCTGTTCATTAGCAGTCAACAAGCTGAAATGCTTTTTTGGTCATTTCAACACGATCAATTATAACAACCCTGAGAATTGTTTAAAATGCACGTAAAATGCACTTTATACAATTCACACCAATAGGATCTAAAAAGGTGTAAATACCCCTTTGGGCTCAGGGAAGATGCTGATTTAGGACTGTTAAACTCTCTGTCCTGTGACATTGGAACAACTACAACAATCCTCTGACAAACAACTCCAATTATCTCAAAAATTCTCAGGATTTCCTTGCCAAGATATTTTTAGTGATCTTTATTCAACCTTCTCACTTTGATACACAAAACTACATCACCTCCTCAATGCACTCAGCTGGCAAAACTGCTTCCCTTCCTCCCATGACACTGACAGGAACAGATGAAAACAGCACAACTTCAACATGAAAAAAGAATGTAAGACAGAAACATTTTTGCTTTCTCTACTTTCCTTTTCTATTCTCTCCAAACCTCTCCAGGGATCAATATCTCTGGCCAGTTAAACAAATAAAAACAAGCTTTACAGAGACCTCTAGGATTACTTCTTTAATCACCACAGCAGAAAAAAAGGAAAAACTTTGGTTCAACCATTTCCTTTTTTCTTTTACAAAACAGCCTCAGGTTGAAAGCAGACCAAACATCTCCAGTACAATATCTGAGGCATTCAGGCCCTGCTGTGGGCTCTCCCCTCTCCCCCAAGCCCCAGTGTGCACCACAGCTCAGTGATTTGTGAGGATTTGATGGTTAGAGCAGCAAAGCCTCCAGGCAATGTTATCAAAGGCTGCACCTGCTGTTTGCCCAGGCAGGGAGAGACAGAACATTGCTATCTTCCTCCTATTTACACACATCCTGAACGACTTAGGCTTCATCTAGACCAGGGCTGTATCGAGAGACAAACATTTAGCTGCTGGGCAGGAGCTTTCCCTGCTGCTGGCTGTGTTATCAGCAATACCAGGCTGCTCTGGGGTACCTGGCTGCAGGTGCACAGCTTCCCATCCCTCTGCAGAGATACCTGCAGCCCTTGCACTGGGATTGACTGGGGGAAGCTGCAGCAGGGACAGAGCTGCTGGCTGTCACCCAGGTGTCACCCAGGTGTCACCCAGGAGCTCAGCAGGGCCCAGAGGGCAGAGATGCCCTGCAAGCACTCAGTCTGCAGCAGCTCTGCACCCTCACACCCTGTGCACATCCCTTCTCACCAGGTTTCTCCTCCTCCATCCATCATGGGTGCCATCCGAAAAGGACAGGATCTAGGCTGGGACAAGGGTTTTTCCCTAATTACCATGATGTAATTACAGTGAGGGTCAGAATGCACATACATAGAAAACCTGTACTTTAAACATAAAGCTAAACCCAATTTTTTCAGAAAGGTTTATCTGAAACACAAATTTACAGAATTTCAGAATTACACAAACCACACAGGAATGGGAGGGAAGTTTCCACCTTGCTCCTCGTGGAATTTTTTTCCATTATCATCTGCTTTTATCCAACCTACAGAACTCAGATGTTTCCAAATTTTGTGCAGGGATGGTTCTCCTACATGGACACCACTTATTAGCAAGCTGCACTAATTAACCACAAACGAATCCCCTAAAATATGCCAGGATGGTTCTGGAGAGGAACTTACGATCCACAGGGATTTGCTTCTGGCGCTGAGAGTCGCGGGCATTGCTGCTGCTGCTGTCGCTGGAGGTGCTGCTCTGGCGGCTCACGGGGGCCGTGGGGACACTGGGGACACCACTGGGGACACCACTGGGGACACCACTGGGGACACTGGGGACGCTGGGGGCACTGGGGGCACTGGGGGGCAGCGGCACAGCCACGGGCACTGGAGCTGGCGTGGGGGGCGGAGAGGGGGTGGCAGGAAGCACCTCGGGCTGCTTGGCTCCGTAGTCTGTCCTCTGCTTCTGGAACGAGACAGACACTCAGACAGACAGCAGAACACAGACAGAGCAGCACACCAACCCAGACTTTCATCCCAGTTATCCCCAGTCCATCTTACTTGCCAGACACAGCTCCAAAATTTGCCAAAACATGATCTGGCATCAATGTTTGGCATCAATTTCCTTCCCTGCTGGACCAAGACTCTCAGCAATGGAATCATCTGAAACACTTTTTTTTTTCTCTCAAGCTGATGAAATTCTATAAATGAGATTGTTTTTATAATTTTTTTTTATAAATTGTTTTTATAAATGTTTTTATAATTGTTTTTGTAAATGAGATTGGTTTTAAATCCCAAACTCCTATTAACTGGCACATTTTGACAGCTCTCGAAATTTTTGGCTTGTTGAACTTTATCAGTGGGAAAATGTGTATTTTTGAGATGTTAGGTAAAAAAATGTGAAAAATTAACACATCCAGCCCCACCTGAACTCGACTAATGTTTTAACTCCTAAATGTCACTGAGGTTAGGATAACACATTGGTCCTTGAACTGCAGACAGCACTGAAGAGATTCCTGCTCCTCCCATCCATTCATCTGTGCCTTTTCAGCTCTTGCTGGGATCACCACAAGCCATCTCAAGGCAATAATCCAATTCAAAAGCCCCAAATGTCACAATTCTTGGAATAGGGCTGTTATTTCTTTCTCCCCCACTTCACCCAATGTCCAAACACCATGTAAGCTCTCTTGCTGCTAATACCTGGCATCTCCAGAATAATTTCAATAATTTCTTCTTTGCCTTTAGAATGGCACCAGTTACAGGAAGAAGAGCTGTATTTTCCCAAAGCAATCAAAAAGACAGACAAATCCATCAGCAGCCTATGCTAGCCTTTTCTTTCAAGCAGTTCAAACTCCATATCTCACCGTTTAACAATGTTCCCTTTTGCAATTTTGGACTAACATGGCTGGAAAGTTCAATTTTAGAGTTTGTTTGCTCAACAGGGATGCCTCATTTCTGAGTTATGAGGAGTCAGCTCGCTGTGGTATGAAGATGATGAATACATTCCCCAGATTCACTGC
Organism: Entomyzon cyanotis; assembly: GCA_024500445.1. NCBI lineage: Eukaryota > Metazoa > Chordata > Aves > Passeriformes > Meliphagidae > Entomyzon > Entomyzon cyanotis. The sequence continues at coordinate 10,915,631 of JAKEPQ010000309.1, forward strand.
TCCTTCCTGAAATTCCTTTCCCTATTTCCTCGGAGGCAGAGGGTTTACAGCAGATCAAGGAGGGAGATATTTGAAGGATTTGTCAGAGTTTGAGCAGCACATCTCTGCCCTGGATATAAACTTTCCTCAAATGTCAGAACTGCCCTTGCACAGGAATCCCCAGCTCAGTGAGCCCAGCTGATGCTCAGGACATTGAGTAATAAATGAGTAAACCATTCCAGCTCTACTGGGTTACAGCAGCAGAAAATGCATCCCAGCTTATCCAGCCAATCAGTTAAACCTCAGAAATGAACCTTACCTCCCTTGGATGATTTTTCATTTAAACCATAACAGTCAGTTACTAAATCAAACATATATCATCTAGTAACTACATCATATATAACATAGCAGTTACTAGATCAAAGTTACTAAATCAAACATCTATCATATGATCTAGTAACTACATCATCTATAACATAACAGTTACTAAATCAAACATATCCCTGCAAAACATTTCCCATTAAAAATTCCTGTTTGTTCATTTGTTTGAATCTCAGCATTTAGTTGCTCAAAGGCATCCATTGCAGCTGCTTTGCAGTGCATTGTGGGGAGATTGAAAAATAATCATGATTGACTTTTCTGTATTTACAGCTTCAGTGTTAAGACAATAAATGCTTTTTTAATGGTCAAATGACCAGAAAAGTAAAATGCATACTATAGAATTGAACAAGCAGAATGAATATATTTATGCAACTTGCCCTTTGGTGGAAAGAGAGTGCCCTACTCTTTCTATACACCCTATAAGTGGTGTATAGCAAATATACCACAGTTTATTATATATAGATTTACTGTGATAGATTGCCAGTGAATTTAAAATTTCACACATACTAAAATGTTCCAATGATGTTCACATCTTTTTATCTTTTTCACAAATTCCAGTTACTAGGTTGTCATCCCCACAATGCACCTTCAGGTGTGTTTTGACCTTTTAAAAAAACACGCAAAGGAAAAGCAGGACTATTTTGTGAGAGAGAGGATAAATTACAAACCAAGGCATCAACTGCACTTCTCCACAATCACAATCCAGAAAAACAGACCTAAAAACTACATGGAACTCGCAATGGATGTTAATGGAGGAGCTGCAAAAACATGTTGTACTGCAATCACAGCCTCATCCAAACAACTTGCTGCAGTGAAAACAGAAATTAATCTGGAAGCATCACTCAAATTCTAAATTTACAAATGAAACCACATTAAAATACACTTTGCATTTAGCTGAACAGTGCCCAAAAGTCAATTACATATTTGAATCCCATTGAATATTTCTTTTTTTAACACTTCTTTTTTTAACTCCAGATCTTTTGAGGACATCCCCACCTCCAGCCCAGCACTTCTATTCACTGCTATAAAAACAAGCATGCAGTGAGGAATTTGGGGACTACTTGGTCCAAAAGAGGAATTTCTGAGATTCAGTATCAGAAGAGTAATTCAGTTACCTCTGAAAGCTCTCCCAGTAATTGCTGTGAGGGAAATGGAGTAAATCACATCAAACAGCATTGTTAGAAAGGTAAAAAGCAATTGTCTCACCCATCACTCCTGAAATTTCACACACATTTGCAGTTTCAACCACAGGAACATCAGTGTTAGCAATTACCTCTTCTTACTCACTGGGAAACGAGCACAGTGAGTAATTCTAATATTCTTATTTTCAATCAGGAGCAGTGCTGCCACCAAACATACTCAGTGATACCCTAAAAGCAATCAGCTCTTCCCAAAGCACCTACCCAGACAGAAACTCAGAAATAGGTTAGACAGAATCTACTTATTCAATTGTTATTAGCTAGAATTAGTCCCCATTTCTAAAAAGAAAGAAAATATGTACAAACTGGGGACTTTTAAGCCCTTTCACTAATCAAATCCTTTTTCAACCACTCAGTCCATCTTTGTGTAGTAAGTGACATCCAAACATCTGGCATGGGATCAATGTTGAACTGGATGGGAAACTTTTTTTTTCTAAAGCCCTCAAGAAGTCTTGCTCTGATGAAAATTTGCTATGAAATGAGAGAGATGCTGGCCCTTGGTCAAAAATGACATTTCTTTGGCTGTGACCAGATGAACACCTGGCACCTGCACCTCCCCACCAAACCCTTGATAACAGAGAGATTAGAATAATTATCACAGCCCAGATAATGATGTGCAGGGAGGACAGAGCTGAGGGTGACACCACAGCCCTGAGCTGGAGAAATGCTGTGCTGGAGAGGAAAACAACATGAGGGATGATAAACAGAGAGCTGAGGGAGCTTTGGACAGCAGAGCTCTGAGAAAAGCCAGGTAAACTCCTCCTAAATGAGGTGGGGACTTCTGTCTTGGTGTTTCTGTTCCACAGACATCATTGTACACCCAGTTTTACACACTGTCACTCTCCTGGGGACAGTCATGGATTTTTAAATAACACTGCAGGACTGCACCTTATTTACCATTGACTCTCTGCCTAAGGATTTCATGCACATCACTGATAATGTAACTGTCTCACCTCACAGAGGGCGTCAGCAGATTAATTAACATGCCCACCAAGATCCACAATTCTATCCTAATTATGTTCTTCAAATTTCATTTTCAAGAGCATTAGGAAAAAAGTTAATAAAATTAATAAAATTCTTGATTCTTCCTACTAATCTCTCAGTACCCTTTGGTGAGCAGAGCACTGAAGGTCATTAATCTGGAAAGGAAAACACCATCATCTGTAAATAACACTTCTCTGCAGGTGAGCACAGCAGCCAAGGCTGCTCTGGAAGCTTTTTTAGCTTTTTGGGAAGTGGAGAAGCTCAGGAGAAAGGAAAAGCTGCCAGGCACTGCTCCTGCTCAGAGGCACTGGGAGGAACCACTTGGGTTTCCTGCTCTACCCTCGAGTTCTCCTGCCTGATTTGGGCAAGGAATTCATCCTGAAACAGCAGCAGAGCCTCAGAGGCTGCTGTGAGAGCAACTGGAGTTCTGCAAACACCTCCCAGATAAACCAGCAAACCAGAGCAATGAGGTGCTCAGGAGTGCTGAAATTATAATCATCACCAAAAAGTTAAGAGCAGCATCACTGACATGCCTTGCTAAAGACTTCATTTCTGCTGTGCAATTCATGATATTCATTAACAACTGCACAGTACTTCAAGCTCACATTTGAGTATGACAAAGCTGCAGAATCACCTGCCAGAGGGCAAAGTCATAAACGTGTCTCAAACGTTGCTCCCTGACCCTGATTTTCATAGATCCCCAGAGAATGCTTTGTGGAAATGATTATTTTATTCTCTGCCATGTCCTGTCGCTATTTCAAACAGCAAATTTCAAACCTTGCAGTGTGTTACAAAACTTCTACTCAAGACTATTCTGTCTTTGGTGGCAAATTCCAAAACCACCAAACTCCATGCAAGGAAGGAGAAAACAAGGCAGATTTTTAAATCAGGATTTGAAAAGCACTCACTGCATGCTTCTTCCACAGAAAGGCAAATCCACAATCAGTTCAGAATGCAATATTTTACAGGCAAACAGTTTGGGACAGTAAAGCTCAGAAATCATCTGCTTCAAGCCCACCAAGATCAAGGCAGGAATACTGTGTTATTTTGTAAAATATTGTGGCATTTCTTGGCTTTCAGTCATCAGCTGGAAGGTGCAGACACCAGGAATGAATATTAGATTAAATTAAATTAAATTTCAAGTTTCAACAGAAGTTTGGTTAGAAGGTCTGATTCAGAGGCAGGCCTGGCATTTCTGCTTAATCCAAACTTGTTTGCCTAAACCTTCAAGATCATTAGGAAAAAAAAGGAAAGAAAGAGGTCTTAGAAAATATAACTTCTTTTAGCAGCCTCTGACCCCCTTAAATTTTGTCTAAAAATACACAATCCAACTTTATTCTATATATCTTTACTTGTGTGGATATTTGGGCTGATGTAAGAAATTTTTTTAAAGTATATTACCCTCTAATTCTGCTCAATATATGAAAGAAGTAACGACAACAAAAATATTAATTCCACACCACTACATGAAAGAAAGAAAATTAAAATTAGGTCAGGATAATAGAGTGCTATTGATGCACAGACATAGTAATTGAAAAATACCTGCTTTATGAATTCAAAAGCAAATACACCTCTTTTTCATGACCCCAAAATTACAATAATTAAATAAATTCAAGGCTGGGATAGAGACACACAAAGACAGAAAATAAAAAGAAAAGCTAGAGTTCACTCTTCTAGGAAAAACAAAGATGACCCTACCTTAAATAATTCAAACTCCTTCTTTGGCATCAACAGCTATCAATTCACAAAGGATATTTGCAATTAAAATCAATGCACACACATCCATTGGGACTGAAGCTACCACCTCTGAGCTAATAAGCAGGGGGAAAAAATTAAGATAAAACACTTTGCTGCATCTCTGCTAACTACACTCTCCAGTTAGAGCCTGTGAAACACAGACACTTATGAGAAATGTCAGCTGTTGGTGACAAGCAGTGACACACGCAGCTCTCAGCCTTGCTGCACACTGTGACACTGCCAGAGAGGGATTTGCTCCAGGATGGACAGAGCCTGGACGGTGTAGGATGGACAGGATGGACAGGACCTGGATGGTGTAGGATGGACAGGATGGACAGGACCTGCATGGGGTGAGGATAGGGAGGATAGGATTGTCAGTGTCTGGATGGTGTGAGGAGGATTGTCAGTACCTGGATGGTGTGGGTATAGGATTGTCAGTACTGGATGGTGTGAGGACAGGATTTTCAGTACCTGGTTGGTGTGGGTATAGGATTGTCAGTACCTGGATGGTTCGGGTGTAGGATGGACAGTGCCTGGATGGTGTAGGATGGATAGGATGGAAGAATGGAGGATTTACCTGGATGGGGTGGGATAGGTTTTCCGGGGGGGGGGGGGTAGGGTGGGGGGGGGTGTGGACAGGATTGTCAGTACCTGGATGGTGTGGGTGTAGGATGGACAGTGCCTGGATGGTGTAGGATGGATAGGATGGACAGAATGGACAGGATTTTCAGTACCTGGATGGTGTGGGTATAGGATTGTCAGTACCTGGATGGTGTGGGTTTAGGATTGTCAGTACCTGGATGGTTCGGGTGTAGCTCGGCTCCGGCCAGCCCTGACCACCTTCTGCACTCCTCAGGGAGTCCAAAATGTTGTTTGGCACAAAGCCTGTGCTGCCACTTCTGTTCTGAACCTTCCACCACTGCTTTCTGTCATCCAGAATCTGAAACAATTTGGGACATTAATTACCTGTTTTTCTCTTCGGCTGTGCATCATTTCAGAACAAAACCACAACTCTGCCAGGTGCTGCATCTGCCCACAGCCCTTGCACAGATTTGTCCCTGAGAGAACCCTGAATCTTCCCTGATTCTTGCCATCATTAATTCTACATGGTTGTGCTGCACCTCTCAAAATGGGCTCTAAGAAGGAATATATAAGAGAAGTGTGTGATGAAGTTCAGTAAACCCAGACATGTTCTGGATCAGAGGAATGAACATCAAGCACTTGCACAGCGATGCTGCCAACTCTGCAGCCATGTGCTGTTGACAAAAGGAATAAATGATTACTAATAACCCAAATAAAGGCATTGATCTGAGAGAACAAATGTGGAGACCCAGCAGTGAAGAGGGAAGGGCAGCAGGATGGCCAGCAGCAGTCAGGAGTTCAACTTCTGCCCCACAGCCTCACACTCAGCATTTGCTCTCCTTGTTGCTCCTTCCCTTCCAAATCCACCTCACTTTTCTGGTGCCAAATCCTCTTGGAAAGTCCATCTCCCACGTGTACACAGATGGTTATTTAAACACTATTTCATGTTTAAAAGCAGCACTGGAGGAGATGGAGGAACACACAAATGTATTTCTAGCACGGATTCCTGCAGCACTCCTCCTAAGTCAGCAAAAACCATGCAGAACAAATTCACTAAACTTTCTAGGGCAGACAAGTCAAACACAGGGAAGCAAACATTAGGAAAGCCACACTGCCCACAGGAAAGGTGCCCTCAGCTTTGAGTGGCAGCAGAAATTCTGTGTTGTCTTTGCAAACAGAATTACCTCCACAATCTCCTCTTTCATGACAGAAAGCTCACTGTTGTTTCTCGCCACGAATTCATACTTGCATTTGGCATATTTCTTGCTCTGTGCTTTATTGTGTGCTTCATAGTTTCTGCAGAGATCAGACTGTTGTTCAGTGACACAGCCAAGCAAATAGAAACACAAAATGCAGAACCTGCAAAACATTTCTTGAAACAAAAACCTCTCAACTGCATTATGATGCTGCTGTAGAATTACCTATTCATAACCCACTGATTTAAGTGCCAAAAAGAAAAGTAACAATGAAACAAAAGGAAAAGGAGGCTGAAATACACAGACCTCAAGAATTAGTAATCTTTATCAGCTCACTGCTTGCAAGATGTGTGATAAGGACTTAGATTAGCAGGTGCTATTGTTTTAAAATAAACATTACTCAATATTTAGTTTGTTTTCCTACAGAAGGTTAAACAGTCATTTGCCATATAAACAAATGACTATACTTAGGACATAATTGATAGCTTGAGCTTTGTATGAAATTGTATTTCTAGTGCTCATCCTAAATTGTTCCAAATACATAATAGATGAATAAATTTTTGCCATTAACACTAATGGAGTTAAACTCTAAAAAATGTTCACCTACTGCAGATCAGTTTTCTTAATTGACCGTAAGATGACACCAACTTAAACAACTTCAAGTTACTTAATCAATTAAAAATGAGAAATAACTTCTTGCCAGTTGCTCACAGGATTCACAGTAAGCTCTGTATCTTTCTGTTTCCATGAGGAAAGGTCTGCCCAGAATGCCTCTGGCTGAGGAGCTAATACTTCCTTTGATATAATACTTTTTTTCAATTAAGAATTCCCCAGCCCACTCCCAACAGGTTCACAAAAAAGCCCCAATAATTTTATTCACTTGGTGCAAATACACCCAACAACATAAATCCATACCAAGCAGTAAAACAACCAAACAAACAAAACCCCCCACATGAATAAATAAATAAATAGAGAAATAAATCCAAACAGCTAATGCAAACATGCAGCAATCCATGGTTTGAACTGCTGGGCACAAGGTCCCAGCTGGGGCTGAGGCTGGTGCTGCTGGAGCTGTGTAACTGGGATTTCCAGGGGTTCCTCAGCAGCCCAGCTAACCTGGCTATTCCCTGCATGGCTGTGGAGAACTGTCTCACCTGATACAGAGCAGAACCAAGGAGGAGTCACACTGAGATTGAAAGATCATTTTGAAAGAAAGGGAAAACACCATCAGTGCTTAAGGAGAGAGTGAAAAGCAGGGGATCAACCCCAGCCTGCAGGATAGCTGCCATGAGGCTGAACAGTGTATAATAGCAATTTTTCCTGCCACCCAATTAAAATTAATTTTGAATTCCTTTCTTACTGTCTCAGAGATACAACTAAGGTAGCTGTGACAGTGCTTCTACTTTATGCTGCCTCATCAACAGTTCCACTTAGACTCATTCTCTGGAACTGAAGGGGAGGCAAAACCATTTGTATTTCCATGGAATATTCTCATTATGAAAGGACCAAACAGGTCTTACCACATTACAGAAAAGGGAAAGGAATTTGGAGCACAGATCATCTAGATTTCAAGCTGATGGTCCTGAGACAGGAATGCAACAGGCAATCAAGTCTCAGAAAACAAGAGATGACTACTCTGCTGCAGTTACTATGAAGAGTAAATCCAAAGTTTGGGAAAATAATTGAGTCTTCAACCTGCACATCACACGGGAATTTGTTTGCATGCAGATTAGCAACAGGGTCTTTTAGCACATGGCTCAAAACTGGGGATTCTGCAAGGGTTTTCATCAACAAAACTGCATCAGTGACGATTTAACCAGCAACCTGATCCCCAAAACTTAGCTTAAACACCTTCCATGGCTCATGAGACAAAATACTTTTCATACAGTGTATATAGAATATAGTTTGGCACAGGAGAGCAATTCCAATGCTTCTTTACAGATCTGCTTCACAGCTTGTGCTGTGGATAAATCCTCCCCAGAGCCAAGGCCAAGGATCACTGCATCGCATCTTGTCAGGTCATTCAGTTTTAGGGTAAAATGAAGGGAGTGAAAGAGGATGTGCAAAAAGACACTGAATGCTGTGCAAACATTTCAGAGCATTTTCTGTACCGTTTGAAAGAGGATGGAAGAGACAAGATGTCACTGATCTGAAAGTGGACATTTATACACCAGCCCAGAAAACAAAAGCAGGAGACTATGGAGCACTGAGAGAGCAGCTAAGAAAATCAAACAATCAGTCAAAAGGACAGGTGAATCTCAGAGCAGACTTGTCACTCTTTGTCATTCTGAAAAGAGCAAAGAGTGTGCTTAAACCATGAAACAAATCAGAACAAAAATTTGAACCCAAGCAGGAGGATTCTGTGCTTGCAGTTGGGCTGGAATTCCACAGTATCATTATTGACATCAATTTAGCCTCATTGATAAACAGGGTATTTCATAGAAATTGTTTTAAAAAGTCCTAATGCTACACGTTGGAGAAGCAAAAGCAGAATCCCCACTGCCAAAGAGAATCAGTGATCAGAATCAGTGATCAGAATCCGTGATCAGAATCCCTGATCAGAATCAGTGATCAGAATCCCTGATCAGAATCAGTGATCAGAACCCCTGATCAATCAGAGCTAACCACCAGCTGCAGACAGAGCCAGAGGCAGCCCCAGCCCTGCCTGCAGCCCTGGTGGGACAGTTTTCCACAGCCCCGTGGTGTTCCAGGTTACCTATCTACATGGCGGCTGACAGTTTGCTTAAAGGCAGCCACGGCAGCGCCCTGGTCCAGCAGAGCCCCTCGCTTGTAGGCTGTGTTCCCAAAGGCATACCCTTCCGCCGGGGGTAGTCGGGGACAGCGGCAGGCTGCAAGACACAAGGGACAGAGAGGGTCAGTGGCACCCCGGGTGCCATCCAGTGTCACCATCCAGTGTCACCCCTGTGCTCATCCAGTGTCACCATCAGTGTCACCCTGTGTGCTCATCCAGTGTCACCATCCAGTGTCACCCCTGTGCTCATCCAGTGTCACCATCAGTGTCACCATCAGTGTCACCATCCAGTGTCACTCCTGTGCTCATCCAGTGTCACCATCAGTGTCACCATCCAGTGTCACTCCTGTGCTCATCCAGTGTCACCATCCAGTGTCACTCCTGTGCTCATCCAGTGTCACCATCAGTGTCACCCCCTCTGTCACCCCCTGTGCTCATCCAGCACCCCATGATCCCCCAGCATTCCCTCCTCAGGGGTCCATGGTTCTGCCATGAAAACTTCATCCCTGCTGCATCCCAGTACAAGAATGCAGAGATCAAAGGGATGAGAACAAAAGGATTTCTCTCCCGAGCCATCCTGCTACATTAATATTGCAGGGGATATTCCTCAGCTCTCTGGGGCAAGGCTGTGTCATCTCCCAGCTATCACTGCAGCAACACAACTCAGAAACAATGGCTGAGCTGCTTTAGAATAACAAACTGCACCGCAGAACTGCTCTGAGCTCCTGCTCTGGCTGTGCACTGCAAGCCACAAACCTCTGCTTGGAACTACTGCTGGCCAGCCAACAGTGAGGCTGTGAGAAATAAAGGCAAATTATCACTCCATCACAGGGTCAGGATGTGAAAGAGCTCATTCATGTCACACTCTGACTGAACATGGCTGTAGTCCATGAAGAAATGCAAAAAGGAGTGTGATAGTTGGTATAACTAATGATTTTCATTAATGAAAATAATCATACTTTATCACACACACATATGTGAGGACATCCAAGGCTTTAGGAAATTCCTTTGCTTGGCAGGCTTTTTCCAATTTATTTTATTTTTTATCTCTATAGCAGAGTACGACTTTATTTTTTCCCTAACCAAGATCTTCATGGCAACCCCAGGAATGCCCCAGAATATTTTATCCCTGGAGGAAGTGCTGGGTGGTGCTGATTGCCATGTTTGCAGTAGCTCACCTCACTGGAGAGTCTCTTCATCTCCTGCTTGCGCTGCTGCTCTGCCACGTTAGCCACAGACTCAGCCAGCTGGTTGAGCTGCTGCTCCTTTGGAGCTCCCAGGAAGTTCAGCAGAGGAGGTTCCCAGCTGTTCCGGAATCGAGGCACATAGGGGGGAATGAAATGGTCCTTTGGCCATTCAGCTCTGGGGGAAAGCAAACGAGAAAGCTGTGCTGAGGGCCAGACAAATGCTGCTTGGACAGGGTTCCTATGAACTGAAATGGTTTAGGATTTCTGTTAGTGTAGAGGAGAGGCTGGGGTTGCAGTACAGGCAGAATCATGCTAGAGCAGAAAAAATCAGCAGAAAATATTCATTTACTACAACCATCCTCCCTGCAGTGCCCTGCAGAGAGAAATTGCTCCTTCTGTAAGGACATGTCAGTGCTGAAACACAGCAAACTGCCTTACAGCAAAGGATGGTGATAGAAGAATCCATCAAAACAAATCTAGGACTTGTTTTAAAGGTGAGACATGGGGAGAAATATTGCAGTGCTCTGTTGGTGTGAAAGCACCAACAAAAGACTTCAGAGAGACAGCTTTGTGAGAAGCAGGCAAGCTTAGGGAGCCTAGCTACACCTAGAACAAAATAAAATAAACAATACTGTGTTTCTTTGGGGCTGGATCACCTGGCTAAGGTCATATCCATCAATCTGATTTTTGAGATGCTCTCAGGAATAGGCAGTTTGCTGACCTGGCTTTGGTCCATGAGTCCCCCAGGGACATCCAGAGCTGTCCCTCCTCGCTGGTGACCGTGTAGCGCAGGAAGTCGATGGTGTCTTTGGTCAGGAGGGGGCTGAGCACTGTGCCAGCCAGCTCGGGACCTCCTGTCGTCTGCACCACCTAAACCCAGGCAGCAACATCAGGGAAGAACACTCACATTGTCAGTGGGGAAATTAGAGTGAATTTATGTTACCTGCAGTGCTGCTAGGGAACACTGATTATTCATAAAAACACCATTTCCCCCAAAAACCCCTCTGAGAATCTAACAGTGTGTGCTAATGTCCTGCAAATTAACTAAACTATTTATGACTGAAGTGCTGTTGTTCTGGTCACCAACCATTTTTTTATTTAGACCCACTCTGGGCAATGTTATTTGTGCTTTACTGATCAAAGCCAAACACACTTCCATTAAATATGCTTTCAACTCTCCTCCTGCATTATGTAGAGAATCTCAATTTTTTATTGCTAGTCAAAAATTACAGTGACAAAGTGCAACACAAGGCTGAAGATGATTTACATAAATATATTTAATTGATGGGGAAATATGCAGAAAAGGATATAAATTATTTTCTAAAGAAAACCTCACCCTGAGATACACACATTTCTCCTGAATTATCGCCCAGGGACACAACATTTCAATCTTGTTATCACTGAAAAGGTTACAGAGCACTTAAATACAAGAGTTCTGCAGGTAAACACTTAGGAAACTGTAACACCTCACCATATGGAGTGGGGTAAAGAGAAAATGCACCAGATCAGCTGCACTGGGATTTTGGATATGGAACTTCAGCTTGGCCTGGGGGAACAAAACAAATGATACATTTTAGGAAACTTTTAGCAATTAAGACAATAAATAGTTCACACAGGAATGGCCAGGAGAAAGCTCCTGAATTATCATCTCTGCTGCTGAGAAGCTGTGCAGGACAGCAGTCTGGTGGCTGTGGTGGTCTGGGGGCAGAAGGTGCTGAGCAATGATCCAACAAGCCCAGGGAGAACCATGGGCATGGCTGAATAAAACTAAGGGTACAGCTGAATAAACTAAATAAGGGCACAGCTGGTGATGGTGGCAAACACAGCAGAGCTGTGATGCCCACAGACCTACCCAGGAATTCTCTTACCATTCAAAATCAAATTTCCCAAGTAAAAGGCTTTAGAAAATCATGAAAACAAGAAGCAGAACCATGCTGAAAACCAAAATCCAATTTCCCAAGTAAAAGGCTTTAGAGAATCATGAAAAGGAGAAACACAATGCTGGAAAACAAGTATGCTCACCTTGTAATTCTGTAGGGAGCTTGGGGAGCAGCAGCCCAAAGCTGCAGGCCAGCCCAAGGTGCTCCCCCTGCCCTTCCCCACCCCAAACCCACTCACCAGCAGATTGAAGCCATGCTTGAATTTTTGGAAGCAGTCAACAAACTCATCTGGAGGAGGTGGCTTTGCTCGGAGAGTCAGAACACCCTCTGGAACAAAAGGAGGTGTTTATACACCCATGGGTGGGGATGTGACTTCCACCAATATTCCAGATGTAGTGAACATGTAAATGCATGATAAATTTACCATCTGAGAGAATTTTGTAATTGTAGAACCAAGGCAGGAGCATGTTCTGGGGTTATATCTCTAATTAGTCACTCCCCACTGACTTCAAGCAAATTATTTTCATAGATTTCCCTCTCAGCATATACTGCATAGGAACTTTTGTGCTCAAATTGAGAGAAAATTGCCACAGTGATTAAAAAAACAACACAAAAAGTCCTATTTCCCAGCTCCTCCAATGATCCTTAGAGAAACAGAATTGTGTGCAGTAAGAACTCTTACCTCCAGGTCCTTTCTTTTTACTTTTTTTAGTTTTCTTCCTCTTTGAAAGTTCCGCAAATGCTTCAGCAGCTTTTTGGAGTTTGGTAACAAAATACTCTATGTCATCCAAAATATGGTTCAGAATTTGCTAGGGGAGGAAAAAAAAAAAGTTTCTCTACAGAATCTATAGCAGAAATACTCCAGAAACTGAAATGTCCAGACTCTCAGACACCAAAGGCTTCCTTGGAACAAATTCCATGCTGGAATATTCCATATTTAGATTCCTTGTCTTATTAAATTTACACAACTGTTAAAAAAAAAAAACCCTTGGGGCTGCTGGAAGTTTTTAAAATATGTGTAACAAGACTGTAAAGTTCAGATTGCAATTACTCAATTTGTTTTCACATCACATTTTCGCTGAGAGCACATGAAAAAAAGTCTAATTATTTGAATGGACAGCATTTTCATAAAGAGGGTAACTCCACAATCTCCTTCAGCACTGAGAATTAAGCTGTTTGGTGAAGCTCTCTGCAAATGAAGCTGCCTGGAGAGAAGTGCTCTTTGAAGAACTGATTTCAAAGAGTAACTGGAGGAGAATGAATGAACCCTGGGGGAAAACACAAATCCAGGAATTCCAGCAGATCCCAACATGCTTTTCCCAAGTCCTTCTGATGTTGCTGAGGGCAACAGCAGAGTGCAAAAGCAGAAAGTTCCCAGTGGCACATGGGGCAATATTTGATTTTGCAGAGGCCACAGAACATGCCCAGTGCTGTTGCCTGAAGGCAAGAATGCTTTAAATTATAAATAAACAAAATCCACCTTTCTGCAGAAATTATCACGTATATTTTCCAGATATTACACATCTCCAAGCCCTGCTAAATGGATGGAATTTTTTATCCTTACATAGTTTGGTCCACTTAAAAAATTACAGTTTCTATTTCTAGCTCTTCCCAGCAGAAAACTGTTCATCAGCATTCAGCACTCGGTGTGTCCCCTCTTATTTTGTCTTTTTAAAGAAGTAAATTAAGAAAAGAAACTACCACCTGTTCCTTTTTAAATCAACCACACAAGCAGAGGCTGACTGGAAAGCTTTTCTCCAGAACTGAATTTCCCACATGGAAAAAGTCTTCCCACAAAGCAGAGCTGCAAAATTTCACAGACATGAAGCAACATCATTTGGAGTTTCTCACTTACAACATCTCTGTCAATCCTGGCTGCTATCATCTCTGGAGTTTCTTCCTGCTCCTGGTATGCTCTGTGCTTTTCATCTGCAAAAAGGGAAGAAGAGAATAGGACATAGATGTGGAATTACATGTGCATAGATGTGGAATTAGTATGTAAGTATATAGCAATTTCCATCCAGTTTATGCTTTAAAGTACATTATTGTATGAAAAGATGGACAGAACTGTAGAATTCCCTTTGCAAGGACTCCACCCAAGCTGAAAATCCTGTACCTTAACCCTGATCCTGCCAAGTCTCACAAAAAAAAACTTCTGTACATGCTTGCAGTCAACTTATCTGCCTAAATGGAGTTCACTGCAGAAGTGTGGTACCAGGTTTTAAATTTAAAAAAAATATCAGCACGAAGTGGCAGATTATAAATCTGTAATTAGGAATCATCCTGTTTTGCAAAATATTCTGCAAGCCACTCCAGTAGCTATGAAGAGGAATTCAGAAAATAGATAAATGCAGGGAAATGACAAGTCAGATCATGACAGATCTCATTGCCCAGCTCAGGCAGCAGTGGCTTGGGGCATTTCAGACTGGGCTGGGAGCAGCAGCAGCAGCAGCAGCATCATCATCATCATCATCATCATCATCATCACCATCATCACCATCATCTCTGCTCCCAGCGAGGGCACAGGGCTGACCTTGTGCAGCCAGTTCTGCAGCCATCCTGCCATCCCCACCTAAGGGATCTTTCCAAATGATTTCTGTGCTCCTGAGCATCACAAACACCCTGCTGAGCCCCTGTGTGGCAGCAGCACCCAAATACCCACAGCCCCCAAATACCCACAGCCCCCAATATTCACATTCCCAACACTCACATCCTCCAATACTCACATTGCCCAACACTCACATTCCCAATACCCACATTCCCAATACTCACAGCCCCCAAAACTCACAGCTCCCAAATACTCACATACCCAATAGCCACATTCCCAATACTCATATATTCCCAATATTCCCAATACTCACAGCCCCAATACTCCCATTTCTAACACCCACATCCCCAGCCCCCAGCCCAGCCCCCCAGCCCAGCCCCACTCACACTCTCCCTGCTCCGAAGCCCACGCTGACCACGCTGCCACGCGGCTCCTGACGTCCACCTGGGTCACTGTCCCCGGGGGCACAGGGGCAGGAGCCCGGGGAGGAGGGGGATGGCACTGTCAGCTTTGGAGATCATCCTAGGGAACAGCAAAACCCCAAAGGGACACGTGAAGGACAAAGGTTCTCCTCTCTGCTGCTGGATCAGAGCAAACCTTACCAACAAAACCAAGTTCACTGGTTTGTTCTGTAACAGGATGTGTTCATCCTGTCTTGAGACAAACAAGTCAGTGTTCCCACCTGCAATTTTCCAGTTTTTAGTGTAGTTTTAAATACCATAAGGAAAGAGGTCTTTGAATTCATTCTGCAGCTTGATACCAACAGACAAAAAATAGAAAAATCACAGTAGCTCCTGTCATACATAGCATATCCCCCATTCCTTCCCCACAGCTGTTTAAAAATGAGATCTTCACATTAAATTCATCTCTTTGTTATCCCATCTCACTCATGGCATTCAGCAACACGACCACCAAATATCAAACGTTGTTTGGTCTTTGAACAGCAAATAATAAAAAATAAATTTCCTTTGCCTTTCCTTCTTGCAGTCCTCCCCCCTGTCAGTGACCCTGCAGCAGCTCAGCGATGCCCCAGAGCCCCAGTGGGGCAGGAGGGCTCTGCTGTGCCCCAGAGCCAGCAGGGATCCAGCAGCACTCAAACCCACCCACATCTGACCTCTGCTTCTCACAGCCCTGACACTGAGATTTCTGATTATTTGTCCCACCAGATGAACTGACCTACATTCTTTTCCCAATTAAACCTCATTAGTTTCCCAGCACATCCACTGTGTTTGAGTCCCTCTGGATTGCTCTCTGTGCTTATACCTGGTGTGCAGCAGTTCCTCAATGGAAAAGTCTATTTATTTAATTTTAATCCTGCAGATAAAGTTAGGCACAGTCCAGGTTCTGTTCTGTTTTTATAGGAGTTCCCCTTACACTGGGAAATCCTCCTAAGTTGCACAACTGAGTTGCACAGGTATCCAGAACTATTGTAAATTCATTCCCATTTCTGTCCAGCAGAGATTTCTCCATCTGAACACAATTATTAGATACTATCAGCCTGCAGTTCCATACCAACATTCCAACAAACTATTACCATCACCATTCAATATCCAATATATCTGTGCCCTTTTCTATGCCTTTGTCTGCTGCCTCTCATTTCTGCATTCATCTCCTCTACCTCAACTGATTCTTTCCCCACACTTTCCAACTGGCAGAGAAGCTTTTGCTGCCAGGGAAACAAGAAGTCTTCAGCAGCATTAAACAGGCAGGCAGGAAGATTATTCAATCTTCAATTGCTGTTTTATTTAACATCTTCAGATCACAGAACCTTTTAGCATAATCTTATTTACTTGGAGTTATGGGGAATTGGTGTTTTTAATTTGAATTCTGAACTGCTTGACCCATATGCAGAACTGAGCCATGCAGTGCCATTCTCTGGCAAGTGGAATTGATCTCAGCTCTTCCCATCACTGGGCTGGAACTGGCAAAGGTGAGAGTGGCACTATAAACTGATAGAACATGAGATAATTACCAAAGCAAGACCTCTCCATATGGCTTTGGAATTATACTATTAGCTAGAAGAGAAAAAAACCTCAAACCCCCAAAAAACCCCAAAAGGCAGCAGGCAGACCTGCAGAGCTGCATGCTGTCCCATTATCTGATGATCCTACACTGCCAAGCAGCTGGATTTTTACCTCAGTGTTTCAAGCCTCTTCTTTTGTTTCCCACTTTTGCTGTCACTGATTGCACTTTCAATATCTTCATGAATCAAGGTAGCCTAAGGGGACAGAAGCAGAAAATCAGATATCAGCTACTGTATCCAGATCCATGGAATAAATATCTCCTCATGCATTTCCTGTAGAGCACCTTTAGATCAGAGAATACCTTTTCAAATCCCATTTATTTAAAAGCACTGGGACAAATTACTTCTCACATAAACAGGACAAAGAACAGAACAAAATCTGGGAGTTGGTATTTTTGTCACTACTCCAACCTCAGCATTACCATCACACAAATAGGTAATCCAGCTCCCAAATTTGTCTGAACAGCTGGAATTATCTCAAGTCAACACTATTGCATAAGCTACTTTTTCCCTCTGCATATGTAATTATTGCTTGTCTCAAGTATTTTGTTTGTCTCATACCATGAGAAGAAAATCTACTATAAATAGAAGCAGCAAAACAACTATAGATGGGAGCAGCATAAGCATTAAGAAAGTAACTCCTAATTATACAATTTTTTTTTTTTTTTTCAGAAAGGATGATAATAGCCTCAGAGTTCCCTCTGATGTACCAGAAGATGAATTTTTCAGAAAATTTCCTCATCTGCTCATTCCTGCCACTCCACACCTGCAGTCTGCCTCCACCAGTGGAATTCTGGTGCACATCTGAAGCATTATTTTACTATTTCTTGCACTAAATAGGTCATGGCTCCTCACAGGATTCCCAGTGCTCTGTTATTTGTCTTCAGCTGACAAATTAATTTCCCACAAAGGCTGTCAAAGCCCAGCCTGTGGCTCTCTCTGCAAGGACCACATCTCTCCTTGTGCCCCCAGAATGCAGGAGGATTTTCCTTTTGGGGAGGAATATGGAATTCTGCAAGGAGCAGAAGACACTGTTGAATTTAGGATCCAAGGGGATTAAGGGACTTCACAGGCTATTATGGTGTGCAGTACAGAATATTTATGAGGGATACCTTAAGATTACAGAATTAATAGAAAAAACTTTAAGGGATCAAAGGAACTTAAACCCAGAAGAATTCCATTGCTGCAATCCTCTTGGTATTTAAAAATAAATTTAAAAATTTACTATTTAAATTTTTTCTTGGTTGTAAAATATTAGAATGCCCCAAACAGTACTGATTTTAACTATATTTTATTGCAGAGGAGGTTCCTTGCAACTTCTAACAAAAGCAGGGAAAAGCCAACAGAAAAAGAACTAAACTTTCAAAACCAGAAAAGTCTCATGGATAAGGAAAAAATCCAGAGTATGGCCAAACTCAAACAATGCCTAAGAACAAAGGGAGATCCTGGACTGCCAAGTCATGCTTATATACTCTACATTTGATGTGCACACAGAGGAACTACCTCAAAAATGAAATTAAAAGAGACCAACTCTGCACGTTGGCTCCAAACAGAGCTCAAAGGGATCTCTGCATTATTTAACATTAATCCCACCTGAACTCCTGACAGGATCCACTTTCCTTTAAAACAGCAAATTCTGTGCAGCAAATCCCATAATAACTCATCATCCTCACACTCTCACTGCACCAATCCCAGAACTGCTGCACAGTGTAATTAACAATCTGGTGTTTCTACACAATGACACAAACTACTACAGAGGAATGAAAAAATCCCTATGAAATTGTCAATTAGAATTACAGAGAATAACTAAAAAACTTTAAATGCATAACCTCAGAAATAAAGAATTATTGTAGAATACATAAAAAAATAATTTACACTTGAAGGTAGTATTTTAACCAGGGACAATCCATCTCTTTGTTTTGACCCTCCTGCAAAGAATATTTTGCCTTTCAAGATCTCTCCAGCAGAGCAGAGATGTAGAGAGGTGAGAATGTGGAGAATATTTAATTGTTCAGTGATAAAAAGAAAAAGTAGCTAAGACTCAGGGCTCAGACGAGCTCTCTGCAGATTACAAAATAAATCTGAGATAACTCAAATTATTTTACACCATTTTTTCCAGAAGTGTGAATGCAAACCATAGACATTTTCCAGAGCTTTATACATTTGCAAACCTAAATTAACATTCCCAGAGCCCAAGAACCAATATTTACAGTGAGGACAGATCTGCACATAAACTAAGGATTCAGCTCACATTATTCCTATGCAATACAAACCACACTATATTTACTAAATACTACAAGCAGTGCTGACATCATACTCTTATAAATAAAAATACAGCATTATTTTCTATCAATCAACTCATTTGTCTTTATTCACTGTCCTGGTCAACCCATAAAACCTCCCCTGTTCAAGTAAGTCCCAGCAGATCTCCATTACTATCTTACCTTAATTTCATCACACTGGAAAAGATGCAAATCAGGCTTGTTTTGGGTTGGTTCTTTACACACTAATGCAAGAATGGAGTTGTAGTTGCATGCATTCATCACAGCTTGGCAATGCTGGATTGTGCTTAAAGGAAAATTCTCCAGTTCATTCTGTCAGAAGAGGAAAAAAAAAAAAGAGAAACACAAAATACCACCTTACTAGAGAGCATGCTGATCTCAGAAAAACTGCACGAGCTAAAAAGGGAAAGTGATAATCAGCTAATTAAAATCCTCAGTCTCACAGACATTGTTTCTCTGCTCTCTCCCTTCTTCTCCCTCTCTGAAAATGAGGTTGTCACTCACAGCTCTTACCTTGGATTCCAAGTCCACCAAACTGACAGCTTTGTCATCCACTTGAAGGATCATGTCCTGAGTCCACACTTTGCCTTTGGCATCCAACAATTTCAGCTTCCTTATCCCATCATCCACTGTAATCATTGCCTCCTTTCTGTCCAGGACGAAGGTGGTCAAGTGCTGGTGAAGGAGACGTGCATTTAGAAGAAGTTATGATTGCAATTTTCCCCATTGTTCAGGAGTGTCAGTGTTGAAATTGTCAGGAGGTAGAAATACAAATTATTCATGAGTAGAAGTGCTTTTATATGACAGAGCTCAACCTCTGAGACATGAGAAAGGCTGTTTAGTCCATAATGCCATTTTGAGGCAACTTATTTGTGCAGTTTGCTTTGTGACACCCACTGTCACTTCCTCCCTGCTGTAAGGCAAATTCTGACATCCTTCAGGTATCAAAGCTAGAATTAAACACGAGTTTTAATTAGCTTTCTTGAGGAGTGCAAAGCTGTCTCTCCTGGCAGGCTGAGCTCAGGAGGTGCCAGCAGAGCTCCCTGCCCGTGTGGCTGCAGCACATCCCTGACCTGCAGTGTCCCCATGTCCCCCAGAGCTGCTGGAGCCACCAGGATGGGCTGGCATCTCACTGGGACACCTTCTGCACAGGCTGGGCACTTCTGAGTGCCACACAGGGGAAAATATCAACTGCTTCTGCTCACCATCAGCTTGGAATATTCTCCAGATTCAATTAATGGCTCAGAAACTGAACAGCACCTCTCAAACACCACCTCAGCTAGTTTCCCTGTCATTAAGATTGTGGCAGCTTCCCCTTCAGAGTGCCAACTGTGCAAAAAAACCCACAAAATTATTTCGTTTTGTTCAGGCATAAATCCACCTTCACATTTTTGTTGAAGATCTGGCAACACTCATTCAAGCTGAACCATGTTTAATATATGCCTGCATATATGTTTTCTAAATAGCTTTAAAGAATTTAAAAAAAAAAAAAAACCCAAAAAATAATTAACTGTGCTTTTTTCTATTACAGGCTAAGGGAACTCAGTGATTACAGATAAGAAAATAGGTGTAAACTGCATATAATCCACGTATTTAAAAGAAGTAAAGTGCAACAAACTCTGTCCTGGCTGCTTACCCAGGAGTGCTCAGATTCCAAATGCAAATACAAATTGTGATGCCAGTACAGGAGCAAAACTGTTCTGAAGGAACCACCCAAAAATAGACAGGCAATAAGGAACAACACATGTGCTCATTTACAAACTGATCATAGGTCTGAGCACTTGAAATGAAGAGCCTTCTGCACATTATCTCCCAATTCCCAGATGATTTAAAATCCAGCAGAAAGGAGCTGAGAATGTGTGGTGTTGGCAAGACTTGGCTCAACCCTTGACAGTGGTGTGAGGGCAGCAGGGGAGAGTTTGAGCCAAAGGGAGACTGCAGAAGGAGGGAATTACCAGCCCCAGACAGGAATTGAGGCTGATCTGCTGAGGATTCCAGCTGTGAGAGCAGCAGGAGGAATCCTGCAGAGCAGCTGGAGGCAGCAAGGCACAGCAAACACTTTGCTCCTCACCCTGGGCAGCTCTGGGCAGCCACAATGGGTTCAGCTCTGCTGCTCAGCTCTGGGCTTTCAGGGGTTAATGCTCAGCACTCCATGAATATTCTAACACCTCTGCTGATTCTATCTGATCAGAGGATCAGTTTTAACTATCAGCCAGCGTGCCTTGGCAGCAGCACAGTGCTCCTCAGCCCTGCCCCATGCCCAGCAGCAGCCAGGTTCAGAGACAGGGCAGCAGGAGATGTTGAACTGCTATCCTGCTGAGGAGTGCTGCCTTTGCCAAACCACACACAGCTCTGCCTGCCTTCCCCTGCAGCCAAATCCCAGCTCCCTGTGGCAAAGCTGCAGAGCTTGAGCCATCTCAGTGTCATCCATGCTGAAGTGACCCCGGGCTGCAGGGGTATTTTGGGAGATTCAGGTGCCTTCAGGCAGCTCTATCCTCAGAAACCACCAACAGGCAGCAGTGACTGCTGTGAGTGAGAGCTGTAACTGGTGCTTCTCTCTCTCACCTCGACGTGGTACCGTGATGTCTCAGAGATGCTGCTGACACTGTCCCGGGCATAATTCTTCCTTTGTTCTGCAGGTGGGAGCAAAAGAAAGAGCAATTATTCATTCCATGTCTTATCCTGACGTGTTGAGCATTTCTCAGGGATACTCTGGACAAGCTGTACACACGAGGAGATAACGAGCTGTGGCTAATTGCTGTATTTCAGCAGAACATCCCTGCACCCCCCAGCTCAGCACAAGGACCATCCCTGCGTCACCAGGCTGAGCTGGAGGTGCAGACAGAAGGTTTTATCTCCCCAGTGACTCAGGGCATGGAGGGGAGCAGCTCTGCCTGCAAACACCTCCTGGGGAGCTGACTGTGGAAATCTCTGCTTGTGCTTCATGCTAACTGCTCTGGGCTCAGTGGGGCTGCAGGAATGTCCTTCAGAACAGAACATCTCCTGAGATGTACAAACCCTTGGGGGAAATCTGCAGGACAACAAAGCCACACACAATCCTGACTCATCCTCTATTTCTTGATAAAGTGTTCCATTCATTGAATTGCTAATGCAGGAATGTGCATGGAAATACACACACACACCAAAATATCTCTGAACAGAAGTATTTTTCAGCTAGGAAGACACAATGCTGCAAAACCAGAAAACAAAACCAGAATCATGGTGTGTCTTTTCCTCTGTGCAATAGATTCACTGCAAACCAGGAGACGAAGGGGAAAAGCAAGATGAAGACACAACACACACCCACACCTCAAAATAATGAATGTAGATGAATGCTGAAGAGCACTTTTCAGCTCCAGTGGAAAAAAATTGAATGCAACATTTGGAAGGTTTGGGGCTTTTTTCACTCAAAACCCACTGAAGTGCCTGATCTGGAACACCAGGAGCTTTGCTTTGAAAAACTCACAAGGTGACATGGCTGAGGGAGGGCTAAGGAAACTCTGGTAGTAGACAATTCTTTTTTTCTACAGTTCATCAAAAACCTTGATTTTTGATCTGCAAGTTAAATACACAGCTTGATTTTGTCCAGAAGGAAAGTACCTGATGTACGAACAAAATACAGCAATTTCATCTCACCTGGAGTACTTGGAGGTGAAATAAAAGTGCTTTTGTTGCCAGGAAGGTTAAGTTACCTTCTGCAAAGTAAAAAAAAAAATGCTAAATGCTAAACCACTACACCTTCATTGCCCATTATCCTGAAATCCCAGGGCAGAGGATCAGCACTGATTATTCCATCTCTATCGACCATTTCTGCTTTTGCAGCATGTCAGTTAAATTATTTTTTCAGCTGTTTGTCTGTTGAACCACAACACACACTCATGCACACCCCAACACAGGCAGGAAAGCAGCACTGGCTGATCTGCTACCTTTCTTTTTTTGTTTGGATGATGATCTGAAGAAGTAAAGTCCATCTGTTCCTAACAAAACAAGGGGATTAAAAAGCAGTATCTAGTTTAATCCCATAGAATTATTTGCATCTCTAAAGGGATCAGTTAGCAGTCTTCTGCTATGGACTGTAAATGATACTTAAATGCTGTCCAGTAAAAAAGAATATGTGCTTTAAAGAAGGAAACAAACAAAATTAATTAATTAATTAATTACCAGAGGGTTTTCCCTATGGTAAAAGAAAAAAATAAACAAATAAAAGAGGATCATGGCAAAAGGCACTTGAGTTAAATTCTTATCATAATCTATAGCAAACGCAACCCAGAAGAATTTGATTAAAACAAAATCTCTCCCAACACAAAGGCAGTAAAGTGAAAAGCAGCACAGAACTTCACTTCTAGATCCTGAATGTAAAATCCATTGGCTGCTAAAGCTTCTAAAGGAACAGAATCATTGATCCACAGAAACGAATTCTATTCCTGATGTCAGATGTGGACAGATGTTACTGCAATCCATGGTTTGTGCAATTACAGAATTCACAATCACCAGGAACAGACCATGTTTCTGGTTTCCAACAGGTGTTGAAATGATGCACATGTGGGATGCAGCAGAATAGTAACTTGGCTGCTCACAATTAGGAAAATATAATTGCCCTGAATTTGAGAAAGTTTTTAAGTGTTTTCCTTGTTTTCTGATGTGTGTGGTGATAGCAACAGCCAAGTTCTTTATGTGTATAAAACAGCAGAAGTAGTAAAACGTGTGAACTCCACTCTAAAAGCTGTGCCAACACATAGCCACCTGGGGCTCCAGAAAAACTGATTCTCCTACTTCATTCAGCTCCTGGCAACTGCAGCTACAATTTGTGATAAATCTACCAGCAGCAGAAGTGAGCCAAGGACAAAAATTCCTTTTACAGGAGGCACCACACAGCAGCTTTCAGAAAGTACCTGAACTCCATTGAGTGCTTTGGAATTAAAAAATACCATGATATCCATCAGATGGACTCACTTGTCCCCATCTGCTCCTGACACATGACCATCCCATCATGTTGGATACAGAAAACTCAGAGAGATGATATTTTAAAAGCCCACAAAGGTTAAAGGACGTGGTTAGGACACTGATATTGTCACACTGTTCAAACCATGCACTCCTGAAAAATGATGATGATGACATAAAATGAAAAAGAAATCACAACACTCTCATAGCATCTCATAAAGAAATAATCTGCTAGGAGTTTTGTGCAATGTCTCTTGCTGGTTTCTGTTGCCACCTCCTATTGCTGTCAACACGTGCAATCAGTTTGTTGAGTGAACCCATTCAGGATGCAGAAATCACTCTTTAAAGTGATCAGCTCAGGATTTTCCTCTGTTGCAATTCCTGCCTTCAGCACTATGTCAGTGACTGACTTTTGTAGCACAGCACTAAAACACTGTGGATTTAAACTCAGAATGATTCACATCCAGCACCATTTTTAGGTTGAATATTAGGAAAAATATTCAGAGTGGGCTGAATATTGAGGGTTGAAAATATTCTGAGAGGTTTGTCAAGCCCTGGAGCAGGAGATGGTTGGATCCCAATCCCTGGGGGTGTTCAGATGTGTCCATGGGGCATTTAGGGACAGTCAGGACTGGGTAATGTTGGACTTGATGATCACAGAGATCTTTCCCAACCCAAACGACTCTCAGATTCCAAACCGAGCTGCCTTCTCCCCCCTGACCTCTGCAGTCACCCAAGAGAGAGGGAGAGAAGCTCAGTTATCCCTGATGTTGCAGTGATTAGCAGAGCTCTTGGAGCTCCTCTGGCTGAGCTGCAGAGCAGGGCAGAAGCTCAGGGAGAGCAGAAGCTCAGGGAGAGCAGAAGCTCAGGGAGAGCAGCTGATGGCTGATGTTTCTGCTCAAGCCTTGTCCTCCATCCCATCAGCTCTGCTGACTCCAGAAGAGCATTTAGCAGCAGGCACAGCTTCACAGAGCACAACTCCCCACAGCCTCTCTGCTGCTGCTCTCCATTCCCAGCACAGCTAGCCGTGGGATGACCTGACCATGGTGCAGTTTGGCTGGCAAGAACAGGACTGCGTTTCTCCTCCACACTGATCTGGCATTTGGGAGAGTTTGTGTTCAGCCAAGACAAACAGCAGTGTTTGTAGCTGCTGAGTGACAAGGCTGAGGCACTGGTGAGTAACACATCTGACAGTCAGAGCTCAGCAAACAGCCAAACAGGACTGCAGATCCATCCCAACAGCTCTGACTGCCAGCAATCCCTCTGGCAAAGGAGAATCATATTGCAAACGCCTTTTCTGCCAGCAGGGATGAAGCTGGGGAGGCAGAGGGAGGTGCAGGACAAACCAAACCCACAGCACAGCAAACCCCTGAATGTCCTCTGCCTTGGCTGAGGATCCCTCTGAGGTTGGTGATGAATGCTTCACCCATTGCTGCCTTGGAAATGAGCAGCTGGAACTCCTCTGCTCACTAACCTGAGCACTTTCTAGTCAGCCTAGCTCACTTTAGTAGGAATAAAACCCTTTGTGTTTTAATTTCCTTGACAGACACACCCACAGGGATGTAAATACACTTTCAGATTAATCTGTGTAAAATGTTTCTGCCACAACATCACAACCCGTGTTTGAACAGCAACTTAGCACAGAAGTTTAGAGACTTTTTGCCACCTTACCATAGAGAGCTTTTGCACTTGTTCTTGAATTCTGCTCCCTCTCCACCTGAGCAAACGCTGGGGAGCCATAGCCACTGGAAGAAAACATTTCTGATTATTTTCTGTGTAGATGTGTTTGGAACACAGAAACAGGCACTGAAAAACGTTCCTTTTATGTAGGAATACACATACCTGCAGCGTCAGTAACACAGGGAAGGATAGTGGATATTTGTTCTACACTGTGAATGTGATAAAGAATGTTCCACCTGGGCTGCAGGCTTTCTGAGCTCTTTGGTTGCATTAATACAACAAAATCACAATTGGGGTGTGGTGTACAAACAGCACCATAATTCAAGTAATACAATTCACTGCATGATTAAAACTATAATTATTATAATAATAACAATAATAGCAATAATAATAACAATAATTACTGTACCAAAGAACTGGGCAGGATTTTGGGGGATTTTCATATGTACACAAGTGCTGATTGTTTTTAACAATATTAACTGTTTCTAATGTAAAACTTGAAATAACTGCCATGGCCTTACACCAGTGAAAAGGCAATGTGGCTACAAGTGTATCAAGAATGAGTCCTGGATGAGTTCACCTCCAAGGGACAACAATGAGATGCAGAACTCAGCACAGATCTCCTGCTCCATACAAGGTCTGTGACATCAGACAGGTAAATCCTCGTTAGTGCTGTGAGGAATTGCAGCTCCAAGGAACATCAGCAGGAAGTTCTGGCCACAGCAATTTGTTTTCCTGTCCCAGCTCTCCCCTACACTGACACAACAATCAGGTGAGATTTGTCACTTTGGCTCCACAGTTTGCAAATCCCTTTTACAGAAAATGCCTTTGCAGAACTCCAGAGGGATCTGCTAATTACAGCTCTGTCTGAAAGGAAAGCTTAAAGAAGGAAGCACAACACTGTTTTTCTGTCCACAGACAGAAAGTCAAAGGCATAACCTTACTTCATTTGAGGAAAGTAATTTCCATATCCACCAGGAGGGGTGTTGGATATATGTCCATTCATTCTCCTGTCTCTCACTGGGAGAAACCACCTGAGGGAAAAAAAACCAACATTTAAATCTCTTAAAAGATGAAGGTTTGATACAGAAGTGATATGAACCTAATGAGAAAATGATGGTTGAAATGGGAACAAAATTGCATCAGCAAGCTCAATTGTTATGAACTGCATCCTGGGGATGCCTCAGAGTTCCACTGTGGAACTTCTCCCAAGTGCAATTCGATAGTTATTGCTTCAAATAATTTATAATTCAGTGAACAAAGCTATTATTTGCGACACAATGGTATTCAGGAATAGCTCTGGAAATGAAAGGCTCACTAAACAAAGAACAACATCTACTGCAGAAGTGAACAAGATGTTCCCAATGGCAACTTTATCAGTCAGGCTTGATTTCAACCCTCAGCTCGTTTCTGTCCAGTGAAACCTCTGAAATGACCTTTGGATGAATATTCCGTGAAACATATCAGCTGAATTGTTAGAAAGACACGTTATCAAAGCAAAACACAATTGTGAGCACAAAAGGAAACTTGGTTAGCTATTTTGGTGCTTAAGGAAACTCTGAGGTTTTGGTGTTTTTTGGTCTGGGCTTTTTTTTTTTTTGGTTAAGCAGCATTTAACATCCAGGAAGTCTGGCATGGCCAATGAAACCTTTCACATAAAAGCACTGCTGAAAAGGCCATGATAAAACAGCTTAAAAAATGTCATCTCCCTTAGTAGCATGTCCATTGAAGTTCAAACTGACTCTGGAAAGTGACTTTCATAACCCTTTCACATTCAAATTTCCCATGGGCAAATATTCTTTCATTTACATATATACATAAATAATATAAATTTGAGTATTTCTCCACATTTCAGTCACACTGCAGAACAGCCAGAAGTACATCAGAGAAAATTTGCACCTGAAAAAAGCTGCATTTCCAAAGTGAGCACAACCTGTCTTTCTATTCATAACGAATTCTGCAACTATCTGCCTTAAAGTGAGATCTGGGAGAAAAAAAAAACCAAAAACCCCCTTGGTTTAAAACCCTCTCAGAGTAATTCCACTGCTCTGACATCTTAATCTGACAAATACTTGGTTTGTATTTGTATTCACTCAATTTTATAGAAGTGGTGGAACAGATATTTTAAGTGGAAGGAATGTAATATATTAGAATTTCAAGCTTCAGCCTTTGAAGTCAGCATGACACTGAGCTGTGAAGCAGCAATGAAGCTGAGCTGCAGATTTGCACACTGGGGAAAGAAAATACATCTCATGGCTAAATACTTGCCCACTGTAAGACTCAACACCACTTGCATACAAAAATCTGCAGAATTGTATTTTGAATGAAGGGACACTGAAAATCTGAAGTAAAAAAAATAGAAAAAGCAAGCAGCTTGTTCTGCCAAGCAAACACCAAATTTCTAGTCAGCTTCAGCTGATATGCAAACCAAACACCACTTGCTATTAGATAGCTGAGCAAAGCCAACAACATTTCCTGTCCCTCAGGCAATTTTCCAGCGTTTTCAAAATGCCAGAACTACCTCGACATGACAATTTCAAGAGGCCAAGCAATGCTGCTGTCACCTGGCTCAAGAAAGCTCCTCAATGTGAATAAACTCTTTGTCATTATTATTTATAATTAGTCCAAATATTTGTAACAGCATCAAAAAGCTACTCGTGATTCCCCAAAATTACCAGACAATTTAAATTCTTTCACCCTAAATGTTTCAGAAAAAAAACCCCATTTTAGGAAAACACTTTAATATTTTTTTTGTGATTAAGTGCATGATGGAGGAAAGGGGAAAACCCCAGGAGGGTAACAGTGTGTGCAGAGCTCTGTTTATGATTCATCTGCCCAGCTTTCTCTGCTGTTTCTCATCCCCAATGCTCTTTCATCCCTCAAACCCAACCAGCTCTGCAGCAAAACTCAACCTCTGCTCACTGCAAAGCCACTGTCAGCCAGCAGTTATTAATAAACTCCACTTCCTCTTTCATCTTCCCTTTCACCTCAGCTCAGCAGCTCACAGCAAGCCACACTGCTGCCCCAGACCTTAAAATAAACATCCTTGCAATTAACTGGATGATCCCTCTTTAATTAGGGCTGGAGAATCAACAGTTTAGTTGGGAATATGACCAAAAATGGTCATGGCTCAGGATCCTGAAAAACAACAAAAAAATCATGCCTGCTCTGAAAAAGAAATATTTTAAACTAGGAAAACTAAGTAAGGTTTCAAGAGGGAAAAAAAAAACCAAAACAAGAAAATAGATACAATAATAATTAATAGTATGGCAAATATCAAGGTATATATCTTTAAGTATATTAAAATAAAACATAATTAAAAACAGTTATAACTATATTTTGAAATACAAAAATCCCCACTAAATTACTCTCAAGAACAACAAACATCCACCTGGGACTTCACTGCTGCCATCAGCTTTATTTCTGAAGGGATGCTGGCAGTCAGCAGCTCTGGCAGTGACAAGGATCCAAGTCCATAACAATCTCTATTTCTGAGACACTTTGGTCCCTCAGCAGTCAGCAGTTACAGGTGGTGATCCCAAAAACGGGGAGAATGATGCTAGTTCACAACAGGATTGTATCAGTCATAAATATCCTTTAAAAAAAAAGTCAAAACGCAAAAATACTCTTTGTCTTCCCCATCTTGTAAGCATGGCAGCCTCATGAAAAATGAATGAAATTTATGAGTTAAATTAAATTAATGGGGCACATCAACACTCACATCCTGCTGTTTCATTTCTTAATAGGAGTTTGAAAGCAACAAAATCCCCCAATTTATTTAAAAAACCCCAACAAACACAAACAAAAACCCAAACAAAACAACCAACCAAAACCCCCAACCAACCAAAAAAGTCCAACAACAAAAAACCAAACACCCCCAAACAAACCAAACAAAAAACCCCTTCTCTAGAAAGAGCTATATAATCAGAGAAAATTGGATATTGCAGAGCCTGGTGCTCTTATCCTGAAGCAGTGAGTCCAGCCAGTGACAAATCCCAATATCATATGGGAACCAAGAGAGAAACAGCTTAATAATGTGGATATTTTAGAAATTCTGGAGGAGGAAGGGCTGAGAGGGAAAGGATGGACAGGAAGGGAAGGCAAAGCCAATAATGGCTGGAATGCTAATTGTCTGCTGATGAAGAAAATGTCATTAGTAACAAGTCATTGTTATCCTGTGTCCCCAAATCCCCCAAAGTGCCCCAGCCAGAGCACAAAGCCAGGGTGTAACTGCAGCCCAAACAAAAAGCAGTGGAATATCACAAGGCACCAAAATTCCCAGCGGCTCTGGGAATGCAGCAATGTCAGATAAGGACTCTCTCTCCACCCTTCCCCTTTTGAAAGTATTAAGGAAGAACAAAATAACAGCCAAAAAAAAAAAAAAAAAAAAAAAAAAATCCACCTCCCCATGCTACAGTGCAGCTCACTGTGCATTCAATAAAATCCTCTTCCTGCCCCTCAGCACTCTGCACTGCTGACCTGCAGAATGCAAAACCTGCTTCACTTGCTGCCTGATTTGCCATTTTTCATCTGCTCCTTCCAAAGCCATCCTGCTCTCCCACACACAGCTTCCCTGCTCCACTGTGCTAATTTTAAATGGTTTCTCCTGATTTCTGCCTCGCTGCTCCGACCATCCCTCTGCTGTTTGTATCTTCACTCCATCCCCAGATTTCACCCATGGGGAGCTCCTGGCAGAAATGCAACCTGTGGAGCTGGGATGGTGGATGGAGGGATGGAGTTCTGCTCTGGGACTGCTGAGGAGCACAGCCACGAGCTCTGCTGCTTGTTCAGCATCCTGCCCCGGGATGAACACCAAAATGCACAGGAGTGATGCTGCTGCAATGATCCCTGGGGGTTTTCCATCCTCCCTGCACTGATAGCAGAATTTCTCTGAGAAAATGCTCTTGGCTGGGCTGAGCAGCTTTGCACTGAAATGTTCTCAGCTTCCTGTCAAACAGACTGGAGCAGCCAAAAGGTGGTACAAAAGATGAAGGCAAAAATCGATGCAGAAAATGGAAATCCAGGCCCCAAATGGATGAACTGGATTGGCACCCCTGTGCCTCACTCTGTATTTATGGGTTTGGAGCTTTCTGAGCTCTACAAACCCCAATATTCACCCCTGTGCCCAAGCACCAGGAGACAGGGTGATACAGCAGCCACAGTGCAATAATTCTGCAAATGCTGGTTCTTCCAGGGTGCTGTCTGTATTCAGAATGTTCATCACACATTGGTCATCACACTAATTACACTGAATTTCAGTGAACACAGCTCTGCCCTGGGCTGCTCTGTGCTCAGTGCTGATGCCATGATAACTAACTGAGCTCCTGCTGAAGGGAATTTGGTGTGAGGAGGAAAGAGTGAGTCTCCCTCTCCTCCAGGAATTTTGCTCCTTCGAGAAAGCTGAACTCAACCCAGACTGTGATTTACCTGGTTGTGTGAGAGGTCAGGGGGTTAGGAGCATTTCAAACAGCTAGAGACAGGGACAGACAAAAAACCCAATTCTGCAATCAGGGGAGAGTGACAAAGCACAGAGTGATTCACATCCTCCTCCCCTCTGCAGGGCAGCATTCAGTGATCAGTGCTGGTTTTCCCAGTTGCAGAAAGTATTTTGATTTTCACTGACACTTTCTGAAATCTATTATTTTTCCCTCAGCCCTTCACTCAGAAGGAGTATGCCAAATTCGTTAGCAGTATTCCTTTCAGCAGGAGGGAGGGGATAAATTTATTAAGAAATTTGTTGTGATTATCCACCTAAGTAGAAGACTAATCTATAAATGCAAGCCCTGTCTTCAGAACAATAATTGTTATCTAAAAGAGAAGTTTTCCATCGGAAAAACCAACAAGATAAAACTTGCCCTGGAAGTCTTCCTTTTCCTGCTACGACATTTCCCAGTGATTCACTGCTGAAGAAATATTCTACCAACACAATTAAGATATTTGCCTTTTACTTTGAGAAAGGGGAGAAATATGAAGAGCAACAGGAAGAGCTGAAAGAATAAACCTCAGATCATGTTTTATTACTGCCCCACTAATAAAGACCCTGCTTGAAAACAAGTTCCTGTTCTGGCATGGCAACCTATTTATTTCCATCCCTTTCACTCAGGGCTGAGCCATGGTTTATAATTAACCATATTGAAAGAAAATAAAACAGCTTTACAGATACAAAAGCTTCAAAGACCTGAAATCCCCACTGCAACAAAGGAACTTTAATAAATATGCCAAGAGCTGAAGCCACCACTCACTGCTATTTTTAATTAGAGAATTAACCACCTCATCCAAAGCAACGTGAGTATTAATTACCAAGATCAAGTTCATTATGCAGTCCTTGCAGAATGGATCACCACAGCTGGAATATCTTGTAGAAAAGTAAAAAGAAAGGATAAAAAACCCCAAAAGCCCAAACAAAAACCCTTCCACACATACAGGGCAGTCCAAAGAGGAAAGTGTCTGTGGTGTATGAAGGAACTTGTACAGGGCACTGGAAAAAAGGGATTATAATATACCAAAATAACTTAAAAGTCAGTTTAAATCATCACTTTAGAAATGCAAACTTCTAAAAACTTCTAAAATATATAAAGATTAGTAAGACAATGACTTTAGGTGTTGTCTGCTGGTTTAGATAAGGTTTTCCTCTCATTCTGGCCAAAAACTGAAGGAACTTCCAGCATATTAAAAACAGAGCTGTGAGTTGCCCAAACTGGCTGAACCACCTGTTTATTAGCAGGACAGTAACTGTGTCATGACACAAGGACAATATTAAAACTGGCGTGGAGCAGTTCATAACAAAAACTAAACCATATAATGACCAACTCCAACAGACTGTAAAAATTCACAGGAAGGAGAAGGAGAAAAGGACAGGAACACTCATCAATACCTCTCTAATTCAGTTTATCAGAAATGTGGCAAGATTTAATTTTTGCTTCACAGATTTGCTTTCTTCACTTTTGGTGAAGTTTTTGGAGTCCATCAGCTACTCATAGAGACCCAATTTCTGTGTCCGCAGGTTATAATCAGGAATTCAACAAGACAAAGCTGAGCAGAACCAACACCTACTGACCTCCTGACCATCCAGGTTTGGTGGAAACCCACTGATGGATTCCTTGGTGACACAGCTTTGCTATGAAATCTTCAGCTCTTTGCCAATCAAGTGCTCTGAATGCAAACTCAGTGTACCTGAAATGCCTCAAGCTTTACCACAGGGAAGATTCACTCTGTGTCTTACTGTGAGATTCAGTTTTCTATTTGGCACCAAAAAGAATAAATAACAAAGGCAGTTTCCAGGCAGTTCAGTGGAAACAGAAAAGGCTCTGCTTAATAAAAGTGAACAAATACACACAATGCAGAAGTTATTGATGAGGCCACAGCAAACCAGCAGTGCTCAGCAGGAGGGTGAAAACTCACTGTGGAGCTCAACAGCAAATCCAAAAGTTTCATTTTAAAACTTAATAAATGAGCTCATACAATTCTAATAATGCTGACCAACCCTTCAAACTTCCCTAACTCAAATAATGTGCAAACAAGGCTCAGGGGAACATGACTTTTTCTCCCTTCTACCTGAATACCTCCTTGACACCAACCAGGTAACCAAACCCGTTTCCCACTGCCCAGCAGAGCTGGGAGAGGAGCTGAGTGCTCTGTTTGCTCACACAGAGTGAAGTCCAACAGGCAGTCCTCTGTCACCCAGCACTTCCCTGATGGGTTTTCCTTCTGAACTCAACAATAACCTCAAGGAATCTCAAACAATAACCTCCAAGGGCAATTTCCCTGAGCTGAGCTCCCAGCAGCACAGAGAGCAGGAGATGCTCAGCCTTGGCATGGCAGCAGCACTGAGTCACCTGCAGTTGGGATTTCCTTGGGGTCACAAACACCTGAGCAGCAATTTCTGTTTGCTTGAACCCACAGAACCCAGAGAGAATCTATGGCAACTCAGCAGCAAACAAACAAAAACCCAAACAAAAACCCAAACAACCAGAAAAACCCAAACACCCCAAAAATCCAAACAAGGTGACCTTCCTTGGGGTCAGCAAACACCTGAGCAGCAATTTCTGTCTGCATGAACTCACAGAACCCAATGAATCTACTGCAGCTCAGCAGCAAACCAAAGGCACAACCTCCCCATCTCCCACCCAGCAGGGCAGATTAACCCACTGAGTGCTGCTGGCTGCACCTACTGAGCACCAAGCGAGTCAAGTGGGACAGCAGTGCCCGAGCTGAGCTCACAGCTGGCTGCAGTCACACCCTGCTCACTGCTTACTGAGCCTTGGGGAACTCAGCAATTGCTTCCTGCAAGAAAATGGGCTGAACAATAGCAGATACCTCAGTCTGTGGGAAGAAAATAGATTTAAGTTTCTGGCTTTTCGTGGTTCTGATCTTCTAGCTGCAATCCTTTAGGTTTTGCTGTATAAATATGATTTTCTCATCCATTAATCTGGGCCAAGCCCTTCCTCAATGTGCATTTCCATTCTGGGGACATATTCAGCAAATGTCATATTTTCGAAGTTTTGTTTTAAATTACCTGTATCAAATGCATAAATATGATTTTTTCAAAATCAGTTCACAAATTCACATTTTCAAAAGCAGTCTCTGCTGTCAATGCCCAGGCTTGGCAAGTTTACAGGCTTGACTTTAGGAAGTAAAAAGATACATACTTAAAATTTTAATGCCTCTACAATCACATATTAGGTTCCTAGCAAACACACAGTGGTTCAGAATGTCAAAAATTAGAAATTCTTGTAAAACATGAATTATAATCAGTGCACAATGGTTTTGGCTCCAATTTCCCCAAATTATGGCATTTAAATTTTCACATATCTTTTCCCCAGGGATTTGTCATTGATGATTACCAAGCCAAATTTCAAGGGACAGAGCTACAAAAATATCAACAAATACAAATCTCCCACAATTAGACACCTAAAAACTTATGAGGTTTATTGTAAAACCACCACAGCTCCTCTAATGACTAAATTTTGTTGACAGAGCTCTGAGCTGCCTAACCTAGACTCCATTTTCTATTCTGTGAGATTGAGAAGTGTAGTTTTCCCTTTTCCAGAAGGCACACTAGATAAACTTTAGAGTTTCAGAGGGAAAATATTTCTCCTCCACAAAGGCTCCATTCAGCCTCCCTGTTTTTACTGCAGTAAGAAAAATAGCTGTGCCCTGGATAATTTGTTCATGTGTGCCAATAAAAGCACGTTGGATCTCAGCCAACACTTCCAGCAAACTCCCAAAGACTTCTGAAGTTCTATGAAAAGCAGAATTTTTTTTCTCTCTACTTACCCTTGTTCTATTTGTCATTCCCAGAACTTAGTACTTGTTTCCATTACATTTGCCTTTATGCTGCTGTGAGAAGCAACTTAAAAAAAAGACTAAAGAATAAACTTTTCAAGAAGCCTTTTTATGAAAAAGAGTTTTCAGATATCTTCATACAATGTTTCAAATGTTCAGCAAGCACTGGTTTAAACTCCACACTACTTAAAAATTATAAAAGAGGCTAAAAAATACTCACATTTTAGACATGAAACACATAAAGAATTAAGGAATATTCTGACATAAATACTTAGATTTCTATGCTTCCACGAAGGAATCTGATCAGGAAACTTGCTGTTTAACTAGGGCAGCTCTGTGACAGACCCAGGGCAAAAAAGAGCTTTGGACCAAATTATTGGGAAGTTTTTCAGATCAAAGCAATTGCCTGTTCATATGTGCTTCCCCAAAACTCAACGGTTTTTGGAAAAATTTCCCCAGCAATCACAGAAATGGGGCTGAAAAGGAAGGAAATCATCTGACATCCTTAAGGCAACTGTGCCAAGGTAATTCCCAAAAAGTAGTTCTTCCCAACCTCTTCCCTGGTGAGGGAGGCTATAAACCCAGCCTGGGCAAACCCAGGCTCTATTAGCTTTATTCTGAAGCTTTTCTCAATAAATAATCAATAAACGATTATCATAATAAATTATTATAAAGAATAAAAAATATTATTTTGATTATAATATAATGATCAATTGTAAATAACTTATTTCTTAATAAATATTCTAAATCCTTGTTGCAATTTACACTCACTGGATATTGCTTTTTTCCACAACATACCCCAAAATACACTGGATTCTTTTACAAAAGGACCAAAAACAAAGGTAGCAACGTGTATCAAATCAGCATTGAACTGATTTTCTGCCCCAGCAGAGCTGCCTTGCTGCTGCCTCCTCTCCCCTCCATCACTTATCACAGCCCCAGAGGATATCATCCCATCCTCTCCTCTCCAGTTTTTCCAGCCAGCCAGTCCAAAGAAAGCAGATGTCAACTCCTGTTCTCCCCCAGGAGCCCACAAGGCAAGTTTCAGGGGGAACCATATTGCAGTTACTTCATCTATATATTATCTTGCATTATCTCAGTGTTTTGCTAAACCACATCCCTTTGCTTGTTGAACTTTGCATAACCTCTACTCTTTCCTCATATTGTTTCATACAACCTTAGGCTTTTCTCCTCTTTTTTTAATGCACATCCAGAGCAGATTTTCTTGAAAAAAAAAGTTATTCAAGAAAAAGTAATTCAAATTTAGACTCAAAAATAGTTCCTGATGTTAAAAAATAGTTAAAATCTTTAAGATGGGGACTCAGCTTGCCATCCACAGTCAATGTCCTTCATCTGTCTGATTGGGTTGGATGATCACTGAGAAAATTAACACTGACAATTGTAAATATTGCCTTTCCCAACAGAGACACCAAAAGAATTACATGTAGGATTTTAATTTTTTTTTTGTGGTACTTTATGTTTCCCAGCTATTGCATTGAGCTTTCTGAAAACTCCTTCACAGACAGGTTTAGGTGAAATAGAGAAGCAATTAGTGCTCTAATTGGCTGTGTCCTCTTTCTGCCTTTCCAAGGATTTCTACCTGATGTAGAAATCCCAGCTTTCTGTAGGTGTAGTTTGAGAGACACAGTTCCCTCTGGATAATTCAAAAATACACAAACAATCATTATGCTGCTTACAACTTCCTTTGCTACTCTTGTGTTTGAAATGCATCCCAGATTCCTCAAGCTTTGTGCAATTTTCTTTTCTTCCATCAGCCTGGAGCTGAAGATTCCTCCTCCTCCTCTGCTGCCCTTTGCTCCTGGGGAGGCTGAGGTGTCCAGATGCCATTTCTGAGTCAGGAGGGAGATTTTTGGTGTATTTTTGAATTATCCAGAGGGAACTGCATCTCCACATCCCACAGGACTCAAGTCAGCTGTGCTGCTCTCTCACAAACACACAAACAAGGAGAGGAAGAAAACCTTGCTTCTTGGTTTCCATTCTTCCTTGGACAGGAAGAATGAAAAAACTTCATTTTTCATTCGTGCTTTTCTTTAATCCCTGTTGAATTTTAATCCCCAGATTGTTGCACATAGAAAACAGACACTTGGAAAGTGCTTGCTAAAGAGAGGTAGAAGTAGAGGTAAAGCTTAATTATT
The DNA here is from genome assembly GCA_024500445.1 of Entomyzon cyanotis. Lineage (NCBI taxonomy): Eukaryota > Metazoa > Chordata > Aves > Passeriformes > Meliphagidae > Entomyzon > Entomyzon cyanotis. The sequence goes on from JAKEPQ010000309.1 coordinate 10,952,423, forward strand.
TACAGTTTAGGTCCCAAGGTCATTTATTGCCAAGAGTGAACATAAATCACCAGTTTCTATTTCTGTAGTGAACCAGCAGCACTCAACAGGAGCTGAAAGGCAGAGGAGATCTCCACCCTTAAATAACTCTATGGGACAGACTTTGTGGGTGAGAAGTATGACAGAGGGGAAATAAATCTGCTCCAGGTGTAGGAAGAACTCTGAGTGCACACAGCAGCCATGGGGCAGAGCTGCCAAAATGCTGCTGCTGGCTGGGATAACCTGCAGAGAGGGTCCTGAGAAACCCCAGGGGGTTTGGGAGGCTGCAGGAGTTATTAATCACACAGCCAAAAAAGCACAATTTTCATTTCATCCCTGCTGAAAATACAGGTAGCTTCAGGTGACTGAGACTGAAGATCACAAGATCTCAAACATGCACGAATTGCTGTGCTGATCTGATCTCAAGCAGGTGTTGGTACCATTGCACACCATTTATTGCTCGAGTTCCAATCAAATTCTTCTTCTACTTCAAGGACAAGGATGCTGCACCTTGCACTAGGAGTTCAAGTACTTTGGAGCACAAATCACCCACTGGAGAATAAACACTTTGGGAGTTTATTCACACACATCATTATAGCCAAGCCGTGGGGTTTATACTTGTGGGAATGTTTGCAGAAGCACAACAAATGCTAAGTTATATGAGGAATGAAAGTTCAGTGATTCAGTAATGCAACAAGTCAGCTGCACAATTATTATTTAGAACAGCATCACTAATAAAATCTATTGTTACAGAAAGTTTTATTCTGGTGAACAAGTGGGATCGCCCTGCTATTAGGGAGTTATTTTCAAATGGCCAGAAATGAATAAAAGTGTGTTAATGACCTAGCAGAGGTGAAAAAACTACAAGTTAATCCTTGGTTTGTAAGTTAATTCCCCTGCCTCACATACGCTACTTGTGCAGCCTTAGCAGCAAACAATTTCTGTTTAGCTCTTTTAAGGAGAGTTAAGGATTTTAAACAACATTCATGACAAATATATGCCAGACCTTTATTTCTATGATCTATCAATTAGATAGTGGATTATCAAGACCAGCCAATATTTGAATAGCAGCTATGCAAATATATTGAGCTGCAAAAGAGAGATCCAGACTTGACTCTTCTCTCCCTTTTAGCCAATGAATCACCTTTTGTTCCCAAATTCTGAGCTCTCTCACCAGTTCTTTCAGTGCACCAGCTGCTCCTTATCCCTACCATGTTTAAACAACAGTATAAACTGCAGAATAATTCAGGTTGGGGTGAACTCTGGAGGTCATCTGATCAAAACAAGACTAACTTGGGAGTCAGACTGAGATAGAATCTCTAATCATGTACAGTAATCACAGACAAAAATCACAATGACTTCTCAGGGCACCAGAAATACACCAAGTGATCGACAAACAGCTCCTGAGCACAACATAAAATAAACTCTATAAAATAAACTCTCCCATTCTGGTCCCATGCTTGCCCTGAATGAGACCAAGAGCACGAGGAAAGGTCTTGGCAGGAGCAGAGCTGCCAACCTGTGACCCACAGGCAGCTCAGCAGCATTTTAGGAAAGCTGGTGATGGGACAGCCAGGCTGAAGAGGACAGAGAGCTGCCAGAAAGAGCAAGGTGGGTGAAAAATCAGCAGAGCAGCATGGCTTGGGAGGAAAGCAGCCCAGCTCAGCTGGATAACCACAGAGAGCTCCCTGAGCCCATGCAGGGTCCTGCACAGTGCTGGTGCTGGGCTGGAACTGCAGAACACAGCTCAGGAGCACAGAGCTTCTCAGTGCCTCCCTCCCTGCCCTGGCGGGATGGGGAGAGCAACCAGAAAATGGTAAAACACACAGACTGACAGAAGAACAGTTTAATAACTGAAATAAAGTATAATAGTAGCAGTAGTAGTAGTAGTAGTAGTAGTAGTAGTAGTAGTAAAAAAATAATAATGATAATAATAGTAATACAATAGTAAATTTCTGTAAAGAAAAGTGAAAAGACAAAGAAATGAAGCCAAGCAAGCCAAGCAAGGCACAGTGCTCACCCAGTGCTGCAGCTCTCAGCCTGTCCCCAGCAGCACGGGCACCTTGGCAGCTCCCTGGTTATATAGTGCCCATGAGTGCTGTGCTATGGGATATCCCTTGGCTGTCCCTGTCACCTGCCCTGCCAGCTCCCTGCCAGCCCTGCTGCCTGTGCTCAGCAGCAGAGCATGAGACACTGAGAGTCCTTGACTCACGGTGAGACTGCTCAGCAGCAGCCAGACAGGGTTATCAGCACCACTGCCAGCCCAGCCCCACACTGCTCTGGGGCCACAGCAGCAAGAGGAGCTCTGTCCAGCTGAAAGCAGGACAGCTGGGGAGGCAGAGCTGTGACAGCAGAGAAGAGAACACATCTGCACACATCTGCACACATCTGCACACACACAGCTGCTCACACATCACCCTGAGCTGAGGCCTCACCAGGGCTGTGGGGAGAGCACAGATTGAGTTACAGCACAGTGCAGAGCAGAGAATGAACACTTCCCACCCTGCCCAGCCAATCTGCCAGGTGTAAATGGGATAACTGCCTGGCATGAGCATCATTCATCCAGCCATACAGACATGGATATCATTCATCCAGCCATACAGACATGGATATCACTCATCTAGCCATACAGACATGGATATCATTCATCTAGCCATACAGACATGGATATCATTCATCCAGCCATACAGACATGGATATCATTCAACAGCCATACAGACATGGATATCACTCATCTAGCCATACAGACATGGATATCACTCATCTAGCCATACAGACATGGATATCACTCATACTAGCCATACAGACATGGATATCACTCATACTAGCCATACAGACATGGATATCACTCATCTAGCCATACAGACATGGATATCACTCATCTAGCCATACAGACATGGATATCACTCATCTAGCCATACAGACATGGATATCACTCATCTAGCCACACCTACAGATACACACTGAAATGAGAAGTGCAGCAGTCAGTGTGCCCTGCTGAGTTTGGTGTCTCTGGGTTTGACACACAGCCCAGGCTGCTCCAAGACCATCATTTCATGCTCTGCCCATCCCACCCCACAGCCTCTCGTGGCTCCCACAGGCTGGAACAAACCCTCTTCAGTTAAAAATCCTGGAAATGCTCACTCTGGAGAGTGCTACAGGCAGGCTGTGTTACAAGGTGTGTCCAAAAGAGAGGAACAAATTTTGCTGTTCACACTCTGACCACACTGGAAAATTGAATAACTGCTTCTCCACCAGCAACAGCAACAAGAAGAATGTTCTGAACCAATTCCAGGTATTTAACAAATCCCAGTTCTTAAAATGACCCACTGCTCAAAAGCCCTGGAGGTTGTAGTGGTTCCTGGCAAGCTGAAAACATTTTTCCTTCCACACTTCCTCTCTGCAGCACAGCTGAGTGACCTCGGTGGTGGGAGAAGGTCAGAGCAGACGAAAAAAGAGTCTTTAAAAACACTGTTTAAGTACTAAATCCACATTTTGGAGACAAAGCCAACTTAATTAAAAACGTTTAGGTCTTGCAACTTAAAAGAAGAAGCAGGAGTTCCAAGAAGAACTATTTGAGGCTCCTTGGCCTCCCAGCAATCCCTTCCTGCAAGTCAAGGGAGCAACAGCATGAACAACCTCAAAACCATCAAACTGCTGAAAGAAAAAACAACCAAACAAACCAACAACCAAAAACCACCCCACAAAAAGGGGGAAGGAATGGGGTGAGAGGGTTGATTCTAACTTCTCATCCCTCTCACTCTGCCCTGTGTGTGACAAACTGACATAAATCACTCTTAGCTTTTGCTTGGTTTGTATTTCTGCTCTTTCCCAAACTCTGTCTCCTGTCCTCCACGAAGAAGCAAAAACTGTCAGTGGTATGGAAGGGAGTTCAGCCATCTCCACACCCTGCAGAGGTGACTTACAAACTTCTGCACTGCCAGAGCTCAGCATTCTTTTTCTCTTTTTTACAGACAAACATCCTTACCTCTACAATGACTGCTTCACCATTAGGAGAAACAATTGTAAACAGTTTACTGTATGCCACATGTGCCATCTAGATTTAGGGTGTCTCAGAGTCAAAATGAAAGCTGGGCCAGAAGGCAAAAAATATACATGAAATAAGAAAGGAATATCTGACCCTGCAATGCCAGGAACCTCTGCACCAACCTGCCCACCTCAGCTCTCCTCATGTTAAAACACATATTTAGAAACTGGCAGCAATTATTCTTTCCAACAATTAACCTCAAATCCTGGACCTCTTAGAGCATGCAGACAAAATGTTACTCCAATGTAATTAATTCCCTCTGTTTCCTCTTTCCAGCATAACTCACTGCCTGTTTACAGCTCAGCTCATCTCCTCGTGTGTTTGCCAACAGCATCCTTGTGCCTCTGGCTACATGATAGAGACACTTAGAATGTACAAAAAATAGCGAAAGAATGGATGAAAATAGGAATAAATGAAATATCTGAAAACTCCTGAGCTACATTCCAGCTTGCTTCACTCCCACACAGGCTGATGGGGATTTTAGCATCAACAGCTCCAGGGTGGCATGAAGGCAACTGAAACAGAAAGTTTCTTTGAGCCTGTTTGATAAATATTGAAATAATGGAGGAAATAAAGGAAGTAACCCCTAAAAGCAGGCTCGAAGCACTTTTCCTGGATGCTTATTCTCCTCAAATAGGTTTATACCTTTCTCCTGGAAGAGCACCAATCTCCAAAATAAATAAAGTAAATGCTTGGAGAGCAAAGGCAGTAGCTGTGCTCTGATAAATAGCAACATAAAATGCACTCTGCACTCAGCAGATCTGTGAGCAGCCAGCAGAGACTGCTGAGCCTGACAGAGCTCTGGCAAACCACTCATGGCTCTGCCATGGTTTGGTATCATGGTTTGGTATCTGGGCATTGCTGTGCAGCAAACTGAACATTAGATCTTCACACAAAGCTAAATTCTTCAGTAATTTTCACTTACAGATCTGGACAGTGTTTGCTGTACCACTCAGAACAGCAGGATTTTTGTCTTCTAGTTAAGAAGTTCTGCCTCAATGAAGTAGTAAAGGCTTAAATAAACTTTTCATCTTAATGAACAGATACAGAGTGAATCAGTGGGCAGTATCTCTTCTACAAAAGCATTACTAAACCACTCCATCTGTGTAACTCTTCACATGCTGCTGATACACCACAGACATTTCAGTTCATCACACGAAAGAGTCAAGAACTCAGGTCAAGGAACAGAAACAAACCCACTAAAAGTTTCATGCTGTTACTGATAATCAGAGCTTTTCATTCCCTGCATATTTCAGATTTCAGAGGATGGTAGACATCAACTAAATATTTTCTTTACATTGAAAGAGTCTGAAAATGGTGCCAAGGAAGATCAGAGGAACTTGTTCTCTTTTTTGCTGCATCTTGAGGTCAGACACTTTCAAACAGAGTTTTTGGCACACAATGAAATGAACCAAATCAGCTTCTCCCAAACTGCTGGCTGTCTATGACACAACCTGCCAAGCCTCTCAGCAATGCCAAACTTCTGCACGAGCTGAGTTGTGTTCCAGTCAGTCTGAGCCAGGATGGAGCTCTGCAGAGCTCACCTGCCAGCCTGGGCAGCTCTGCCAGGGGAGCTCCTTGGCATCAAAACCCCTGGGAAAAACCAAACCCAGGCACTTGGGAGGGCAAAGGTTTCATGGTAGAATCTTCAGTCTTAAAAGATAAAAGCTTTTCAGCAAAAAAACCTTGAAATTGAACTCCCTTTTGCCAAGGTGACTGTTTTGGAGATTGCTTAATATATCCATTCTCCCTCACCCACATCACTGCAAACAGATTCCCAGTTTTGGCTCTTTGTTCATCACAGCTACAGTGTTCTCATTTGGCATTTCTGCTTTCAAAAGTTTAACAAACTGTGGGTTCTAATTCATAAGCAGCGTGATAGTTTTGGATTTTTCAAGTTTTTTTTACTCCAAACAGAGTTAAAGCACATTTAAGCTCAGCTGTAAATAGAGATTTTAGTAGACACTAACAAGTCAGGTAGCAAAATAAATAACAGTATTTTTTCTAGGCTAACCCTGATGTTTGGACAGTTGTCTGGGATTTCTGTGACAAGATGGTTACTGAAGTATTCACATCTGTGCATTAAAGCTTCACCAACACACACCACTTTTCCCTCCCTCCTGATTTGGATGGAAACAGAAAGCAAACAGTGCCTTGCAGTTCTCAGAGTTCTCTCCTTGGCTGATCACAGCAGTGACTAACCAGACTGACTTTTTATTTCCAGCAGAAAATGTGTCAGTGATTAACAGCCCCTGCACTTTGATACAGGGCTGGAAGATCTCTTCTTCTGAAGCAAAGACAGATCTTCTGTTTCCTCTTACAAGCAAAGAATAAAAATCGAAAAAAAAAAAAAAACCCTCAAGGAAAAAGCGATGGAAAGAGAAAGGCAGCTTTCAGTTTTGTTTCTGCACGCCTTTCTCATTGCAACTTAAATTTGCATATCACTCTTTTCCTGAGAAGAGAATGGGTGACTGGGAAACCACTACACTGTTGTATATTAAAAAAAAAAAAAAAAAAAAAAGTAAAAAAAATAAGGTCATTGCTCTCCTTAAATTCTGAGTGAACCTGAAAAACTGAAGGACAGCAGAGTTGGGTTTATGGACACTGAAGGAAAGAGTCCAGCCTGGGAGACACTCATTTCATTGCTTGGCACCCCTTGGGATTGAAAAAGAAAAATAAAATTAAAAGAGATGAAATTTTGCAATCTAGCCTTTTCTGTTTTGCTCTCTTTAATAACCTATAGATGGAAGTGTCAAACATCAGAGTAAATCCCAACACACAAAGCATGGTGACAAGAAGGAAACAAAAATTAACCTTCAGAAAGATGGGGGGAAGGAAAAAAAAGGGGAAAAAAGAGAAAAGAGTGGAGTTTTCCCACATGTTGAGCTCCTCAATTATTATTCAGCCACTGGAAAGCATCCCCTTAGCTCATGTTCAGAGGTTGTCTGTGGAAGCTCAGCAAGAGCTTTAGCAGCAACAATAAATAAACAGCAACGGAACTCAACCAGAGCTCTCTGTCTACAGCAAATCATCACAAACACTGCTGCAGAAAGTCCAATGAACTCTGAGTAGCATTTTTCCTTTGCACTAAAGAAAAATAAACCTTTTTTTTCTTCTAAATAGAGAGGAGTTGACATTTTCCGGAAAGGAGGAGAGGGAGGCTGGGTGCTGTGGAGAGGCAATTGAGGGACAGAATCAATCCCAAAGTGGGACAGAATAAATCCCAAAGTGGGACAGAATAAATCCCAAAGTAGGACAGACATCAGGGATCCATCAGAAGAGGCAGCACTGCTCACCAGGCTGGCACAGCCCTGACTAAAATCATATTAAAATGCACTCAGAGCTGTGCCAGGGAATCCTACCCATCACTCAATATGCACAGCACAAAGCTCCCCCAGATTCAGGGCATTTGAAAAATACACAGAAAAGTGCTAAAGATCCTCTCAAGCACATGGAGTTGGATTGTTTGTATTTTCATGGTTTTGCTGATGGATTTTCCTCCTGAGTTCGAGCACTTGGGGAAACAACCTCCTCTCCCTGCTGCAGTGCTTTGAGGTTTGTCACCTTGAGGTTCTCCCCAGCACAGTCTGAACTGCTGTCAGCTCCTCTGAGTGGCTTAGTTAAAATCACCTTCACTAAGGAGTATTTAATTACATCTCTAATACCTTGTTCAGGCTGCCCTCCTGGATTTTTGGGAATCTGGAGAATGCTGCTAATAGAGTGGAGCCAGAATTTACAGAAATGAATTAAAGGCAGTGCAGAGCTGTGCTTTTCACATCTGACACATTCTCCAGGGCGAGCCCAGCACCTCCCATCCTCCTGCAAATCCATTTGCTCCATTTCAGCTCAGCTTTTGAACTCTCTGGTGATGAATGCAGGTGCTGTGCAAGGCAGTGATCAGCAGCAGCTGCTCCCAGGCAGGCACTCAATGGAATCCATCTGCCAGAGAGCTCTTCAAGTAAAATAAAGCAAGTTTCACGTTGTCAGGAGAGCTGACTGCACCCCAGCAGTGCCAACAGGGAAAGGACAAACCCAGAGTGTGCCTGGATGGGCTGTGGGATCCCTGGATCCCTGGGCAGAGCTGGGGTTTGATTTCCCTGCTGAGATGAGAGCAGAGTCCTTACAGACATCCCTGCTGCCCTGGCAGGCAGAGCTGCTCAGGTGGAGACTGAAATCACTTGCAGGGAGCTTTGTGGAACTCCTGTTTGGTGGTTTGAATCCTGACCTCATCCCCAGGCCTTTACATGTTTTGGTTGCAGTTTTTCCTCAGCAGATGAGCTGAAGGGGAGAAGAAGTGTTTGTTCAAATCAGCAGAAGGACACAATGCCCACTGCTGCTTTCTTTGGGGTTTTCCCCCCCAGTAAACATGCATCATTTTTTCCTGAGCTGCTGTCCTCCCTTCCTCCCTGCCCAAGACACAGACATGGAACCATTTCACCTCCAGACCAACCTGTGGTCTCTAATTTTAATAATTGAAAACATTTACTGGTGAAAAAAAGTGCACCTACCCAAGGGATAACGATTTTAAATAAAAACCCACTGCTTCAATGGCTACCTTGCTTTCTCTATTTCCACACTCCCTGAAAATCAATTCCAACAACTCTAAAACCTTTCTCCTCCAAAGCTGCTGCCCTGAGCACTAAAGTTGCTGTATTATTTAAGGGCTGGGGTTCTCCAGCAGCAGGAAGGAGCTGCATCCACCTTCAGAGTTCCCAAGATAGAAGCTGTTCTGCCTGAGCTGAGGCAGGAAGAGCAGCAGCAATAAATGGAATTTAAGGACAGGTAGCTTCCAACCTGCAAAACTGCAATGGTTACGTGACAAGAGCACCAAAGCTGTTTCCCTAAATTTTCCATTAATTAAAGCCTACTTATTTTAGCCTGCCTTAACAGGCCATGGACCTTGAAATGATGTATTTGTGTTCCTTGTTCTGCTTTGCCTCCTCCAGCACAAAGCAGAATTACCCTCGTAATTTTTCAGGCCAGGTGATTTTCCAGCTCTGTCTCTAACCAAGGCAGCATGAACAGCTCAGGACAGCACTGACCTTCAGCTCTTTGTCCAAACACTCCAACAGTCCCTCTGACCAACATGCCAAGACCCTGCCAGAGTCACACCAGAGCCCTGGGTGCATTTCACCCTCTCTGCACTCATCTTTACAGAGCTCCTTCTGCCTCCTCCAGGAGACCCTCAGGTGGTTCTGCCTGAAGCACAAACCATCTCTGCCATTCCCAGGGCAGCAATTCAGCCCTGCTGATGCTCTGATGGAGCTCTGGCCATGGATAGAGTGGCTGCCTCCCCCAAATCCACAATTTTAAAATGATTAGCCATAGCTGAGGCACATATGTTGTTTTTAACAGCAAACGTGTGCTTTGCAGACCAGGCTGCATCTCATCAAGAACTCCTTGGTGCCACAGGAATTACTGCCCAGGAAGACAGCAGTCAGCCCAGCATGAGAGATTCCTAAATAAACCAGGGTGGTTTTCATGTAATTAAATTACAAGGTGTAAGGCAGAACTCCACACATTTGCTGTCGAAGAATCACAGCATTTCAGCTGCTGGAAAATGCAGATTGCCATTGTTTGATCAAGGAAAATCACAGGTTGGAAAAACTGACTAGAAACCACCCTCCCCATACAAAATAAATGGTTAGCTTTTGTCTTTTGCAGAGGGGTTCTGTCTGGTATTAAGTGAGAACAGATCAGCTCAGAAGTCAGACAAGCACACACTCTTCTCTCCACAGCATCTTCAAAAGGAAGCTGGGATGGAGTTTGTCTGCACACAGCCACACAGGATTTAAACAGGAAAAAAAGCCCAAATCCATGCACTTACATGAAAGGCTTTGGGCAGTTACATTTGCTGTTCAGCTGGAAAGGAGTGAACCAACACACACACACACAATTTTTAATCAGCCTGCTGCTGACAGCAGCCACTCTCTGCTGTTATCAGAACCTCTCAGCTGGCATTTCCAGGCTACGGAGCACTGAAGATGAGGATATAAAATCTCCTCTGATTGGGAAAGCCCAGTGATATCATCTAGTGCATCACAAATGCTACAGATTCCACGTTTGGCCTCACCAGGATGTTGTTCATCCAGTGGAGGCAGAGAGGAAAATAATCCACAAACATACAAATAGCAAGGATTTCCTAAGATTAGCTGGAAACCTGGGTCACTCTCATTTTCTCTAAGCCCATCAGCAACCCTCTAGAAAAACAAGCACACAGGACAGTCTGTGCATCCAGAAACTCACAGTTTGCCACAGATGCCAATTGTCAGACACAGAGAGGAAAGAGAAGCTGTGCTGCTGCTGAACTCACCAGGATCACCTCTGCAGACACCACGAGCCTGGGGAGATGCTGTCCCTGCACTGCTCAGCTCAGCTGGCTGGCATCTCTGCAGAGCTGCCCAGCAGGACAAATCACTGAAAACCAGAAAGAACACAGCTTCAGTTTTGTAATCCCACTGCACATTACACAGGGAGTTCATCTGCTAATCCCTGACTTCTTAAAATGGGATTTCCCTCGGTGAATGACAGAAATGCATTTCTGGTTCGAGTTCCTCCCCTGCTGTCAGAGGGAACTCCCTGAACCCAGCAATACCCAGAAGAACTGTGCAGAGCTCACAGGAACCTCCTGGTTGGGATAACTGCACAGCCTGCACCCCAAACCCTTCTGACTCTGTCACCCCTCAGTCCTGAATCCAACATTCAGGAGTTAGTCCTGTTCCATTCCATTTTAGTCATCTCCAACACTTCATTCTAACTCAGCTGTAATACAAGTCACTTCCAGCTTTGCACCATTCCAGGAACTGATAATTCCTTCAAATTTCAGCAAATATGACCACTTACAGTGGAATTGTCCCATGAGTTACTCTCTTTAGGCTTTCATTCTGACATTATCCCAGTGCTGTAACCTCTCTGAGAGCCCTGCAGTGATGTTTCCCATTTTACAATAAATCCCATTAAAAATAATTTAAAAGCACAGGTCAATTTGATATAGCAACAGAACTAGGAAGAAGCAGTAACAAGTCAACTCAGTAATAGGACAAGTGACAATAGCTAAATTCAATCAATCCCAATTGATCCAGGAATTCCATATTATTATAGAAAGGAAGTAGTGTATTTTCTGTACCTTCTCTGGAGGTCCCTTCCAACTCTAACTAAGGATTATGTGTGATTCTGTAAGCAAAAAAATAAAAAAAAGAAAGGACAGACTACACCTCTTTTCTTTTTCAATAGTAATTTATGACCTCAGTAGCTTCTTACATAGAAATTAATTCTTCTCAGTAGAATGGAAGACTAAAGAATTCGAAGCAAAGAAAGTATCAAACATTAGCACACTCATTGTTTCCAGCTCCTTATCTCTGAAATTTGTTACAAGTTTTGGGATTCTCATCTGAAAGCCAATGTAACACAGGAAAGGAAAAGAAAAGATCTCACTGGTGAGTTTCTGAGCTCCTCCTTGCCGATGTGACTCCTCTGTTTGCTGCCCTGATGTGAACAGAGTTAATGAACAATGACTGAGCAAACAGAATGTCAGACAATGATGGGAGGGAGAGGGAATGCTGAGATGATTGCTGGGAGGCTTGGGGTGGATTTGGCAATCATTAGAAAAATTGATGCCCTTTTAATGATAGGAAAAGGCTTTGCTGAGAGATAAGATGGACATGACATTCAAAATACTTCACTCTTCGGATTTAAATGTATGGAAATAGAAAGTTCAAAAGGTTGGAGTTTTTCATTGTGTTTTAGTTTTATATTAAAAAAGTAGCTCTGAAAACTTCCACCCAAATGTGTGTAAAGCTTCAGCTCACCTCAGACTGCTGCAGGACAGATTTGTTTTGCTTTTGTCACTCTGGGAATATCAGCTGGGAATTCACCTGCCACACCCAGGGCTGTGTCCTTCCAGGTACTGGAGATCTTTTTTATTTCCCTTCCCCAAGAGCCCAAGGCAGCAGAAATCACAAAGAATCAGCGCAAAAACCTCCCCAAATCACTCAGGATCCTGCCCTGAAAGCTCCACAGAACAGGTTATCAAGAGAGGGCACCAGAGATTGCTGCTGTGTGATTAAAGCTGCACAGAGCACATCTCCTCCTCTGTTATTCCCAGCTCTGGCAGCTCCTGCCAGATTCTCACACGTGAGCAATGCTTCTCCAAGCACATTAAATGCACTAGCTCAGCACTCCTTCAGCAGCACACAGTAGCTCAGTGATGTCCTTTGAAAAGTTAGAAGGGAAAAGACATTTCTCTGCAGAACTCACACACAATCCCTCAATTACTAAAGAAGTAAGAACCTCTTGCAGTTTCACTCTGTGCCTCTATATTTCTTTTTCCTTAACCAACAATCACACAAACCATATTTACATGATCATTTCTGCAATCAGATAAAACCACGTCTAAAGAAGTGTTGTTTCATAAACCGTATTTGCTATCCTGAAATTTATAATCCCCATTTCTATTCTTCAGTACCTTTCATCAGCAGATCTCAAATAGTGTTTAGAAGATTTAATTGTGTTAAAAACTACCAATTGCAGATGTGATTTACCAAGTGAAAGCACAATTATACAATTCAAAATTTATCCAGGAAATATGGACTGAGATACTTAATCTTGCAAAATAAAAGATAATTTCAAGTAAGGTATCTACAAAGAGGAGTGTCTGTGCCAAGAGAATGTTTGTATTGGTTCTGCAAAGAGGACAGAATGTTCTTTCCCAAAGAGCCACAAAACAAACTTTCTGAACCAATGTGAGTTTTCTTTTTGCTTGTGTTTAATCCAAGTCGATGTGGCCTGGCCAAACTGATTTAATAAGAGGGGAAAAAAGAATCAATTAATTTGGCCTAACCCTGTCTTGCAGAAGTACAGTCACCCTTCAAAGTGAGCAGAAAGAATCCAGATCCAGAGCAGATCCAGGACCACTGCTGCTCTGGGAAATCACTAATAACAGCCTTTTGGATCACTTTTAAAAACCATTTTCCCCACAGCATTCTAAGCAGCTGTAATTAACTCTCTTTATTTTATGTCACTCTCGATGAACACCAGCAGGGTTTGAGGATGTGGAGAAAAAACAGGCAGTGCTGAGATGGTAATGCAGCCCACAGGAAAAAGGACTTGGAATCATCACACACCAGTTTGTTTCACACAATATTTTGTTCCTAAATCAGTCACATCTGTCACCAAAAAAAAAAAAAAAAAAGAAAACCAACCCCACAAGCAAAAAACACCCAACAAAAACACCATAAACCAACAAAAAATGCCCAAAACAAACAAACCAACAACAACAGACAAGAAAATAATAAAAAAAAAACCCCAAACGAATACATCAATACACCTACAGAGTTCCACCACACTCCAGCCACGCTGGTAATAAAAGTTATTTTAAGCATGGCCTGTAGTAATAAATTCGTTTTAGTGCCAATAATTTTCTCTCTGTAGATGAGGCGCAGAGGAGTTTCCCCATCATGATGTAATCAGAAGTTACTTTGAAGCTTTATGGAAACTTGACTCATTAAATTTTTATCCCTAGAGACACCACAGCCAGCCTCTGAAACACCTGAAACCTCCATCCATCCCTTCATTTCCCTTCTCACACACATCAAACCCCAGTGTTTACAGTCAGATATCACACAGGTAACTCTTCATCAGCAATTCCATCCTTTCCATGAGAATCACAGAACAGTCACAGCACCAAGACATTGGGATCACAGAATTTTCAGTCCATCTCCCCATTTTCTTTCAGATTTTCTTCTCAAATCCCATTTCTTGCCTTTGCCTTCACATTTATCCCCAGACAGAATCCCTAAATAGTCTCCTCTGGTATTACCCATCAGGGGCAGAAAGCTTCTGCTCCACCTCAAAACAACTTTTCCACAATTCAGCAACTCTGACCTTTTATCTGCTCCATCCATCCCTGCCTCTGCCCACACTCCCTGAACTCCTCATTATTTCCCCTGTGACCTCTACTTCATCAATTCATGGTTTATTATAACACAATGAAGCACATGAAATCACATGCCAAGTTAAATCTACCTAAAAGAATCAATGCAGCTATGTAATGCAAGGTTTGAAATTTTATTAGTCTAGTAATGAATGTGGGGGAAAGAGGAAGAAACAAATAGAGCAAATGTGTTTTCAGGCCAACTATCAGGTCTAACAAAAGAGTGATATGTTATTATGAAAAGAAGGATGAAGATCAGAATAATCTGCCTAGTCTGCAGCAGGACAAGGTGGAGCTTTCTCAGTCCACTCTGCTCCTCCAACAGAACCTGCAATGCTCCCAGTAGAGAATAACTACTAATTCCTATTTCAAACAAACAAACAAAAACAACCCTCAACCAAACAAACCAACCCTCTCAAAAATACCCCAAAAACCCCCACAAACAAAACCCAAAAAACCCCAGATTCCAACAATAAAACACATTTTTATAGCATTTATCACTAGGACTTTACTACCACCTGTAATGTTACTTATTCCCACTGCACTAATCCACATCCCCATGGCAATCCTTGCAAGACTCTGGGCAGACAGAGCTCAGGATGCTCTGAAAAACAAGCATTTCTGGAGAGCTTGGAGTGGGTTTTCTCCTCAGATCCCCCATAGATATTAGGAACACGAAGGTTCCTCTGCTGCAGGACGAAGTCTCTTGCTCAGTTTCCTGCAGGTAATGAAAGATTCCAGAGATGACCAAAAGCTCATCAGGAGCTCTGCAAAGAACTACAAAATACCATCCTTTAATCAATTCCTGCCCAGCTACTCCCAACTCTGAGCTGGGAATCAGCTTTCTAAAAGGTCCCACTGCTTAAAAAACCCAGAAAACACCAAAACCACCACTTATCTCTAGAAAGGTTTTCTTGCTGATGTTTCTTTTACTGCAGTCCATTAAAAAGTGATGCTCTCAGTAATGTCCTTCTGAAAGCTACAGGTGTGCAGCAGGGAAACCCTCCTGCTAAACACCTTCCAATATTCTAATTGTTGCTCTTCCTCTGTTTTACAACTCTGGAACAAGGCAGTTTGCCCGTGATCTGATCCCAGATCCTCTCTGCCTTCCCTGCATCACCTCCTCTGGGCTTTCCCTGCACTCCCTAAGGAGGAGCTGACTGCACTGTGGCACAAAGCAGTGCAGGAGTTAATTCATATTCTCTGTGGGCCAAGAGCAGCATTCACACCACAAACAAAGATCCTAATCCTGGGCTAAGCAATCATACAGAAAAACAAACACAAAATGCTCAACCTCCCTGCAAATTGGGAAAAAACCCAAAAAACCCACCATGGTTACATGGAGATTTCCCTTGGCTCTGTATTGACCATGCTGCATTTCTCTCCTATTTCCACACTATTTTTGCTTGGCAATTATATCAAAACTTAAATCAACATTGCTGGACGACAAAGTGAGGACTTTAAAAACCTACATGACCCAAAAGGACTTTTGTGCATCCAGTCCAGAAGCAGGAAAAACAAAAAAGTAAAAGCCATTCAGTTTCCCAAGAATGCCTAAAATTTTGTCTTGAAGTCAACAAAGTATTTCAATTATGTTTGGTTTTGTTCACTGCAGAGAGTCATTACCAATGTTGAACACACTCAAACAAAATCCCTCTGAACAAACAATTCCTAATCCAATGTTTCATCATTTTAATCAAACCACCAGAATTTTTCTGGGGAAAATAAATAAAATCAGAAATCTGCTTTAAGCATTTAAAATAACATTCATTACATTCTTATTTTATGCATTCAAAGCTACTTTCAGACTTGCAATTGTGGCCATAAAATATCAATTCACGGTGTTGAGTGAAAAGATAAAACCTCGAATTAGCAAACAAAATCAAGAAAAATGCGAATAAAACTGTTTATTGTAGGCTGGAAGAGGTTGTTCCACATCTTTGTGTGGAGGAATAAACTTGGGGCCAAATCACAAAACGAGGTTATAATGGAAAAGCAAAATACACCTTACATGTGTATTACCAGGTTTAGGAAAAAAAGGAGAAAGCTTTCACTGTTCAAAGCAGGTTTAATGCAAACCCAAGGAGCTCTTAAATACACTTCTGCTCTTCCCTCCCCAAGCCCCTCCTGTCACAGAGCACAAATCTGGCATTATTCCCCCTAGCAGGGCAATTCTGCAGAGGACAACAAATTTATCCTCCACTGAAATTACCTTTTTGCAGTAAGGAAACCAGATTTTGGTGCCACCAGAACCCAGCTGGGCTGCAGGGAGGCTTTGCCCAAACCCAGGTTAAACTCTGAGCACACAGACTCCTCTGGGAACACAGAATGGGATTTTAGCTAAAAGATTTTGCATTTCCATCACTGAAATTCATTTCTCAGTCTATTAAACCACAGCATAAGAAATGAGGGACAAACTTTTTCAGCCCAAAGAAGGAGGAAGAGCTCTCAGGCTGACTGAAGTTGACCTTTCCTGGTTGTCTGCAGGAGATGTGATGAGGTGAGAAACCCTAGAAGAGGCTGCAGTCTGTCAGGTAATTCTGCATTATTTACACTGCCCAAGCAGTGTCATTTGTCTCGAGCTCCAAAACAATTTGTGCACCCTTAGAGGAGTTTAATAATAAATCCAGAGATTCCCCCCTGTTTGCTGGGAGGAAATAAAGACTGCTGGAATAAAGGGAGAAAGACACATAGGAAAAAGGAGAGAGAGACAACTTTTGATGCACCAAAATCACACTGCAGAGGGAATATGTTCACTTCCCAGGAGGCTCCAAAGGCAGCTGTCAGTGCCATGCCTTGCCAAAATCACCCCAAACATACTGCAGATACTGCAGGTTGCCCACCCAGGACACCAACTTATAAAATATATCAGTTTTGTCAGTGGAAAACAAGAACATCCTGGGCAAGACTTCCTGCAAGCTCTAGGAATTGGTTTAAAACAAGCTGGAGGACAAAATGGGCCAAAGGAAGAAGTAAAGGATTGCTTTTAACAAGAAGGTTTCTAGAAAACAAAGCTAATACTGTCCTCACAGCTCTAGAACACTGGAAATTAATATAATGCAAAAAAAGAAAAACATGCTGGTGATGTCTATTTGCACACAAATTTTCTTATGAGACAAGAGGAGATAAGAAAGAGCACTAAATACACTGTTCAGAATGAGAAGTGGAGATGTGTTCTGCTGCTTTACAAGATGGCAATGTTAGCCTGATGGAGACAAGTATTCAATAAAACCTTTCTGCTGGACTTAAACCAAAAGAAAAATTTTCCTCAGAAATAAGAAATAGACCTCAAGATGCAAACCTGACATCTGTGCTATTAAAATGCAGACATCCTGGGAGATTCAGTAATTCTGCATGGTCTCACATCTAAGGATTCCTCCAGCAGGAGCTGAATGGAAGATTTAAGTCAACTGGAGAAGAAATAAAAAACCACACACAGAAGTGGCTTCCATCTGTATCCCTTTTAGCTTTCTGTCTTTTGCCCACATGGAAACATCCACTGTGGAAATTTTGTTTCTAGCATTAATATTACTATTAGAGATGCAAATTTCATCCAAATCATTTACAGGCTTAGCATGACAAGAGGGGCTTTATTTATCCAAGGAGCTTTCAACCCTCTGCTCTGAGAAACAATCTTCTCATGAAGACAAAAGCACAGCAGTCACAAAATTACTGAAGGTCTGACTCCAGTCTAAAAATGAGTGAGCTCAAATGCATTTACAGAAATCTGAATTTAAAATGTATTTACAGTTTAACCAGAAAAAGTAACAGTCTAATGATCCTTTCAAGCTTTAAACTCTACAGCATTATCTTTTCTTCCCCTCCTATCACATACTTAAATTTAATTAAGATTAATTTGATTTACCGTTCCTCCAGGAATTGGACAAACATAATTAATACACTAGGCTGAAAATTCAAACTTTTATTAATGGGCTCAGGCAACTCCCCAGGGACCCTCCAGTCTTTTAAAAAGTTAATCCTCATGTAAGTGTTGTGGCTTCAAACACTGGGCTTTTCAGCCAGAACATGCAAAACTCCTTCCCCACTCAAAGGAAAACAAAGATGTGGTAATTCTCCACAAAGAATGACCAGAATAATAGCTGGACATACAGTGAAAAGGGTCTTTGTCCTGCAAGGCAGCAATGCATCTCCCTGCATAAGAGCTGACTGTGTTAACTGGAGCACTGCTTGTTCTGTGACACTAAATATTGCCTGGGGACCCCAGTGAGCATGACATGGCAGTGGCTCTGTGCCAATCTAGAGTGACTTCAGAGTGACACAGGGACAGGAGCTCCACATTCTGAACCTTTCCTTGCAGGAAATCAGTGTGGATGCAGGATGGGTTAGTCTGTGCCACTTTATGGAGTGACTTCAGAGAGTGACACAGGGCAGGATCCCCAAATTCTGAATCTCTCCTTGCAGGAATGCATGCAGACTGAGGATGAGTTTGGTACAGAGCAGAACAAGGCTGAAGCACTCAGGCTGTGTCTGTCTGTCTGTCTGTCTGTCACCTCCTGCTCCAGGCTGAGACATTTGTCCCCTGGGAAGGACATTTCCCACTCAGAGAGTAAACCTGAGTATTTGTCACCTGAATGTCCATCTGAGCTCATCAGCTGTGAGCTCTGTCACCCACAGCATCCCTAAATCCCTCAGCAGGTATCTGCCCAGCAGTGATGCCTTCAGAGCATCCCTGAGCCACCCTGAGATCAGCACCCTCCTACCTGCAGGACAAACAGCACTGCAGCAAATCCCTCGGGAACACTGGGCAGGAAGATGCTGTATTTATAGAAAGGGAGTTAAAGTCACTTTTGGTTCCTTTTTTTAGCCACTCAGTATTTATCCTGATACCAGCAATCGTGGCATGGCTGCAGAAGGGACTGAGAAAAATGTTTTCCCCACAGTGCTGTCAAGGTGAAAGTGGGAATTTAAACACCCTATATACATATTTATATATATATTTGCAATGCCATGGCAAAGCTTTGTCCCCAGAATGCTCCAGATTTTCACAGAACTGCCCCAAATGAACACTGCATGCAAAACCAAACTCAGTGGGCACAGATGGATGAGAAAAAGGAATACCAAACTGCAAAAAGGCTGCAGGAACAGGGAAATGAGAATGTTATGTTAAATGTTCCTGAGAGAAGTACAAATGTTTTGCATACAAGGCTTACTTGGAGCCATAACAATTCACAGAATTAAAAACATGACATTTCCCAGCCTAATTCTTTTCTAGGTACTTGAAGTGCATTTTTCTTTGCACTGCAAGCACTCAGTGCTGATCCAACAAAGAGCCTGTCAGTCTGTAAATCATATCTTTAATTTCCAGTGAGACATGATTAGTGCTATTCAGGCTACATGTGCATTCTTCTTGACAGTATGAAAGCTGGCAGTGCTCTAGCCAGGCAAGAAAATCATTATTTCCCCACATATCAATGCTTAGACAGTTCCTAAAACCCTAACTTCAGCTTGGCAGATTGGTTTTTTTCAGAAACCTGCAAATCCTTTGTGATTTAACAGCTTCCAGTGCTATTTTCACTGTGAATTTCCAGTGCTGAAAACTGTATTTTTCTGTCACAACCTAAGGGAGAACCTTTTGCCCCAGCTGGGCATTGCCCAGGGAAGCACTGGGACAGAGCAGAGCACAGCAAGAAAATATTAATATTAAAGCATTTGTACTTGTTATTTTTCCTCTTGGAAAGCTGTTTGCAGCCCCACATCTCCCTGCACTATGCTGCAGCTCTAGCAAGGCAGCAGGAGAAGGAGTTGGGTAAACAATTCCACTGAATTTGCAGGAGGAAAGGCAAATCTTGTTTGTTCAATACTGCCCAGCTCTCCTCAGTGTCCTGCAGGTACAAACCAGACCTGTTCCACCAAAATGTTAGTTATTTGCATTCCAGCCTGGACTGAGATGCAAAGCATCAACAACAGGTCTCTAATTATAACTATGTAAAACACCATCCCCTGCCAAGGACCAAACATCATGAAAGTGAAGAAAAAAAGAACTGTGGTAATGAGGATAGCTCTGTGCTCCACCTCCAGGGAAGGCAGAAAGCTGACTACAGCCTTTGGGTTTTTAAAATAAAGTATAAATAAAGTAATTAAAAAGTATTAAAACAAAGTAAATTTTAAAAATTAAGTATACAGTATTTACTGTATACTTTAAAAATACAGTAAGTATTTTTATAAAATATTTTTATAAGAATAAAGTAAATATAAAGTAAATAAAGTAAATCTACTTTAAAAATAAAGTAAATAAAAATTAAGTAGACAGTATTTACTGTATGCTTTAAAAAGAAATTAAATATTTTTATAAAAATAAAGTAAATATGAAAAATACACTTTAAAAATAAAGTAAATTAAAAAATTAGGTATACAGTGTTTACTGTATACTTTAAAAATAAAGTACTGTTATAAAACATTTTTATAAGAATAAGGTGAATATCAAGTAAATAAAGTAAACATAAAGTAAATATACTTTAAAATTAAAGTAAGTAAAATAATAAATGATACAGTATTTACTATATACTGCCTCCTGTTGAAGATTTACAGAGGAAAAAACAACCTGTGCCTCACAAGGTGGAGACAGAGCTGCTCTGCAGAGATGCCTCAGCATAAAGCCTGAGCTCACCACCTTCCAGTTCTTTGTCTCTCCAGCCTTCAGCAAGTTCCACTTGTTGACCAAAAGTGGCTCAAACTCCACCAAACCCACAGCAAACCCAAACCCAACCCCAGATCTGCCGAGGGACACTCCCCGAGGGCAGAGCAGGCAGGACGAGCTCCCAGCTCGGAGCTCCCAGCAGAATCCCGGTGTTCATCCAGCAGGGAAATCCCAACCTGCGGCCAAGGGAGGCGACAGGAGATCCCTCAGTGCCCAGAGGGTGTCAGTGGAGTTGTCACCCAACACACTCACAGGGAGCTCCCAGAGAGCAATGAGGTGAGCACGCCGAGCTGAGCCCAGGGATGTGCAGTTACCATGGCAACCTCCCTCCTCTCCAGGACAAACCAGATCTGATGCTCCAATCTGCTCCTCACCACTGCAACGGGGAACAACGTGGGCAACAATTATTGACACACTGCTATTTAAATACCTGGAGAAAACCCCAAAAAAGTAAGTAAAAATGTTTCCCTTAGGATCATAAAGCCAGTTTTTTACCCCCAGGAGGTCAAGAGAAAACCCTGTGCACAACAGACACTCAGCAGCAAGGACACAATGAGATGTGAAGGGAAAAGAATGTCATCAAGGAGAACAAATCCCTGTGAGTTCCAAACTGGACATTCAGCACATTTGATTTTCTGAAAGCAAATCCCTCAGAAATGTGATTTGGCAAGAAGCTGTGAAGCTGCAATGCCTCCTGCAGCACCTCAGAGGCTGATCAGGTCAGAGCTTTCCAAACTGGGTCACTAGTTCATCCAGGAAATGTGGCTTTGCTGGGAATTCTCCCATTCCCTGAGCAGCATGAGCACTCCAGCAGGAGAACATTTCAGTTTCAGTCTGAGCCACTCTCACCTCTGTGCTCCAGCAATCAGATTTGCTCCTGAAGCAGCATTTCCTGCACCAACAGTGAGTGCAATTACTTGTGCAATGGGAATTGCCTTTCCTTTAGAAGCTTTCCTGCAAATCTTCCATTTGATCATTTATACTCTGTCTTTTACAAATTCCTCATACTTTTGTTCAACTGCTTCCTCATTTCCTTTTATTCAGTGTTCAAAGCTGATGTGAATTTCTGTTCATAATTCAGAAACATCCTCATGTTACCGATGGATGAAATTGGATACTAGTCCTTTAAATACGACTGCAATGCTGAAGTGTCACAAAAAAGCTGGCAAAGTCAAAGTCTGCCTTCCTTTGGGATAAATGGAAAAAATTATACTTTGTTACCATCACAGAAAACTGATGTTCCTGTAAATTATGACTCATTGAATATTTTGTTGTGCTTTTAATTTTATTTTCAAGGAATCTTAACAGCCTTTTTTCTTCAGGAAGTTTAAGGGTTGCAAAACTTCCTTTTCCTCAGAATATTATTATCTGTCAAGAGAGATTCTCCAAGCTGTTGCATGGGAAGTTGAGAGAACTGTAAGCTCACTTTAAAAAGCAGAGAGCTTTAAGCAGACAGCAAGTACCCCAGTTTGTTTCAGAGAAATAAATTGGTTATTCAGAGCCAGTATGAAGTCACAAATCCATTGGTGAAATCTAGTCTGTCATTCCCATTTCCTTGAAAGTCACCTTTGCACTCTCTGTCAGCTTCAGACTGCTGACTTTCTGCTGAAAATTGAATGCTATTTAAGAAAAAAGAAAAAGGCTTCATCAAGATTAATTTCTAACTATGCCGTTTAAGTCCTATTTATTAATTTCAGAATTTATGTTCTCTACAGGTTGCAGAAACGTTAACCAAGCAGTGACATAACCACATGAAAGATCTGAACCAAGACACATCTACAGCTTGCTGAGAGAAGAGTTCCTCTGGGCATCTCTGAATTCCAGGTTCCAATGGGTATCTCTGAATTCCAGGATCCACTGGGAATCACTGAAAAATCCCAGTGCCCCCTGGGAATCACTGAATTCCACTGAGTACACAAACCATGGCAATCAGATTACTCTGCTCATGTGTTTTGACAACAGCAATTTCATTTCATTTATTTTGATAATTCATTAAGCACCATCAAATGCAGTGCAGGATCTCTTATAAAAGTAACTCCAGTCTAGCAGTGCAGGATCTGACTCACACCATGAATTCCTGACAGTCAGGGAACAACCAAAGACTGTGCAGATGAAGGATTAGCAAGGTCTCAACACACACATTTCCCTGCACTTCAAACGTGCAAGGAGCAAACCTTATTAAATCAGCATTTCTATGATGCTTTAAAATGATTGCCCTGGAGAAAGATATTTTTGTACTTCAAAAGATAGTTATTATACCACTGTAAGCTACAGTGTGGGATAACAGAAAAATAAATTCCTATCTAATTGTTCCACCTCTGTACACAGGGAGCACAAAATAGTTGCTTTTTCCCACAGCTGTCAAAAATCCCCAGGATTTCATTCACTGTGAGGTGTCACCAGTGTCACACCATGAAGGGAGAGCAGCTCCAATACAATGCTATCAATTGTCTTCCAGTTGGCCACTGGAAATATTTGGAGCAATAACCTCTTCTGAACCCATTCAGCACTTGGGCTGTCTCCAGATGTGCCTCGGGGTTACATTGCCTCTGTGTGTTTAAAGTGCTTCTATTTCTATGCAGAACAACTTGGTGGTTGCACATGTTGTGGTTGTTTTTAAAGTCAGATTTGCCTAAAATAAAAAAAAAAAAAAAAAAAAAAAAAAAAGAGGTGGGGGGCTGGGGGCTTTTCTTCTGGCTGTTGAATAATGTTGAGAGTTGTCTGAAAGTTTGCTTACCCACAATCATAAAGGACTGAGTGAGTTCCCTGCTTTGCATCCTCTCTGTTTCCAGAGTCCTTGCAGCTCAGCCACTGTGAAACCACAACAGCCCTGATCCAGATTGGTGTTCTCCCTCTAATGTGGTAAATAGCTCAGGTTTTCATCAATAGAACTGATCCAGATTGGTGTTTTCCCTCTAATGTGGTAAATAGCTCAGGTTTTCATCAACAGAACTGATCCAGATGGTGTTTTCCCTCCAATGTGGTACCTAACTCAGGTTTTCATCAATAGAACTGATCCAGATTGGTGTTCTCCCTCTAATGTGGTACCTAACTCAGGTTTTCATCAATAGAACTGATCCAGATTGGTGTTTTCCCTCTAATGTGGTCTATAACTCATGTCCTCAGCAGCAGAACTGATCCAGATGCTGCTAGGAATCATCCTACAACCAAACCCAGCACTTCACTAAATATTAAACTATTATTAGAATCAGATTACTTGCTATAGGTGGTTTGACAGCCCAACTCAATAAATCAGAATCCCCAAAAACCCACCAGAAATATCTGCCAACATTCAAACTGAGATCTCATAACAAACAAGAATGCTGAAAAACCCACAGAAGATTTCTTTTTCATTCTTCCAAACCTTCCCATCTTATCTCAGATGTTTACAGTAAAAAGAACAGAGATGTTTTCTTCAAAGCACAGTTTTTATCAATCGTCTCCAACGTTCAAGCAGCACAATATTCTTCTTTTAATGCAATCAAGTAACCCCTATGAACCTCGTAGATGTTTGCAAAATAATTGTTCCCCCTCACTGCTCCTTTGTTAGCACTTCATTTTTTTCCACACTCTTATTACTCCAGGCAGAAATAAGTTAGAGATATTATCATCAATTCACCCAAACAGAATTCCCCTGAATTTATTTTAAGTTAGACTTCACAATTAAACTGCACATTAGAGCTAAATCTAATGATTTCAACCTGGCTGAACTGATTGGCTCACAAAGCCTACAGTTTAATTCTTTCCCCTCACTCATTCTGCTAACTAGAAGAGAAATGGATCTACCTTCAAGCCTGTTGGAATCAATCTTCTTTTCTCTTTCTCACAATTTATAAGACAGAGGCTCAAAAAGTGTTCATATCCGCTTTTAACAAGCTGGCTATGTGAGATAAGCAGGAGAACATTAATAAAAATAGCTCAGCTTTAAGTCATGAATGCTTTACAAAAGTAGACCTTACAAAAAAATCCTAAAAGCTAATTGTGATTTATTCCATGGTACTTTTCCTATACTACCAATGATCAATCATGTCTAAAAGATCCTTTTTTCTGTGTCAATGTCAGGAATGCAAATGCTGCCAACTCATTTCTAACCAGGGAGACAACCCAGGCAGGGCTGGGACCTCTGAACACTGCCAGACTGCAGAACAGAGCTTGTTCTTCTCCAGTTACGGACTTTTTTATTTTTATTTTTTGATTTTCTTATTAAAAAGTCCTTCCCAAAGATTCCATAGCTGTCCCACATGCTGTATTCCAGGATGGTCTGCAGTATCACCACCCTGAATGTCTCCTGAGTTAATAAAAACTGTATTTAGACAACAGCAATACAACCACTGGCACTGAAGTTTTTATTACTTCAATTACAACAAAGCAGCTGGCGGTAATAATAACACTACTTAGCATTTATATGCTGCTTTGTATCTTCAAAAGCCTGTATAAATATTTGTTAATTAAGCCTCACAAAACTCCAGAGAGACAGATACTTTTTTGTTGTTGTTGCTTATAAATAGGAAAACTGAGACAGAGGCAAAACAGCTGCTTCCAAAAGGAAGATTTTTAGATTATTTTTAAAAAAGGGAATGGAGATGTCTGGACAGTAACTTTCAGAGCTATAAAAGAACAGCTTAAAAGACTCAAAGAACCCAGTGGGATGTAAACTCTCATGCTCTAAGCATCCACATCCTCCAAGACAATCAGAGCTGTCCCAGGCAGATTCAGCTCCCCCTGCCCTAAACCCTGGGGAGCACAAACCCCTGAACTGCTCAGACACAGATCATTCCACCTGCCAAACGCTCAGCCTGAGCTCTGAGTGCCTCTGGAGAAGTCACACCTTTGCCAAGCTCTGACCTCAATACAGATCTGATATTTTGGGCACCACCAAAACAGCCTCAGCAGCATCTTCTCCTCCAGGCAGGACTGCCACTGGTTAAGGAACATCTGAACCTTCCTTCTTCCTTCATGTCAGCATTTAGCATTCATGCAAAAAGTGAGAAAAACCAAGTTCCAAGTAGAAAAGAACAAATCCCACCACCTATCGAAGGCACTTCTAGGAATATCTCACATTCATATTCACTAAGGCATTTATTGAACAGACATTTTTGATGTGTTAGACACCTCACTGACTCAGGGAAAACAAATGCCTACACACACTAACACCTCCCATCAGGTCTGGAGCTCTGGAACTGCATGAGGAGAACTTGAAATTATTGCCTTGACAAAACACACAGCATTAGAGGGAAGACAAGACTTAACCCACAAAGATCTGACTGCACATATAATTTCAAATATAATATTTCGCACTGAGATCAGTGGATCTGAAATGCTTTAGAGGAGACATTGGAATAAATACTGATGATATAAAAGGAGAAAAAGAATTGGAGTTTTGAGCATGAAAAAGCTTTACTGCAGGAAGTGTCCTGAAGCTGAACATGGAGCACAATGTGCAATTAAAGAGTGATGTAAAAAGGGTAGGGAAAACTTAGGGATTAAATAAAGAAAAAAAAAATAAACAGCAGGAAACTAAAGTTGTATCAATACTCAAGAGTAGGATGGACCAGAATATGGAAGATAGTGGAGAAACACAGCTCAGGCAAGTGGAGAAGGAAGGAAAAGCTGAAGAGCTCAGGCTGGGCAGGAGAAAGGAGCCCAAAGGTGAGGTGAGGCTGCAGCAGCAGGACTTTGGCTCCAGGAGAACTGACTGTGACTGCAGGGAGCCTGGGGCTGCTCCCCGGCATGGAAGGACATTTGTCACCCAGGGTGACTCCCGAGAGCCACAAAGGTACAAAGTCCTTGTTCTTCGCTGTCCTGCCCTCCCCACGTCAGACAGCAACAAGGGCTAATTACCAGGATTTATCAGCCCCAAACAAGTCTGCAGCTAAAACACAAACAGATCCTGTTTGACCTCCCAGCCTCTGCCCTGGACAAGACTTCATCCTTGAGTGCAGGAAGAGAAGGAAACAAATCTGAAACATTACAGTAAGGGCTGGGAGAGCACAGCGAGAATTGCACAGCAATGAATAATGCTGGAAGTGGAGCAGAGAATAAATAATTCCACTTCGGGAAAAGCGAGTCTGAGATGACAGTGAAGGGAAAGAAGAACACGTGTGTTTAACACACAGCCTGAATGGGTTCTTACCAGTTCTCAATGTGAAACACAGATGGGTGTTTTTATCTCCAGCAGCACAATTCACTCAGTGGCTTCTCAAGACTTGTTGTGCAAAGCTGAAAATGACTTTAGAGGCACAAGAATAAATGGTTGACTTTTCCAGGCCGTTTTTCAAATGGCACAGGAGATCATCAAGCTAAATTTTGTTACCACATGATATCACAAACTCCTCAATTTCCTTGCATTATCCTTGCTAGATCATTGAGTTCCCCATGTTTCTGAATGCAAAAGACAATGCACCAGATGAATGTCCCACTCTTGGTACAAAGGTCTCACATTCACAGGCTCTGAGTCACACAACTGCGCATTCAAAAATATTTTTATGATGTGCACTGGGATCCTCACAGGCACTGAACTCCTAATGAATCCCTGATTAACCAGATATTGATGCCCAGAAACACCAAGTGACTTTGTAATCTCTTATGAAATAGGGAAATAAACCCCATCTCCAGGCTAATTACTTCAAATTATACTTTACACTGGAAACAAAGAGATCTGTGTCTCAGGAACTAGAGAGAACACCTCAGACGCAGTGAGAAAACAAATCAAAAGATCAATGGCATCGGAAGAACAAGAGTGCATGAGAAGGAAGAGCAAACCCTCAGTGCTCATGCAAGGAGCATTCAGAGGGATGAACTCAGCCCAGAAGGACAGAATGAGCTCATTAAGCAAAGTTCACATTTCAGGTGAAAGACAATTCACCAGGACCTTGAACAGAACAAATCACAGCAACACCAAAACCTACCTAAAGTCAAAACTCTGATAAAATGGGATAATCTTGTATCTCAGCAGGTATCTGCGAGTCTTGAGCAGCAAATGAACTTCTGTGATCTCATGTGTTTCTCGTGTGTTTTAGAACAATTTTTATGTAACTGTTTGGGGTTTTTTTGGGAGGAGTTAAAAACCATTTCCTAAGGGTTGTGGGCCCATCTAATAACAACAACATGAATTTTTTTCTAAATATTTTGTTGAAATACTCGAAGTTTTCGCAGTATGACAGGAGAAGTGGTTCATCATTTTTGTGTTTATACTGCTTTTTTTTCTTTCCCTTTTTTCTCTCTAGCCCTATAGAGAGCCTAGCAATTTCCATGGCTGGTCAGAATGACATGAGGGAGGCTTTAAGAACAAAGGCTGGCAGAATCCCCTGCATTTCACCACCCCAGGAGTGAAGATGCCTGTCATGCACCAGAAAACTCCACACCAGAAAATCCCAGGGAAATTGGTAACTTCATGGAAAACACTAACTGCAGCTCTGAGGCTCCAGACTTCTGCTAACTTTGTCTATTCAGGAGGCATAAGGCCACTGAAGTCTATTCACAAAAAGACAAAGGTAATAAATGCACAGAAAGTGATTTGTAATTTGCTATTTCCATGTCAGATCTCAGCCCTGTGGAGATTCACAGCATGCCTAACTCTAATTACCGAGACAGTGGAGTAGAGAGGAAGGGAAGAAAGGACTTGAAGAGTTCAACTAGCAGCAATCCAAGGCCCTGGGCTGGCTGATATTTAAAAATGTTGCTAACAGTGATGTTCCAATCAAAGGCAGTGTCAGAGATTGTGGCTCACGGCCACAGCTCACAGTGAAACAGACCTTAACAAGCTAATGCCAATATTTCCATTTGTGATCCATTTTTGATCCTCCAGTGCCAATGACACAAAGTTAGAAGGAAAAAAAGAAAGCAAGAGTCCCTCCTCACCAAGCAGATGTGAAAGTTGCTTCTCCTCACATCAGCATGGTCTTCCCAAGAAGGTGTGACTAACCTTGCAGGGAAAAAGCAAATTCCACAGGATCCCCAAGTATTAACAGCTGTAAAACACACCTTGGCTCAACACTCCATTCCAGTGACTGCAGAGCACTGTTTTATCAACAGGTATGCAAATGTTTGCTACACACACCCCAGACTGTCCCAGGGACTTGGAGGAAATTCTGGATGACTTTACAGCCAAGCTCCTCCATGGGCACAGCAGGAGGAGCGCTCTGCTCGCTCAGCACTGACAGCTGAAGTTCATGGCAAAACCAAGTTCAGATGACAGCCATCATCCAACTGGGAACTCGGTGCAAAACTGAAAATCCTAGGTGTCAGAGCTAAATCAAACACTGTACAAACAGAAGGTCAATGCTTTGGATGGATAAATCAGTGGACGAATCAGAGTCCACCTCTGGAGTTTGGATAAATTGGCAGCAGTTACAGCTTTCCCCAAAAGCAGGAATTCTAGTTTCCGGCAATGTGAAGCATTTAATAGCAGAAAAACCAGAGAACCAGCACTGAAAACAAGAACTGAACCTTATATATTGAATTTTCACATTGAAAAATATATTTCAAATGGAGATAAGTGTTAAAGGTGTTAAATATATTTTCTTTCTGGCCAGCAGCCCCACAGCAGAGAGAGGAGTCTGGAGGAGTCACAGACCAAAGGGCTCCTTTTCCTGGCTGGCACAGCCAAGAGCTGTGTTTTTGAGATCTTGTGCCATTGCCATCTCACTGTGTGGGAAAAGACACAGGAATTGTAACCAGGAGTACAAGAGCAACAAGTGGGAGACACTGAGCCCAAAGTTAGCAAGTGCTTTATTAGCACAGTCTCTGTCATGTGGACTTCAAGTCTTACCTTCCCACAATAACTGAAGAGTTCTTATATATTTAATCTATTTTGACCCTTGGGGCTTCAATTATTTGACTTCAGATGTTAGATTTTAATAAGCTTTCACCCACAGGGGAAAACATGCAGTAGTTAATGTGACTGATTTGCCATTTACAGCTGGACTATGGACAGGGGAAAAAAAAAATCAACCATACTTCAAGAATTTAGTTGTCACCAAGTGGAAAACTTCAGTGTTTTTTTTCCATTTGTGCATTTCACAGCAGAAGTAAGTAACTTTAGATTAATCCTGCCCTCTCTATTACTGCTGTGTGTAACCAGCACCTAATCATTAGTGGGTGTTGCTGCCTGTGGGGTGTTAACTCCCTCCAAATAAACCTAATAGGATGCTTTGTCTGCTTGCACAATCCCAGAATCGCTCAAACACACTCTGAGCTGTGAGAAGGCACCACGGAGCACTGCAGCCCCGGTGGGTGTGTGACAGCAGAACCAGCTGCACAACTGAGCCCAAAGCCACCTCCATGTCCCCAGGGAGAGCAGGCAGCAGGCACAGCCTTGAGCACAGTATCTCCTTACAGAGCCACCTGCCCGCTGGAAACGCTGCCCTGCCTGTGACCTGTGAGGCAGGAGATGTCAGCATCTCCCCAGCCTGGGTCCAGCAGCTCCCTGACACCAGCAGCTCCTCGCCAGCCTGGCTAGGACAGTTTCCCTCCTCGCAGGGCAGAGGGTGCAGCAATGCCAGGGGTGTTCAGGGGAAGCAGCCTTGGTCACACCGTGCTGATTCAGTAGCTGCAGTTGCTAACAACAAAAATGGACATTTCTGTGTTCTCCCACGTAAGCGGCTTTTGTAGCTGACATATAGACATTGCACAATCACCAAGGAGAAGGAAGATGGTCAGGAGGAAGGGAGGAGGAGCACGGTTCTGATGATGAAGGAGAGGCGTAATTAAAATACGATCTGTGCTGCAAAGGCATGCGAGATCCATGGCTGGGTTAATGTTTCAGCAGACACAATGCAGAGCAGCAATACTTTTACCTTCAGTGCTTCACCTCGAGTAAACAAAGCAGACTCCACCAAAGGTCACAGCACTCTGCAGGGTGAAGATTCACGAGCCAAGGCAAAGCACGATTGCTGAGTGGGAGGTTGTTTGGTTCTCAAACAACATCCCTGAGAAAAACCTGTTCCACCCTTTCTCCTATTGCCTGCTACCGGCTGACTTGAAACTGTGGCTTAGTGGAAGCTGCAACACCTCGGTGTTCATGGATACAGCGCAGCCCTGCTGAGCACCTTGGGTTATTCGCCAAATGCCAAGGCTGTTTGCCAAGGTGTGCCCAGGGCAGCGCACACCGAGAGCTGAGGGACTGTGTGCCATGGCGAGGAGAGGGACAGCAGGAGCGAAAACGGCGGGGAAAGTTACCAGGGAGAGCGAAAGGGCTGAATGAGCAGCAGGAGATCAAACACGGCAAGGGAGAGCAGAGAACAATCGGGGGTGCAACAGGATTATCCCAGCGAGAGCTGCCCTGTGCCGCCACGGCAATACAGGCGGAAAAGCAGCGGAAACACCTCAATATAGGGACGGAAAGACAAGTGACCTGGCGAGAGGTGAGGCAGAGAAGGAGGGCAGATCCCAGCCGAGCCCCGAGCGGAGAGAGCCCGGCGGGCGAGGGGCGAGCAGGTGTGGGCAGCGAGGAGAGGAGAGCACCGCACGGATACACGGATACACACCCAGGGACACGGATACACACCCAGGGACCCACGGAGCGGTCCGTGGTGCAGCCCCGGGCGGGAGCACGGCTGCAGCAGCGAGCAGAGCCCGGCAGCTCTCCGCCCGCCGCCCTGCCGGAGCGCAGGCAGCAGCACAGCCCCGGGCAGCGATCCGCGATCCGCCCTGAGCTGCCTGGGCGGCTTTGGGGTCGCGGAACAGCCCGAAGGAAATCCCATCCCATCCCATCCCATGCCAGCCCCTTACCTGCCCCAGGTGCTCTCCGGCCCGGGGCGGCGCTGCCCGCGGGGCTCCGGGCTGGCCGGGCGCGGGGATTGCGCTCCGCTCCGCGCCGCCAGCAAAGTGCGGGAGCGGGGCGGAGAGAAGCCGAGCTCCCTCTGCCGGGCACCCGCCCAGCCCCGGCCCCGGATACAGCCCCGGCTCCAGCTCCGGCTCCAGCCCCGCGGGGCAGCGCGGATCTCCCGCACCGGCGGAGCTCCCGCCCGGCGCCCCGCGGGCTGTGCGGTGCCGCTCCCCGCTCCCGCTCCCTGCTCCCGCTCCCTGTCCCGGCTCCCTGCTCCCGCTCCCCGCTCCCGCTCCCTGCTCCCGGCTCCCTGCTCCCCGCTCCCTCCCGCTCCCCGCTCGGCTCCCGCCATGCCCAGGTGCAGAGAGCAGCGCCCCGGAGCCGCTGAACGGAGGAGTTTAGTCATCGTAAGCGTTTGCAGGAAAATAAATAAATAAATAAATAAGAGGCCACACACGAAACCTACCACGACTCCAAAGCAACATCCTTCCCCGGAGAAGGAGGTGTAGCTAAAGCACCTTTGGAACGACTGGGCTCCGAGAACAAAAGTCTCCCGTCTTCGCTGGAAATCCCGGATGAAATCTCCCAGCTGTTTATGCTGCTTCCATCTGGCAGCACATTCCTCCCGCTCTGACAACTCACACGTGGCTCTGGCTCCGCACAGTCCCTGCTGGCAACCTCGCAGGTAGCCGAGCTGCTCACGCTGCCCTGCTAGCCCAGGGATTGCTGCAGTGAGCCACTTCCCTCTACAGCAGGGCTGTTCCACCACGATCTGCTTTCCCTGATTCCTCTTTCAAACAAGGTTTTGCCTTACGTGACTCCAGAGAAAAGCTAGAAAGCATAAATCTTTGGACAGCATCAGACGTTTGAAAAGAACCTCTATTCGGGTGGTGTACAGGAGAGCTAATCTGATTTTCGAGGTTCTGTTCCTGATATTTGATAGGGTTCAATTGCCAATGCAGAAAGACTTACACACCTGATTAATTACGTTCCCGAGGCTCCTTCCAGGCTCCACCGAGACCCCTCAGAATCATATCTGACCCAAACGGCGATGTCCCCTGAGCCAGGGTTACCCACACGGAGCAACAGGTCCTCTGTGCTACAAAGTTTCTGTGACTCCAGGCCGCCCCAAGAAACCTGCAGAGGAAAAGTCTAAACTAACGAAAGAGCAGCTGCTCGCTGAAATTTCCACTCAGTTCCAAGAAATGAGCCTTGGCAGCTCCTCGCTTTTTATAACAGTGCGTGACTCATGTGCAGCAGCAGGTGAAGTCAGAGCCATCGCTGCCAGAGTCCTCCCCTGACGGCTTCTCCAGGGATTTCCCCGATTTGGAAAAAAAGAGGAAAATGCGATATTGCTCAGGTACTGTTTGGTTGCTGGGTCTCTTCTCAAGGGGTGCTATTCCATCCTGGAGCTGGTGTTTGCAGCAAATCTCCCTGCGATGAGGACTGGTGTGGTTGTGGCAGGCTGGGCAGGGCTGGGCTGCAGGCAGGCGTGGAGCTCACCGGCAGCTCTGAGAACACTCAGCAGAGAAACCCGAGCCGAGGTCGGGATGGGGAGGTGGGGCCTCACTCCTCTAGTGCCCAGCAGTTCACCTTAGCCCTGCTTGAAGGGAAAAAAAGAGAGAAAGAAAAGCAGTTCAGCCAACTTCCCCTTCCTGGCTCGGAGCTGGCAGAGCTGCATCTTCCACCAGTTCTGTCTTTGTTATTCGTTCTGGTCCAGAAGTCCTCCACAAAACAGGAAAGCACAAAACATGTGAAATAAACCCAGTTCTGTGTACCCAAAGCAGCACTGAAATGTGCAGATACCATACAGTTCCCTGGATTGGTTCCAACAAACCTTCCAATCCTAAAGAATCAGGTTATGGAGAGGCCATGGAGGGAATTGCTGTGAGTGGAACTTGCAGGAACACTGACATTTCCAAACTCTCCCTGCCAGACGCCATTCACACACTCCCTAGGTAAATAACAACAGGAACTGATACTTACCAGTGCTTACCCCATGAGAGGTGGAAACAGGAGAGATTCTCTTCGAGCAAAGGTTGGGGATTGCTTCAGTCCTTGGCAGCGATAAACAGAGCCTCTCTTCCCCCTTTTTCCTGGACAGCAGCCCAAGCCCACCCCCTGCTCCAGTTCCCTTTAACAAAGGACACAACACAAATGCAGAAGACCACTGTGGGCTGATAGTTTTGTTTGGTTTCACTTGGAAAGAAAATATTTTAAAGGAACAGAGACGATAAAGAGGAAAGAAAGTGGGATGTGAGAATGAGAGAAGGGAAACCAGAAAGATAAATGGGAGAGAGAAACATTTGGGGAAGAATAAATTATATTTGTGTCCTCAATAGCTTTTCTTCGAGATGTGTGCAGCAGGCATGGACATATATAAAATTATTTTATATGAGTATGAAGTCATATTGCTGCAGCAAGGAAGGCAGAACATTGTAATACAGGATGAAGAAGGCATTTCATCAATGTTTGTCTGTTGGGGGAAAAGACAAAATACGCCAAAGAATTTCCTGCTGTTGTAGATCAGCCTAAAGATCCTTTCTGGGCTTGGAACCTGCAGAATGATTTCCACACGGCCTGGCAGGTCCAGCAGAGGCTGTTTGCCTCCAGCTCCTTTCCCTTTCCTGCCTGGATCAGGGCCAGGCGAGATCTGTGCAGGTGCAGCTGGGAGGGAAACAGTGGGAGGAAAAACCTGAGCTTTGTGGGGAAAAACCTGAGCTTTGTGGGGAAAAAAAACCTGAGCTTTGTGGGGAAAAAAACCCTGAGCTTTGTGGGGAAAAACTGAGCTTTGTGGGGAAAAAACCAGGAACTTCATGGGGAACAAACCTGAGTTTTGTGGGGAACAAACCTGCAGCTCATGGGGAAAAAACCTGCAGGACACAGGGAGCACCTTTATGCATTCTGCACTGGAATTGGACGGGCAAGAGTTCAGTTTGTGCAGCTTCAGCCACAGCAAGCCCATGGGTTTTAGATGAGCTGCTGATAGTGGAATTTCCACTCTTGCTGAAAGCAGACACCACTGTATCCATAGAGCTTTCAGAAGAAACATATACAAAGCAAGCCTGATTCTTCTATTGATTTTAAGGCACGTGCAGCTCAGTGAGAAACAGCAGAATTGTTCCTGATTTAGGTCATAAAAGTGCAATATAAACCCAGAGGAATCCACAGCAAATGAGAGAAACAAAAGAGGCTGCCTTTTGGTCCATGCTATTCCATTCTTTCTGCTATGAAAAATGAAAAAAAATTGCAAATACAGAATAGATTTATTTGCTGCTTAAGTAAAATTACAGAATACATTTTGCATCATGACTAAACATGGTACTATCTATACAACTATACCGGTAAGAGGATTTAAAGAACATAGAGATTCTTCTAATCCCAAAATCATTTCTAGTTTGTTTGGGAGTTTCTTTTGGGTGGGTCTGCTTTTAAAATATTCTGCTTAAAGATGTCATCCTTTGTGGAATAAATATATATACATATATTTAGACCATTTCTAGAGGACACTAAGTGAATGTAATTAGTTGTTCTAAACTCAGATTCACTATTTGAGTAGCAAATCTATGAATAACTTACTGACCTCAAAATCTGTCAGGTCTAAACATGTTCAGGACATTCTATAAACTTCTACATTAATTAAGAATCTGGGGACTGAAACCCAAAAATTACCTTTCTGCTTGGGTTTGATTCCCCTTCCCAGAAGAAAAAAAAAAGGAATATAAAAATATTATTTAAAAACCTCCTCTCTCCCCATTAGTCGATTCCTTTATTGAAAAGCTTGTGTTTAGTTGATTGAAATGAAATTGCAGAAGCTACTTGCAGTTTCTTGAATGACCTTTCTAGGGAAGGTTGGTTCAGGCAAACAAAATAAAGCAGACCAGAGAGCTACCCCCAGTCCAAACGTGCAAAAGGAGGAATCCAGTGTGTCTGAAATCCTTTCCTTGCAGAAACTGAACTCCAGACTGAGCTGTGAACCAAAGGGAAAATGTCTGGATTGCTCTGGCTGACTCCCACACTCCATCCCAGGTACAGAGCCAGAGCAGCACAGAGAATTCCCAGCAGTCTCATTTCCAGCAAGAAATGATTCTCCAGCAGAGCTCCAGGAGATGGCAGAGGATGCAGCAGGTGGGATGAGGTGTCAGTCAGACAGGGAACTGCACAGGAGCTCCCAGGGGGGATAAATCTGCCTCCAGGTGAGTCACTCTGCCCAAGTTATAACGAGGAACCACTCTAGAGCAGCAAAGTTTGGTGTTGTGAAAGAAGGAAAACCCTCAGCTGTTTGCTCCTGGTGCTCCTGGTGCTGCATTGCCAAGGCAGAGAACACGGACTTACACCTCCTGGCTGCTCTGTTTTATTTTATCTGCAGTTTGCATCAGTAAATGTACAGTTCCATATTTGTCCTTGCTCTAGCTGCTAGGGGTTATCAGGTTTTTGTTCCTTGTTCCTAATTATTGTTACAGCCAGGAGGGAGATTGTTTGACTGGGCTGACAGGGAGAAAGGAGCCAGCTCTTCATCCTGAGCACAAAGCCCTTCAGCCTGAAGCTGCATCCCTGATGAGTCAAAAACTTGCCATCCAGCTATTGCAGCTACTGCTGCATCAATGGCAAAGCAGGCAGATTTGTGAGCAGGGCTGAACTGAACTGGTGATGACTAAAAGCCTTGCAGTAAAACAAGGGCTCTGGGATGCTGTGAGTTATCTGGCAGCTCTTTCTGCACAACCCTGTGTGGATTGCAATCAGCCAGAGAAGCAATGCAGAGGACTTCTCTCCCTCTGGAGCCATGGGGAGCTTTGCCATCTATTTCAGACAGAATACATCACACCCAAACCCTGAATTTGCACATTCCTTGATCTCTGTACTGAAGGCTGGTTGGCTGACACTTGGATTTGGAAGGCAAAGACTTTCCTGAAAGGAACCTGAGGCACAAGGAACCTTTGCCATAATTTGGGCAAAGCTCAGCAGGTTTGTGATTGCTGGAGTTTGATCTGTCACCTCTCAGGAGCTACACTGCGTTTGATGAATGAGACTCTGATTGGATTTAAGCAAATAAATTGCAGGCTGCAAAGCAAACTGAAATGTTCTTAAGCTTTTTGATGCTTCCATATTCCTATCTTACAGAGACAAAAAGGAAACGAGACACAACCAGTCGTTTCATAGCCATGCTCTGCTTTTCATAGGGAAGCATGAGAGGTGTGTTTTATTCCAATTGGATGTTTATTGATAGGGAGATGGAGCATTAATTTCCCCTTGTTTCTAGAGCTGAGCAAAGTCACATGGCAGAATCATATGTTACAGCCATATGGCATCATCATTTTTATACAGAGAGCAGCAACAAGCTGATAGTCTGGGTATTCTGACATTTCTAGCCCTGGCAGGATGGGGCAGGAGGACAGCAGAACCCTCCAAAGTGGGACACGAGATGAAGTCCAGTGTTTACAGAAACATTTTCCCACATCTTCTGTGGTTTCAGTTTTAAAAAGGGTTGGATTTTCAAGGCTGGGATTTGTCCTCAGACACACACAGGTATCCAGTGCCTAGCACAGCCAGGGCTCTGTGCTGAGAAAAGTCTCTGTGTCCTACCAGATCAGGCAGAACTGTGACAGAAATAATGTCACTCCTTCCTCTTTACATGAGCCTTTGTTAAAAGAATAAGCAAGTACTTGGCCAAGAGAAGAATTTCTCCTTCCTCTGGAGTGGTGTCAGCCAGCAGAATTCACCACTCCAAAGAGCACCAGGACTGCTGTTGAATTTCAAAAAGGGCCTTGAATGGTGTGGATCAGGCGATGCTGCAGCTGTATGGAGACAAAAGGGAAAACTGAGAGGGATTGAGGCTCTTGGAGAATGACAGGGATGGTTTAACCCCTAGAATGAACACACTGAGCATTGGGAACACACTCATGGTGCAGACATTTCTGGACTGCAGGAAAAGTAGGAGGAGAAGGAATTGAGTTAATCCCCAAGTGAAATAAACAAATTTACAGTTACTGGAAATAACAGAATGGATAATCTGGAAAATTCCCTGGCAGGATGGAAGAGCTTTCAGATTCCCAACTGTAAGACAGTGACAGATGCCAGGAATGTACACAGCAGGACTGATAGCCTACCTGGTCTGACAGGAGATTATTCCAAGGATTTGTGAATCCACAGTGTTTGGAGATTTCTGGGGTCTGAATAAAACATTGCAGGTTTATGACTTTTTTTCCTTGCGTTTAAAACTTGGGGTTGTATTTGTTCTGTTTTGATGGAGGTGAGAAAAGGTGTCTGGAACATCCCTGCTCCTCGGTCTGGAAACAAAAACAAAGCAAACAAATGAGATTTAGCTCGTTCACCTGCTAGAGAGGAGTATGGCCAGCTTTGCATTCCTCTTATTCTCTGCCTCCAAATTCTGCCCTCTGGAGAAGTGAATTCTCAGTTACAGGAGAGTGAGCCACGGTGAAGATTTATTTAGGTGTAATTGCAAAACACTCAGATCCTGAGATGAGAAGTGTGATAAAACTGAATCCAAAGTTCTCCAAAGCCCAAAAGGATATCTTTAATTTAAGGAACAATGGAGCAGCCCCATATATACTGCAAAATTACTGCTGAACTTTACAGAGTAAATGGCTGTGGCAAAGAGTAAGTCAGGATGTGCACAGTACTATGAAACCAGAATTAATTATCCTTTCATGTGCCTTTGCATTGTGTTATTTCAAAGATATATTCTTGTTATCCTCACTGAGTTGCAGGCTGGTAAATTATCAGCACGAAGACTGCAACAACTGCAAACAGAGCAGGAACAATGGTTTGAGCTTCCCTGCCTGTGAGAACAGGGCAAATGGCAAAGGCTGTTTTTCAGCACAGAGTTAACATCACATATATAACATGTGACAGCAGCCCCAGTCAAATCACACACAACACTCCCCATGGCAGGCTCTCTGCACTGGGAGCAATTTTCAATCAATTTTCCTCATTTACAAGGTGGATGCTAGAGCACTTGTGAAGGAGTCCAAAAGCTTAGTGGCAAATGAAAAATTCTCTGGTGTGCTTCACTCAGTGAGCTCCTCCCAGGGAGGGAGGGAGTTTGATCAGAAAAATCAAACTCTGATTTCTGGAGGGGACAGACAGACAGACAGACAGACAGACAGATGTGCTCTGCTCCTCTGTCAGAACTCTCCCTTCACTCCCAACTGAACACACACAGTACAGCAGGTTCTCCTAACAGGGACACAGGAATTTCTGTGCATTTCTGTTCCATGAAAGAATGATGTGGTAATGTCTATGAAATGTGAGAGTAAGTGAAAGAAAAATAATGAGAAAAAGACAATACAGTGCATGTTCTTCTTGATAATATGTGAGGAATCAGTTCACAGAAATCTTGGCGAATGGAAGGATTTACATCACTGTAAGCTGTTTTGGACTTGGATTTCACTGACTGCTGCATCCATTTAAGTGCAAACATTCCAGCTCTTCCATCCCTGGGAGTGCCACTGTCTTCTTAGGGAATATGAAGGATTAATTGCATCATTTAGAATGATTCTCTAGGTATGAATGAAATTCTTTTGTTGCCCAACACAGAAATATTCAAAGTGTGTTTATTCTAGTGAATAAAACCCCCATATTTCTGAGGAACATCTATAACAGAATGATAGTCTCCTTTAGTGGGAGATCTGTTGTTCAGCAGGAAGGCTTTCCTCTTCTCAATATCTTTTCATTAAGTTTTATTTTCATATTAGGAGGATTTCATTGCTGCTATTAAACAAGAGTTTATGGGCTCAGGGTTGGAGTAAAGCAAGACAGAACTTGATTAACTGATGGCAAGATTGAAGTTTTCGCTGTGGATTTCCCAATCCATTGGAAATAAGTAGCTCACAGTTCCCTATCATCATTTGTCACACGTGATTTGCTATATTTTTCATCCTTATTGATGTATTTCATTGCGTTTACAATGTTCTATTGACCTTATCCTGGTTCTAGCCATCAATTTCTATCTTTAGTGTATTTAAGGATAGTAAATCATTAAAGTTATTGCTGGAGACCTTTCCCTTCAGAGGATTTATTATTTTCCACCAGAGGAATGAGATTTTTAATGACCCACATTTTAAATTATTTCTCACTTACAGGCAGTTTTGACCATGTAGGAATAAAAATGAAGTGCAGATTTCCTCCTGGATCCACGAGGAGAGCAATAACACCTAACTCCTCCTAGAACTGCCCTTTGCATTAATAATCAATAATTCCTAGGGCTTCAGCAGATGGAAGGGTTAAAAAGGAGACAGAAACAAAGCAAAGCCACGAACATTGGGTGTTGGAGAGGAGTATATATGTTTTTAATCCAGCAGAGAAACAGCTGGAGCACAGAACAGCCTTGTGTACAATGGGAGGTTTGCCTGCAGAGCTGACCTTGGCAGCAAAGCAAGAGCTGATAGCAGCTCTGCATCCAATTTCTGTGCGACTGGAAACAAAAGCAAAGCAATGGTATAACGAATCTCTGCTGTTTCTCTTCGTTTGCAAGGATTTGAAACAGATCTCCTTTGAAATCAATCTGCAAATATATATTCTTACTCGTATTAGAAACATCTCACATTTTTGCAACAGGATTTGTCATCTTGGACCATGTTGAGTGTGAGGCAGAACAGTCTCCAAAATGAAATTACAAATTCAATCTAGAGATACTTTAGAGCATACTATTTAAATTGTTCTGTCTAGAAATTTTCTGGAAAAATAAGGATCTCATCAAAACTATTCAACTTCCTTTTGAAACAATAAAAAATGTTCCAAAACACCCAAAATAGAGCAGATAGGTAAGGTATGGCTCTGTTCTCTTGACTAGAAAAAAATCGACATGGATTTGCAACAAATGTAGATTTAAAAAAAACCCCAGTCCTATGGTGTTCTCATAAAATATACCTTGCAGAGTCTTACAAACATAATTTAATTCTATTCAGAACTATATTCATTGTAGAAAATAGAGAGCCAGATAACACTCTTCCCCCCATACTTATTCCTGCTATAAAACTAACGGAAAGCCCACATGCAGAATTCCTGTCTGCTCTGGCGTTTGCATCTCAGGTACTTGCTATGAAAAATTTTGGGGTTAAATTCTTCCATTAATTTCATAACCTCCTTTGCCAAAACCCAGCATGACTATCAATACATATTGCCACATTTCCCCATTAATCTTCCAACACCAGCAAGGCACTGAGGAGCTGCAGTGAGAACAAAACCCAAGGCAGCACCAGCTGGTGGTTCCCAGCAGTGTGGGATCTGTGTGGAACAGCAACATTTGATGCCAAATTCAGGCAGATAACCCTGACCCAGAAAGCTGAGCACAGAGCAGCATTTTCACTGCACACCCAGAGGCTCAGAGCGATCTCTGGGATGCTCAGGAGCTGCACAGAACATCCTCTCCCTGCAGCTGCACCAAGCACAGGCAAGGAGGGACAGCAGGACAGACAGTAGCTCAGAGTTCATTGCTACTGCCTTTGCTGTTCTTTGGAAACGTTATTTGTTTCCTCTATCAGTTTAGTATGAGACGTTCCAAGAAACGGATGTCCTTAATTTAACCACAGAACAGAAACACAGTGGGCACAGGGTCTGCCTGAAGTGAGGGAAATGAGTTGGAGGGATGAGGATTTCTCTTTCTGCATGCGTTGAGCAGTTGAGAAACAGCAGGCAGTGTGCTCATCCAAGTGTCCTGCAGGATCTAGAATTTGCACACTGGGTAAGCCTCCACATCATTTGAAAGTTTTATCACTTGGGTTAATAACATTATTCATTCTATGCAGATAAATGAATACATCTCCAGGCCCCCCTTGTGATAAACACTCAATATTCATTCTCACTCCTATGATTTTCCTTTGTGAAGTTCTCTGCTGCAAGGGCAGAGATGACAGAATCTGTCCCACTGTGCTAATCTGTTTATGGCCAAACAGAAGGAAATCAAAAGGATCCCAATTTAGAGATACTGCATGAAGCAGAGAGAGTTTGTCATTTGACAAAGCACAAGAAAAAAGTGAAAATAAATGGCAGTTGTGCTGGGATCTGGTTGAGTCTGTGCAGCCTTCCTGATAACAACCAGCTTTGTACTGCTAGCTGGAAACAAAACCTCCTGCCCACTAAGAAATTATCAGAAGTCATGAGTTGATTTCTTATCATAAATGCAAAATGGATAAACCATTTGTTGTTGTTAATGTTATTTGTGTCATCATGGCTCCCAGAGAGCAGAACTCCCATGACACTGAGATCATGGGAAAGACTGAAAATAACTCCCTTCACCAGTGAATCACAAAACTGGAATCTGCACCATGACTTTGAGGGGACACCATTTCATATTTAAATTATAAAAATTCTCTCTGAAAAATTTGATATCTAGAAGAGAATCTTCTGCAAAATTGCTGGTTGTAAACATCACAAATTATGCAATCTAGCAGGGAAATACTAAATGAAGACATTTTTAGTTTCTCTGTAACTTTGAGCCCTTAAGGTGCACTTGGGTTCATCTTCTATTGTTTTTCTCAGTGCGACCTAATAACTTTACAAAAGTGAACTCTCAGATTGTTCAGGCTCTGAAGTGTCAAGTAAAACCATGAAATCCCAGCAGTTTGAAAGTGAAGCTGCAGCAATCAGTGGTGATATTTGGATGTTTCTGACAAACAGGAGGGTGGCTATGAAAGCAAGAACCTTTGGGGGAAAGAGTCTTTGCTTTCTCTCCTAAATTATCACAGGAATATCAACAGGCAAAGTTCTCCTCTTGGCCTCCTACAAGGCAGAGAAATAACTGCAGAATAAATCCAGCAATCGTTGTGGGGTCAGTATTTGGCTGGTTTTGCTCATCATCTCCCCTTTATCATCTTCCTCCTCCCCACTAAAAAACTGAGCAAACTGCAGCCTGCAGAATGGCTCAGGTGATCTTCAAGCTGCTACCTGACTGCCAGCACTGCCTCCCCCTTGGAACACTGCTGGTTGCTGAGAAAGGGAAAATAAATCCATTTTTCTGCAAGAGTCCCTTCACACAGTGTAGGCTCTGTGCTGCAAATGTAAATCTTGCATCAAACCCTTGCCTGAGCAATCTCAGCATGAATCACCAGCTGCAGGGATTATCTCCATCAGGATCTGGGGAAAGGGAGAAGAGGCCATTTCTGAAGGGAGCTGAATATGTAATATAAACCTTTGTCTGTTAGGAAAGATTTACTTTATAATTCAAATCAACTCCGTTCTACTGGAAAAGAAGCTTTTCACAGGAAAGGTCTGCAGGTGTATCAAAAATCACTTCAATCTGGGAACTAACAGCATTTATTTCCATCATGTGTGTCAAGAGTATCTCAAAATAAGCAACATAATTTTTTAAAATTATCGTGCAAGTACTATTCAATGACTGCAGGTTTGCTCATTCCAGATTGTAAATAAATCTGAGTAATCTCACAGTTCTGAATTTCTGATCTATATATGTATATATTTATGTATATATAAATTATTTTGTAGCAGAAAAACGAGGGGAACTTTCCACAGGGAAAACAGGTGACTTTGGAAAGGATCCAAGGCTTTCTGGTTCAGGAGTGCAGTGTGACCTCCTTGAGGAGATTAGCCAGCACTGAAGTCCCTCTGTGCTGCCAAAACCATCTGCCTCCAGCCTGAGTGCTCTTTGTCCTGAACTCTCAGGGCTGATTTCTGCGAGGATGCAGCTCTGTAGCCACAGTGCAGATAGTGATGCTCTGCCAATGGGAAGAGATTAAAACTTGCTGATGGCTTTGAAGATTAG
The DNA here is from genome assembly GCA_024500445.1 of Entomyzon cyanotis. NCBI lineage: Eukaryota > Metazoa > Chordata > Aves > Passeriformes > Meliphagidae > Entomyzon > Entomyzon cyanotis. The sequence continues at coordinate 10,995,586 of JAKEPQ010000309.1, forward strand.
CATCTGACCCTCAAACTGGCAGACAGAGTAGATCTGCAGCTAAAAAGATCAGACACAAAATATCTGCAGCTCCTAATCCCCCTGAAAAGAAGACATTGCACTCTCCAGCAGTAAACCTGGTGTTGTCTTTACCTTTGGCCAACCTCAGGAGCTGCTGGTTCTGTAGCCAGGATCTCTTCTGGCAGGATATTGGGAACTGGGATCCAGATAAGGATGGGCTTTTGCCATGCTGCTTCTGAACTTAATAAATTGGCTGATATTTCTGATCACATTAACATCTGGAGGGAAGGAAGAAAATCTATTCTAGCTGCACAGATAGCTCTGGGAGGCAGCTACTGTTATTTTGGCACAGCACACCATTAATCTGAATAACTGGTTCTTCATTCAAGCATTAAATACTGTGGAATTTTTGATGCTGAATCCTTCTGTGAAAAAATTACATATCCAAACAATTCTACTTGATGTATAGTTGGTATGACTCCATCTTCCCCAAGTGCTATCATGTAACCACCGAAGCAGGATTTCTGTCCAGGCAACACTGCTTCCAGCACAAATCCAAACCACAGCCCCTTACCAGCTCCTGGGAAGGAAATTAACTCTGCCCCAGCCAAAGCCAGCACTCCCTATCTGCAGCACTGTGAGACCAGTAAGCAAGAATTCCTTTGCTGCCAAGCTGCCCTGGACAGAAATCCAGAAATCAGTGGTTACATTCCCTGCAGTGCCCCAGCAATGACTTTGCTCCTGGTTCCTTTGCCTTTCTGTTTTAGCTCTGGGCTGAGATTGCCCACAAAACATGGAGATAAATGATTTCATCAGCACCCACCTTGGGGAGGTGAGCAGGAAAAGCTCCCTGACTCACGGAATAAATGGCACCAAATGAAGTGGTGAGTTGTGTCATCACTGCTAACAGCCTATTCTTCTCACCCCATTTGCTGCCTACTCCAGGTTGATGGGAGATGCTTCTGGCAGGTTTTTGGAGGGTGCTGCAGAGCTTACAGACACCTTTGGTCACTTCCAGCAGTCTAATGCAAGATCCATTGCACTGTGAAAAACGCCAAACCAACGGGAGAGAAGAGGGAATTTGCATTCTGACTTCTCCTGTCTGTGCTCTTTGGGATTTTGTCTGAGCTGGTGATTCAGGTAAAGCTGTTTAATGAGAGCAAGCAGATCACAAACACAGTGCTGGGAAAGCCATTGAATGACCTGAGTGAAATCTTGTGTATGATAATGAAGAAATTATGAAGCAAAGTAGGCAAATGACATTTGAGACAACCCTGTGTATGAAAGCATCAAAAAAAAAAAAAAAAAAAAAAAAAAAAAAATCAGTGCAGCCTTGGTCAGAGGGGATGGCAAAAGCCAGGAAAAACCAGCATTCCTCTCTGCAGTCCTAACTCCAGAGTTGTTCTTCTTGCAGAGTACTAAATAAGGGTCTGCAGCCTTTTCTTCATCAGTCCTTACGGTGGCAGTGCCAGATCTCATTTTGTGTTTCTGTGCCACAAATGTATGTCTTATGTTTTGGGAATTTTCACACTACACTTGCAGAACATGGGATGAAAAATCACTTTTCCCATCCTGCCCCATAATCGTTAGAAAAATCTGCTCTTTAACCACAGAAAAATTTCCACTGCTGATTGATTCCTAGGTCTGCTTGGCTGATTATAATTCCCCAACCTACCCTTATGTGATTCACACCCATACATCTGCTCTAGCTTCAGCATATAATTGTTATTCCATACAGACAGCCCAGTATTTATTCAGACAAGGGTGCTCTTGTGTATTTCTCCTTTTTTAGCTTCTCTAAAACGAGTCAATCGGTCACAATACATTACATTGTACGTGTGTGTTTGTGTGTGGGAATAAAAACTAATTTTATCATCCTCTCAAAGGCAGCAGTTGATTACCAGGACAGAATAAATAAAAGAAGTATGTTAAATGGAGTACTGTACATTTACATTAGAAACAGGGCATTCCAGACTTCTCTAAAATACTGAGGCTGGTTTAAAAAAGATGATGGTTTCTGTTCTTTCTCAACATTGTTTTCTATATTTTAAAACAAGTATCTGCTCTCTCGAAGATCTGTTGCTACAGTACAAAAAATCTAGGCCATGACTCTGTGACACTGCAAGCCTTTGACTCCAATGTTATCATTTTGTCCTGGGAAAAGCAAAGAAGATGCTTGTGGAAAAAGCAAGTTGGTACTGCTTGGATTATCTTCATAAAAGAATCTGAAATGAGTTTAAAAACATTAGTGCTCTGCCAGAGGCAGCTGATTTGGCTCTCAGGAGTTTGTATGAACTGTTGTTTCGTGGCTTTTTTGGCTTGTGTGTGTGTTAGGACTTGGGAGAGTTCAATGAACCCAGATCTCAAAGTAAAAATATTTAACCTTCATTTTCTAGTGGAAATGGGGTCTAACAGCTAACTTTAGTCTTCTGGAAAATATTTTAGAAGTAATTGTAGACTCATTTAGTGTGTTTTGTGAAAACAATCTAAATATAGACTTGAAGAGTTGGAAGTTTGGTTTTTGGTTTAATGAGTTATACAAGTAGGGATCGACTTGGAAAACATTTTGCAACTCCAAGCTCCACGCCAGTCCCATGGGATCAGGATGTGGAATCTGAGCCACTTTCAGGAACATCCATTACCATAAAAGCACAGCACTGTTTTTTGTAGAAGCAGGAAGATTCTCAGCAAAGGAATTGATAAACCTTTGTGCCTCCTGTCACTGCTTTCCACAGTCCTTGCAGTCAGATCAAGAGTGTATGACAGCATTGTGTTTGTTTTTATCTAGTCCATCTCATTACAGCTCTGAACAAACATCCAATAACTGCTTCCCCTCCAACTCACTTCCCTTTGAGCGCTCCGAGTTTCGCAAATGGAATCAAACCAGCAGCTGGCACTCCTGAGACCAAGAGAGTCCCAGGCAGTGAACTGAAAGCTTTCAGAGAGCCGAAAAGCAGCTTTCATCTGAGTGTTCTGCATTGTCATCAACTTGTGCCGTTTGTAGGAAACGGGCGAAGGGAACACACGAATTTGGTTAGCAAAGCATTTGCAAAGCAGGGAGGATAAAGCCCAGCAAACAGCCGTGCCTTTCCTGCAGGAGCTGAGCAGAGCAGGAAAGACACAACAGAAAAAGCAGCGATAGCAAAGCCTGGTTAGGAGCCGCAGGGCAAAAGCCTGAAGTCCTGCTGGAGGGTTGGGGTTACTGAAATTACCACAAGAAACGAAATGTTTCACTTCCAGCCAACCAGTCACACTCAGCTGCAGTCAGCAGTGCCTGCACATGCTGGGGACCTGACAGACAACATGGTGATCTGACAGCTGCTTAATGGAATATGTAGAATAAATCCATTTTTTCAGTAGAATTAAATAAATGTACTAATACATAATGTCATAACTTACAGCAGGTTTTGGTCTTTCAAGTTGGCACATATTTGACTAATGATGTACAGATGGAATCTGTAAAAAATCTCTGTAGCTCTTGCCAGCTGTAGTAACAGCCCATTCCCAGGTGCTGGGCAGATTTTTAGTGGATATTTTCTTTTTTTGACTGTTACACTACAATGTAACATGCAGTTCAATTAGTCATATCATTTCTGTAGGTTACCAGCCATTTCTTTCCAAACCCTGCCTGCTCCCATTTCCCACTTCACACATGGTTGGTTGTTCAGTTCCTCGAATGAGTGAGATACTGGAAGCATATTATTGATCATAGCCTATGTTCCCATCAATTCTTTTTAGGGGTATTATTAATGTAAAACAGCAGCTGAAAATCCCAGATCTGCTCCTGTGATGTGGAGCTTTGCCTGTAAGCTGTTTGCAGCTGCCAACCCTTAGGTGGTCACAATGTTCAAGGGATTTGCAGGAGCTCTAGGGTGTTACTGGCTCTGTAAAATGACTTTTATTCTTTGCCAGAAAAGCCTGTGCTTGATAACATTTCCACACAGGTCTTTTGTACTTCAGTAGATCAGGAGTGCCCCAGCTATCTCAGGGAATGTCTCTGAGATGCCTGAACCCACTGCTCCCAATGGATTTACTGTCCCACTCAGATGTAAATCACAAGGGCAAAAAGGAGGTCAAGGATTAGTTACCAAACCGGGGTGGGGACTTGGGGAGAGAGATGGCAAGGAGACAAGGTGACAAGCAGAACTGGGGAATGTTCTCCTAGGTGACACATAACTGCATATCTCTGCTCCAACACTCTGACAATGAATTCCCATGGAATGCTCTGGTGATCAGAGCCACGCACTCAGTTTCCATGGAAATGGAGTACTTGGAGATAAGGCCTGAGATTAATTGCTTAATGACTTCTCCTTCCATGGCCAATACCTGTGCTCTCAGAGCCAGGCTTTGTTGTTAAACTTCAAAGGCTGCTGATGGTGTGAAGCTGTCCTGGGAACTTGGGGATTTCTCCCTGCTCCCTGCTCAGCCATGAGGACCCTGGAGCTGGGTGAGGATGGTGTGTTTGCTCCTGGAATCGAGCAGAACAGCTGGCCACAGATGATTGCTTCTATTCTTACCCAGTCTGAGAGCTCCTCACTCATAGCCTAAATCGAAACTGCTCTGTCATATAAAGCTATTTATGGATCTGTATTAAGTGCTATATAAAATCTGGGTCACACTGATACTCACATGTAAATAAAATTCATGATTTTAGCACTGAAATGGCAGATGACCCATTACTGGACATGACTGTGAGATGAACCAAAGCCTCCCTCCTCCTTGTCAAACTGTTCCTGTGTTACCATCAAGAAACAGAAGGAAAGAAACATGAAATACACTTTTGGGAATCCCAGTCTGTATTTTGCATGTCACAGTTATATGGATGTGCAGCACCAAGTGTGAAAATCTTACAGAAACACAACTGGCAAAGAACTTCATTGCACTAATGAATTTCCAAATATTTGTAAAGGCCTTGTGAGCAAAGTTCTACTTAAGAGTCATGAGAGTACTTCCTATCTTTTTGACTCACTCCACCATTAAATATTTTCAGTTCCTTGCAGTTATATAAGTGTTATGTATCTTGGCACAATAATCTTTGTTCCTCAAAATCTCAATAATAGTAAAAAAATCCCTTTGCAAATCTCTCTTCTGTCTCCTGAGTGTAAAAGAAGCGTGGTCATCGTCTTCCACCATCAGTGCTATTAATTTCTTTCAAAGTTTGATCATGGCAAAAGACCAAAACCCCACAACTGAAGTTACTCCAAGCATAATATCATGAGCCAAATTAATCCATGATTACTGATGGATTTCATCAATACTGATGACATTGGTGGATTCAGTCCAGAGACAAATGTAGCTTAAAGTTGTTTTGAAATGGAACATATTCTCAAATCTCAGAAGAGTGATTTTATTTGTTTAAAAGTTGAGGTTTTTATGGCCAGAGGACAGAGAGAATAATATGAATTGCTGTCTATGCAAAGAAATTGTATAGAATCTAGTATTTTCTTTAACACAAATATATGTCACATATGAGTAGCCTTTCTTACCTTTTTCTTGCTAACCTCTATTTTCAAGCTCACCTTTATTCTGGTGTGTCCTAAAAGGCAAAGACAGTCTAGTACATAGTAATTTCCATTAGGAAAAGAACATTCTACTTTTTCAAATCTAAGTTACTGTGCAAGTAGTAGCAGAACAACACTGTTGTGCTCCTGTTCTTTGCAGTGCACAACTTGCTCTCATAAACCAGCGGATATCACATTGCCTGCTGAAGAGAGACTAAGACTCAAGTTACAAACTAAGTCTTATTTATCAGAAATTGGAATATTTCACACCCCTAATATTAATAGTACAAAACCTGCACTTGCCAGGGAGTGCTGAAAAACAGAAGCTGAAGCAAATCTGCATGATTGTTCAAACAGTGATTAGAAAAGGCTTATCAACCAGCCTGACTGATGTTAGCTGGTTTAGCTTCTGTTTTCTCAGCAAAGCTTTTACCCCTGAAAACAAGGGGAAAGTCACTGTCCTTTCTGACAGATCAGCTCAAGTGTTCCTGGGACAGCAGGACTAAGGCTGTGTGTGTGCTGATTTGCAAGGCTGCTGTTTGAATCACTTCAGTCTCTCAGAACAGTGAGTACAAACACCTTGCACTGTGACAAACATCTTCCAAGTGCAAACATCAGAGCAGCCTACAATTGTGAAGGAGCTCGGCTAAAGCTCATTCCTGGAAATTTGTATTGCTGTTTCTGACAGCACAGTGAGCTCACAGAGAGGTGTTACAGTTGTGATGATCCTCAGAGAATAAGAATTTGCTAAACTGTTTCCTGGAAAGCAAGTAAACTGAAAGGCAATTTTAATTCTCCTTGAGCAGAGCTTTGCAACTGGATTCGGTTTTATTATGAATTGAAATTCTTTTTGCACAGGTAAATATTTATTTAGCTAGCCTGAGTTATCAAGTGGATCCAACACGAGGCTTGGAAAGAAGTAGCAAAATAACAGTATGTATATTTTTACTTTACATTCCTTTATTTCCTGAGGGTTAACTTTAGCAACACTGAATTCTGAAGACACTGAAGCTGCAGGAAACTAGAAAAAAATATGGTCACTTGCTGTGAAAGGCTGATGTAGGAAGGGCTCCGTGACTAGAGGCACACTGATGTATTATTTGTGAAATATGATTACATTTGCCTTTTATCTTTCATCTTGTTATCAGTGATAATTGACTGCTCAAGGCTGGCACTCATTTTTAATTATTCCCTCAGTGGAAACCCAGCAACACAACACGCTCTGCAATTGCTCTCACATATCTGCATGCAGCATCTGCAACACATCATCCTCCAGCTAACAGCTAGTCCTTTTTCTTTCTTTTTTTTTGCCCCCCCTAAATTAGCTGCACAAAACCTGGGCATTTCTCCAAATTAAAAAAAAAAAATTGACAGAGATGGAGAACATCAGTGTGTGTACAGAGTATAACATTCATTAAAATAACTCGTATTTGAGGTCTACTAACAAAGGGTCCACCCTGCTGCTGTGTTTTAGAGATTTCCGTTTACCTATTTAGCTAATTAATTTTGGAGAATGAAGTATTTTCTAACTTCATGAGCACTGTGTCCGCACAGCTGCCAGGCACAAGCTGAAATCACCACCGTGTCACCTCCCAGGAGAAACTCTTAGATCTCCAGTGCACCAATAAATGGGTAAGGAGCTCCGCTCGGTGGTGAGAGAATGTATTTCCAACTGTGACAGCTAAGAGAAGGAAGGAGTCCTTGGAAATGTAAATATGTATCATAAACACTTCTGCTTAATTGAGTCTCTGCATTATTTATTGTAATCATAGCACTGGAATCAGGACTTCTCACTAGGAGAGCTTTATTGATTGTCAGCAACATTTCTGAGACAATTCAATCACCGGCTGTCAAAGACATCGGTTAATCAAGCAGCCCCGGAATTACAAATATGAAATAAAAGTCTGGCCCAGCTGCTTTATCACCTATGATTGGCACACTTGTTATTCCATGCAGGGATGGGTGAATTACTCTGCACGACTGCGAGGCCCTGATGATCTCCTGACAAGTTGGGATTGATGGATATTGCAGAAAATCGGGACTGCCTTGGGGCAGCAGCCACCGGAGCTGGTTGGGAGCGAGCGGGGATGGGGAGAGAGCGGGGACGGGCAGAGAGCGGGGACGGGCAGAGAGCGGGGACGGGCAGAGAGCGGGGACGGGCAGAGAGCGGGGACGGGCAGAGAGCGGGGACGGGCAGAGAGCGGGGACGGGGAGCCTCGGCCGCAGCCCGGGCCGTGAGGGATGGATGGGACGGGACGGGGATGGACGGGAGGGAATGCGGTCGTTATTCCCTCAGGAAGCGGGACAGCGGGCGAACGGGAAGGTGGTTCGCTCGTTATTCCCTCAGAAGCCGGGATAGCAGACAAACGGGACGCCGTTATTCCCACACGGAGCAGACGGAGCTCGTTATTCCCGCACGGAGCTCGTTATTCCCGCACGGAGCGGGCTGGGCTCGGCTCGCTATTCCCGCACGGACTAGACTGAACTCGTTACTCCCACACGGAGCGGCTCAGCTCAGCTCAGCTCGGCTCAGCTCGTTATTCCCTCACGGAGCAGACTGAGCTCGCCATCCCCACGCGCGGCTCGGCTCGGCTCGGCTCGGCTCGCCATCGGCCCACTCGCGGCTCGGCTCGGCTCGGCTCGGCTCGGCTCGGCTCGGCTCGGCTCGGCTCGGCTCGGCTCGGCTCGGCTCGGCTCGGCATCCCCCCCGCAGCCTGCGCAGCCGCGCACGCGCTGTCCCCGGGCGGAGCTCCCTCAGCCGCGCCCCGCGCATGACGCTTCTGCGCCGGAAGCGCTTCATCCGTCACTTCCGCCGCTCGCCGCCGCTCCGGCCCGCCGGACTCGTGTCCCGCCAGCGCCGCCGCCATGGCCATGAGGCAAACCCCGCTCACCTGCTCCGGCCACACGCGGCCCGTGGTGGACCTGGCCTTCAGCGGCGTCACGCCCTACGGATACTTCCTCATCAGCGCCTGCAAGGGTGAGGGGCCGGGCCGCTTTGTTGGGCAGCCGCCGGCCGGCTGGGCGTGGGGCAGCCCCTTAGGCCGCGCAGCGCCGGGCCGAGGTGCCGCTGGGCGGCAGGGAGCCCGGGCTGTCCCGGGGGTGTCCCGGGGGTGTCCCGGGGGTGTCCCTGATCTCCCGGAGCTGTCCCTGCTCTCCCGGGGCGGGGACAGCGGCTCGGCTGCTGTGCAGTGACGGAGGCGGACAGCCGGTTGTGTTTCCTGCTGCACTGCCGGGTTATCGGAGTTATCGGGGCTATCGGATCTATCTGGGCTATCGCAGCTCGCATGATCCCGTTAGGATCCGGGCTGTTCGGGGGTGGGAGGTGTCCAGAATGGTTTGTTTGTAAAGCTTCCCCTTTGGCCGCCTGTGCCCGCGGGCTGTGGGCTGCGATCAGCTCCGCTGTGCCGGGCAGCTGCCCTGCCTGCTGCACAGCGCGGGGAGAGCCGGGGAGAACAGCATCTGCTCTCCGTACATGCTTATGGCCAGCTTCGGAAATGCACGAGTGTTAAAGGGCACTCCTTTCTGCCTTGAAGTGCGTCCAGTTCAGCCCTACATCGTGTGTGAACAGCTCTCTGATAGCCTTCCAGAAACAATTAATGACAGCAAAGGCTTTCTGTCACCACTTCAGTCATATCGCTGTGTGTTTTAAAGGTATAGAATTGCAAACGTCAGACTTGTTTCTGCATACTGATAGCCTTGTAATATTGCTCCAAAGTAAAAAAAGCAAACCAAATCTGTCCTGCCTGCAGAAAACTGCTGTAAAAATAAAACCCAAATGAAATATTTCTTTCTGCCTCTCCTCTATCTTAAAAAAAATTTTTTAACAGAAAACTTTATCTCATTTGGAGTAGCATTTAAATGTCTGTACAGTTCAGAAGCATGCAGCAAATACAGCTGCATATTTAAGCTCTCCAGATAAATTATTTTGCAAAGAATGGCTTTGTAAAGTATGGGTTATTTCCACGTGCTTGGTGCAAGGGAATAATTTTTCTTTTAAAAACTTCTTCTTTTTCTTACCCTGTTATGCGAATATTGGTTTTGTTTCTGTGAAGATGGCAAGCCTATGCTGCGCCAGGGAGACACAGGAGACTGGATTGGCACGTTTCTGGGTCACAAAGGTGCTGTTTGGGGTGCCACCCTGAACACGGATGCCACTAAAGCAGCTACAGCAGCAGCTGATTTTACAGCGTAAGTGATGAACTGTCTGTGGTCTATATTTGGATTTTAGTCTGTAGTGCTCTTGGTGACAATATGGTGCACTAAACTACTGGTTCATTTGGTTTTCATTGGTAATTGTTAGCTTATTTTTGGCTAGCCAAATGAAAACGTAGACTTTCACTTTCTTGGAAGCAGCTACAGTTGATTCCATCGTGCTGAACAGCTGGGATTGCTTCTTGATGTGCTTAATTCCCACAGTGGTTTGCTAGAATAACTTTCCCATGCAGGTGGAATCTCTGGCACTGGAGTTATAGCAGAGTTGAGAGAGGGATTTTTATTTTGCTTCTAGCAGTTAGCCTCTTTTTCTCTCAAGAAACTTCTAGTGAATGAGCTCTTTGATGTTTTTTGTTGTTTGTTTGTGCTCTTTGCAATATAAATATTTTGCAAGTTGAATCTTGTTAGTAGAGGGTGAATTCTATTAATGAAGTTGCAGAGCAGAGCCACTTTTGTCTTAAAACTAAAACGTTAATTAGTTTGCCTGGTCCTGAAGAAGAAGATAAAGGAAAGTGGTGGGATAGTCCAAAACAAACCTTTAGGAGAAAAGTATTCTTATTGACTAATTGGGTTGTAATTTATAAGAATGTAGCACTTATGATAAAACGCTGTGATGGCATCAGGAAAGATTTCTTAGAAATCCATCTGACTGTCCAGGTTGATTTGTCATGGTGCCTCTAAAACATGAATGTTTCCTCTTGCTGTTTAGCAAAGTGTGGGATGCTGTGTCAGGCGATGAACTCATCACACTGGCTCACAAACACATTGTCAAAAGTGTGGATTTTACACAGGTAGGAGAAACCTTTATATCCTACTCACCAGGGAAATAAGCTCTTGAGTATGCATTGCTGTTAGTTACTTTTCTGCTTTTTATGTGTCTGTCGTAACAGGCAAAGCATCTAAAATACCACTGCTCATTTTTAAGATTGTAGGGTAAACGTAGCAAGTCTATTAGAGGCTGTCTGAGAGAAAAAGCTGTTATTTTAACTCATGGACAAAGGCTGTATTTTGGCTCAAAATAGAGTTGACTCTCTATAACTTCTGTTTCAGGATAGCAATTATCTGTTAACAGGTGGACAAGATAAGCTCTTGCGTATCTATGACTTGAGCAAGCCAGAAGCAGGTGAGTCTGCTTTTAAAACTTATACTTGGGCGGGGGGTTTGAGCTTAATGAAAGTTCTGAATCCCAAATAACAAAGTTGAGGATTGTTTTACACATGTAGTGACTACAACCTTTTGGTATGTAAGGTCACAGAATTGCTTGGCTTGGAAAGGCCCTTAAAGACCATCTGGTTCCAAAGCCTCTCCTGTGGCTGCTAGGCTGATTAAAGCTCCATCCAGCCTGGTCCTGAGCACTGCCTTGGGACATCCAGCAGAGCATGGTTCACTTCAGTGCAGACTCACTGGAAATTGGTCTAATTCAGTAAAGTTTAGTCATTTGAAAGAAATTGAGACTCCACATATTTAAGTGTGTTTAAGTTCATGTTGATAGGAAGCTAGAGAACCTTGATGTTCACCTAGTGAAGTTTTTGAAAGCTAGACAGTCAGCTAGGCAATCAGATACCCAGTTTACATTTATTCTGTTCCTGGAATAAGATCTACAAATGAAGTCATAAGTTCTTGAAGTAATTCTACAGTCTCTATTAGATGGAGATCCATGTAGCTTAAGGAAGCTCCCAAACTGCTGCATGACATAATTTCATTTTAATACATGTATTAAAATACTTGGCTTTATTTTAAGAACCTGATGTTGTCAGTGGACATACTTCTGGCATTAAAAAGGCCTTGTGGAGCAGTGATGACAAACAGATACTTTCAGCTGATGATAAAACTGTCCGGTAAGAAAAAGGATCTTTCAGTTTTCTTTGTTGTCACAATCTATGTGAGGATATAGTAATGTTATTTTGATAAAGGATTCGAGTAAAGTTATCTGATCCTAGATTTGTGTAGCTGCATGCCTGATACAGCTCTGATCTGCTGTTAGAGATCATTTTGCTACTAGTTCTAATTTACCCCACAAACATGTGCTTCTCATAGATGTGTTCTCCCTGATAAGAAGAGGTCTTTGAGAACTGCGCAGTAGAATAAATTAATGCCTTTTGTAATCCTAAAAAAGATGAATTTATAGATGAGTCCCTGGCACACACACTGTCCTGAGCTACTGCTGTTGTCTTTGTCAGTTTCCTACTCTTCAGGAAAGCCAAGAGCCTAGTCCTATTTGTTTTTCTTCAAACTGTAGAAATAGAAATGCAGCAGTTAGCTAGTGAATAAAGATTCTTACGTGTCATGGCAGAACAATTCAGTTTCTGTTTAGATACTCCTTGCACTGCTAGATAGAAAATATTATCCTTAATGAACCTCTGTAAATTCGGATTAGTACCTCTTTGAAATAAAAAGAATGCAATCTTCAAACCTTACTTCAAGATGTGTTGTTTAGGAGGCTTAAGTCAAGATTTTTAATCTCCAAGAGAATCATTGAGCAGTTAAATGGTGTGTATACCATTTACTGTTGTGGCAAAAGTAAAAGTATTTTAAAAAAAAAGGAATGTGTCAAGCTTGGCCTAGGTGAGGATGCAGCTGAAGCCTCTGAAGATCTGCAGTAGCTGTGCAGTCAAGCCATGTTCCTTGTTGGGTGCCTCATTTGATCCAGGCCTTGCCGGGGATATGAGGTGGAGATTGTTTGATTTGCACAAGTAGTCTGAGAGTCTTTTTTTCCCCTTTTGTTTCCCTTTAAGCCTCTGGGACCGGAGTAGCATGACTGAAGTGAAGTCCCTAAACGTGGCAATGTCAGTGAGCAGCATGGAGTATGTTCCAGAAGGACAGATCCTGGTGATAACCTACGGGAAAACTATTGCTTTTCATAGTGCAGAAACGTGAGTGCACAACTTGAGTTTTCACAGGCTGAGTCATGGGCTTGGCTGTGGGTAAAACTGGCTGTACAAGGCCAGAATCACCAAGCTGTCAAAACTGGCATCTCTATGATGTCTTAAGAAGACAAGTTACATGCTGAAACATATTCCAGAAAGTAGTTCTGAATTTGTGAGCTTTTGTTTTGCTTATTTTAAAGTCATTTCTGACCTGACAAGCATGATTTGAAAGTATTAAAATTTGTTTCAGAAGCTCTGTGGGGTTGTATTCTATTTCTGTTAAATGAGTTGAGATGAGTAGAATCACAGTTTCTTTGCTCTCATAAATTTTTTTATATGAACTTTATAACAAATTTTTCTCCCTCAGTCTAGAGCAGATTAAATCATTTGAAGCACCTGCTACAATCAATTCTGCATCACTTCACCCTGCGAAAGAATGTTTGGTTGCAGGTGGTGAAGATTTTAAACTCTATAAATATGACTATAATACAGGAGAAGAATTAGGTATGTTTGTCTCCTATTATCAAAAAGGAGTTCTGAAATAGGTATTAATAAAACAATGACTAGTAAATGAAACTGTTGTACTCAAATAAGGTCTTGGCATAGCATGCTGTGCGAGAGGATGATTGATAGGTATATTATCAGGTATATTAAGCATTTTTTCTATCTCAGTATACCTAATATTATTTTAGAGTTAATTATAACCTCCATTTAACAGCTCTCTGCATGTATTTTAAAAAAAATCTCATTCTGTATTGCTTTAATAACTGTGTGTTAACTTCAGTGTCATACTATTCATGAGATATGTCAGTTAAAAGATTTTATGAAAAATGGGATGTTTTGGCCAAATTAGTTTCAAAAAAGCATATTTCTATGTTTTTCTTACTGATCCAGAGCTCATTTCAAACGGTATGTTTGTGGAAGGAGTGGTGGAAGGAGCTGAGCTTGTGCACTGCTGGCTTGCTTTGTACTTCTGTCCAGAATAACTAAGCACCTCTTTTCTTGCACTTAATGAACCATTAACATCTTGCCTATAGCAGACATTGCTGACATGCCAATTCAAGGAAGCCTTGTTTTGTATCAGAAACTGCTCAGTTTGTACTTAAATGTCAGTTGTTGGCTGAAATTTGCAATTGATGCTCTTGCTGTGTTCCCTGCAGAATCTTACAAAGGGCACTTTGGTCCAATTCACTGCGTGAGGTTCAGCCCTGACGGAGAGCTCTATGCCAGCGGCTCTGAGGATGGCACTCTGAGGCTCTGGCAGACCACAGTAGGCAAAACCTATGGCCTTTGGAAGTGTGTAGTTCCTGGTGAGTGTGTGCTTGGTGCACTTCTGAAGTCGTATCTAGCATTAGTGTAACCACTGAATTTGGTACAGTAACTCTTCTGAGGGTTTCTGATCTCCTCATATCTCTTAGATTTAAGGATGGAATTTTTTAGCTCTCATGGAAGCAATTAACATCATACCTGTAAGCTTTTTGAATACTAACACTGTGTGGATAATTTGTGAATATAGACACTTTGTGGATATTTAAGCCAAGAGTGTGATGTGTTTTTATGTTTCATAGTGAGAAATATGTGATACCACCTTTATAATTCTTAAAGAGAGAATCTCTAGAAAGAAGTGGGGATGGCAGCTTTATTTGATATTGTACTTTGGTTCTCTCAGCTTGGGGAGAGGGAAGCAATAACTACACCAGGATGTTCATTAATAGAATTGCTTGCTCAGGTGTTTTCTCCTCAACATTGAATTACACTGAAATTACTTTTTTTTTTTTTTTTTTTTTTTTTAAAATTAAGGTGGGTGGGTGGAACTGGAGGTATTGACTGTTTGTTTTTCTCCTCCTCTGCAGAAGAGGAGAATGCAGAAGCAGCAAAAGCAAGGACTACTCTTCCAGGAACTGCAGAGGAGGAAATAGGTAATGAACTGAACTGTCAGCTTCAACTGCCTAAGTGTTGAAAGATGAGTCAAGATGATAGCATTCCTTAGTATGGAAGCAGTAGTTTCCCTCAAGTGCTTTCTGGTATTTTTCACTCTTTTCAAAAGATGTTTGAGTGCATTTGCCTGACAGTGATCATGTGGTGTTAGACTGGAGACTGGAGCTGTGCAGGCAGAGCAGATGGGGTAGAATAACTGCATCAGGGTGAATGGGAAAACAAACTGAACTGGTCTTGTTTAAGCAATCCCTGCACCATTGCTTTGGTTTAGATATTGAAAGTGAGGTTCAATAACATCCTTTTTATTCAGTTGCAGAAGAGATTGCCTCCGAAAACTCAGATACAGTGTACAGCTCAACTCCTGAAGTGAAAGCCTGACTGGTGCAGCTGTTTTGGGCACATGGACACGTGAGACTAAATCAAGTGAGCAGTGACAGACAGCAGCCTTGCAGAGGGAGCTCTCTCCGTGGGGCAGATGGGCAGTAATTGATGAGAATGCGGTGGAACTGGCTAGGTGTTGTCTGTAAGAGAACTGAGCATCCAAATAAAAACCCAAAAGACAAGTAGTAGAGTTCTGCTGGCTTTTTGGCATAACTGCCTACTGTCTTTTCAAAGAAGTGTGCAAGCCAAGATCCAGTCTCTCCAATCTCAATTAGACTCATTGTAGTGTGTTTTCATTATTATGGAGAAGAGATACAATGGCTTTTACCTTTTTTTTTTTTCTTGAAAGTTGGAAAAATTTGCTCTGGTTGAAAAGAAGGGATTATGTACTTCAAAGTATTTGGTTCGGGTTTTGTTTCATTGTATGCTGCTTCTGAATGTTTAACTGTTTTCAGTTGTCTAAATAAAATGCCTCTCCAAACTCGTACGTTACTGTTGAGCATTGGGTTCATGGAATGGAAAAGCAACCACATTAATCACGTAATTCTTGACATCTTGGGTTTGTACTGTGCAGAGAGAAAGCAAAGGAATGTTTTAGTGGTGGTACAGAGGGTGGCAAGTTCTTTGATCTGTAAGCTTTGTATCTTTTTTTTATTCTTTAAAGTTTGAATGTAAACATGAGTCTCTAAAATGAAAAACAGTGGAAATTCCTAAATTAAACGTGCTGCCTGAAGTATTTGGTTGTACATGAAAATATCAGAGGTTGGCTGCAAATCTGTGTAAAGCTTGGGTTTAGTCCTCCAGACTGGATAAAAAAGTTACTCTTTCAAGGTTACAAATCATATTTTCTTCATTAAAGAAAATAATTGCCATTCTTCCACTTGTCATTTCCTTTAATGTTATACTGAAAGCTTTACATAATGAATTCTGTGTGAAAAGAAGAAAGTTAGAAGTGTATTTATTCATACACCTTTTTATTTTTTCATAGTCATACTTGTCCTCACTGTCCTGATTTTTCTTCCCCAAGAGTACAGTAACACTGTCATCCTAGAAAACAGAAACTTAACGTTTTAATATAAATTGAAACATAGGCAGTTCTATCTGAACATTAGAAAATCCTTACCCATCGTGAAGGGCACTTAACCAGTGGCTCAGGTTCTCTGCTGTTGGGGTGGGGGGAAGGAAGAAGGGTAATGAAGATGGATGCTGTTAATTATGGTTTCTTAGTGCAATTAAGAGTATGTTATTTCCCAGACTATACCTATTTGCAATGACCTATTTGAATTTTATTCTAAAAACAAGCAACTGAGTTACAGCTAGATGGTTCAGTGTTGTTAATTTCACTAAGGCTCATGAGTGCTCCAGCTGTCGTATTTCAGCATAAAACATTTTACAAAGTGAAGGATGGGTTTAAAATGAGGAACTTGGATCGCCTTGCCCCGTGGTGAAACTTCTTGTGTGCTCTGGGATTTATCCTATATTTGCAGTATGTGCAAACACATATGCTCTATAGCATTTCACGGAGAGGTCTGGAGTAGAATCTCAGAATCGTTTAGCTGGGAAAAGACCTTTAATTCCAGCTGTTACCGTGCTGTTCCCAAGTTCGCCAGAAACCCACGGCCTTGCTTCTGCATTTACAGCTTGCTCCAGCGGGCAGAAAAATGAAACAGACCTAATAGTCAGAAAAACCTAACACTTACTAATGGCTACTAAAATAAAGGAAGACATTTAAAAAAAACCACAAAAAACCAACCAGCCAAACAAAAAAACCTAAACCAAATTTCTGTTACGAACAAGTGTTTGCGAACTGACCGGTAACGGTATCAGCAGAAGCTCGGTGAGGCCGAGCGGTGGCTGCGAGCTCCGTGCCGGTAGTCCCGGGAGGGCTGAACAGGGCAGTGCCGAGCCGTGCCGAGCCGTGCCGAGCCGTGCCGAGCCGTGCCGAGCCGTGCTGCCGCTTCCTGCCGGGCGGGGCGGGGCGGAGAGAGCATGGCGGGCCGGAACCCGGGCACCGAGCTGGGTAAGGGTGTGAGGGCTGAGCTGGGCCGAACCGGGCTGAGTAAGGGGCTGAACCGGGCTGAACCGGGCTGAACCGGGCACCGAGCTGGGTAAGGGGCTGAACCGGGCTGGGCAAGGGCCGAACCGCGCTGCACGGAGCTGGCCAGTTGGGTTCTGAGGTGAGCAGTGTCTCAGGCCAGGGAGGGACAGGACAGAGAGCACTTGGAGCTGCGGGAAGCGGAGCCTGATCTGCACCTCGCTGTGAGGAAAGGTGCTCAGCGGTTCCGAGGTGCTCTGGAGATTGCCTGGTCCATGCTGAGATCCAAGGGCAGCACTGATCTCACTGATAGCAGAGCTGAGCTCTGTTCGCAGTCTGCTTTGGTTCATTGCAGGCTCTGAGCAATGATGGCTTGGAGACTGATCTGTCATACTAAAGATCCACGTGAAAATATGAGCCTCTTGTCCGTATTGAGTGGACAAGAAATTAACTACTAATTCGCTGTGGAAATTAACTACAGCTTGTCTGGACAAAGCTGAATAACCCAAACCTGTGGACAGTTCACACGGAGAGACAAGTGGAGCAAGACCTGGGGTCACCTGTGGTCAGCTGGGGTACCTGTGGGTGGTCAGCTGGGGTCACCTGTGGCCAGCTGGGTCACCTGTGGTCAGCTGGGGTCACCTGTGGCCAGCTGGGTCACCTGTGGCTAGCTGAGGTCACCTGTGGCTGGCTCGGTCACCTGTGGTCAGCTGGGTCACCTGTGGGCACCTGGGGTCACCTGTGGCCAGTTGGGGTCACCTGTGGTCAGCTGGGTCACCTGTGGCTGGCTGGGTCACCTGTGGCCAGCCAGGGTCACCTGTGGCTGGCTGGGTCACCTGTGGCCAGCCGGGGGTCACCTGTGTCCAGCTGGGGTCACCTGTGTCCAGCTGGGTCCCCTGTGGCCAGTTGGGGTCACCTGTGTCCAGCTGGGTCCCCTGTGGCCAGTTGGGGTCACCTGTGTCCAGCTGAACACCCCCTGTCCCCAGGGAAGGCTCAGGACAGTTTTCCTCTCCAGAAACAATTCCCAGCTCTCACCCTTGCCTTCCCTTCCCCAGCCATGTGCTCAGGGTGGAGCAGAGCAACCTGCTGTCTCTGGCACACCGAATGAAATGAAATGAAATGAAATAAAATAAAGGGGGAAGCTCCTTTCGGGAGCAGAGCTGCCCTGAAACGCTGTGAAACCACCGCCTGAGGCATCGCCGGGCTCTCTGCTCCACCATCTGAAGCGATGCCATCAACACATTTCTTTAAAGCTCCTGCAAAGCTTGGTGTGTTTGATCAGGAATGTGTTAGGAACCTGAGATATTTGTGTAATTACCCTAATGAAGTGGGTTTATTTATTGTTTTCCGAGGAAATGCTCGGTATTTTTGGATTCGTGTTCTTCGAAGAGAGGAGATGAATTTCCTGTTAAGAATTTGAATGTGATTTTTTTCAAATGTCTTCAGAGGAAAAAGTAAACTAGAAGAGTGATTACAGAATATTGGCTAATTAGCTGTAGTGTAACTGCTTTAATTACTTTTATCCCCGAAGCCACATGACTGTGCAGATGACTAGCAGATGACTTATTTAAAAAAAAAAAAAAAGACGTGTTCACACTGCAAGGTTAATGAGCCTAATTAAATATAGTTTTCCTTAGCCAGATACTAAATCATAAAGCTTGGGGGAGTGAGGGAGGGGGAGAATCCAAAGGCAGTCAGTTCTATTTCAAAAAATGGCTTTATTCTGATTTTTAATGGAAAAAAAAAAAAAAAGCTGGGATTAGGAGTGATTTTTCTCAATAAAGACACTTAGATCTAAAGATTTGGTGAGACTTCATATGGCAAACTTTGAAAATCTATTTAGAGACGATTGTGCTGAGACATATTTGTTTTCACTTACCCATTGCTTTAATTAATGTGGAATGGGCTTGAATAAAAGGTCTGTGTTATATTGAAGTCTCCATCTGCTGCTGCATATTACCAGAACCTTTGTCCTTCCTTGCTGTGCAATTTTTATTGCACCATTTTATTTCCTGTAGTAAGCTGCATAATTTCTCACATTAAGTTGTGCAGAAAGGATAGAATTCTGATTTTTTGTTAAATTATTACTTTTTTTTTTTTTTTTTTAATAATCAGCCTGTGCTGTAAACTGTGGTTTGAGTTCCCTCACTGAAAAAAACACTTGGACATCCAAACTCTGTAGTTTCTCAGGGAATCTTGCATCCCAAGCACAAAAATGAGATATTAGATATTACTGAGTTGTCACTTAGTGTGTCACTACTTTGTGCCTTAGTGAAACCAGCAGGTGAAATGTGGCAGTGAAAGGTTTAAACCAATTTAAACCAATGGGTTTGTTATGTTTGCCAAGAACAGGCAGTGAGCAAATGCTGAGCAGCTAATGGTGATTTTCACAGGGGACTTCGCAAAGCAAAACTTGTAGCTCATTCACTTCCACTCTTCTTCCACA
This sequence comes from Entomyzon cyanotis, assembly GCA_024500445.1. NCBI lineage: Eukaryota > Metazoa > Chordata > Aves > Passeriformes > Meliphagidae > Entomyzon > Entomyzon cyanotis. Next base: position 11,014,966 of record JAKEPQ010000309.1, read on the forward strand.
CCTTTGCTCCCATTTTTTCTTTTTTCGTTTTTTATCCCGTTCTCCAAAAGGCTTTAAAGTTCAGCATTTGCTTTAAGCTGCTCTGGTGTGCAGAGCTCTACATCCTGTAAAGGTTGCTTAGACTTTCTGAGTCAGGATGGATAAAACAGCTGGATGTGGTTTTTTGCCCAATCCAGCACGAGATGACTTGGATTGAATCCTCTACAAACAATGACCAATGGAGAATTAACCTGCTCATGGGTGAAATTTATGTCCTTTCAGTTCAGTTTTCATCTGTGAGATAGATGTTCCCTATCTGTCTTCGTGTTCTCCCAAAGAATAGTTTTTATAAATCAATTATTAGTTGGTTCTCTTGGTTGACTTCAAGAATGTAGAAAGGATAGGTTAGGGTAGGCTGACTGAGAGGATCCTGATGAGAGAGGGAGAAGCTGAGTTCCTCACCTGAACTGCTTCCTTTGCTTTTGTCACCTTTGCCAAAGGGGCTGGAAGGTCACTGTGCACCAGCAGGGTTCAAAGGTTATTATATTAAATGGGATTAGGATTAAGTGATCTACCTCAGCACTTGGCATGTAGTAGAAGAATCATAACACACAGTTGGTGTGTCCTTTCTCTATTTATTTATTTATTTGTGTTTTCCTGCCCCCTGGACTTGCTGAAATATATCCTACAATGCCTGCTGATAGGCAGAGAAGGAGCAAAGTTCCAACCATAGTTTTTATAGCACTAGTTTGTTTTTTGTCCCTGCTGAGCTGCTTTGGGGCAGAATGGATAATTTGAGAGCAGAGAGAGGAGCTCAGATTTATTCTCTGGTTTGCAGCTCTGCAGCTCCTCCTTTGCCTTGTTGCCATCCAGTGAGGCTGATGCTAAACTCTTAAAGAAATCCATGAATTCCTGTGGATCCCTAGGAAATTCCTTCATTGGTTTGTGTTTCCTTTTAGCCAACCCTTTGGCCTGGTGGGTCACTCAGTAATGACTTGGATGTGCTAACAGGAAAGTGGTAGCACAGTGCCTTAGTGTGCTCAGAACACAATTCTGTTCAGCACTTTCATGTTGTTGTGCATTTCCACTGAGTCATCTTTACCCTAAATTGGTTTGTGTAAGTATAGGAAAACAAGTGTTTATCTATACATACTTTGGCTAGTATATTCGTTTTCTGGGGCTTTTTTTGTTGTTGTTGTTGTTTTTTGTTTCGGTTTTTTTGGGGGGTTTTTTTGCTATTAAAGCTATCTAGTAGGAAGAAAAAAAAGTATAAGATTTCTGTACAAAATTAGTGATTTTGTCTATCAGCTTTTTTTTTTTAAGTTTTGAATCTCTTTTTTTAATCAATATGCTCGAGGGAAATGCATTTTAATACTGCAGTAAAGAAGATTCATAGAGTGACATGCTCTTAATAAATTCAGTCACCCAGAATTATTATCTCCTAGTATCTATCTGTGCCCATGTCCATATTCTGATCTTAACTGGTGATGCTGTTTGATGATTGATGGTGGTGATTTGCTGGTGATTGGTGGTTAATGATTGTTGATGTTCTTTTCAGAGTATTTTCATGGAATGCTCATACAATCAGTATTTAGTAGAATTATTTATGTTTTGGGATATGAGAGATTAGAAGATATTCCAATTTCTTTTTGCTGTGTACTCTCATGAGCCATTTGTGTATAGTGATATTAAAAATTGCACTCTAGGTTGATCATACTGAGCAGAAATGTAAAGATTCAAAATTCTGAACCCTCAGTTCTCCTGTCTCAGTTCTCCTGTCTCAGTCAGCCTTTGTTAAGCAGAGTCCAATATTTGGTTCTTCTGAACCAAAACATGTTCTTTCTACATGAAAGAACAATGTGCTCTTCAGAGGTTCCAAACTTTCTACAACTTTTTTCTGAAGTTCCACACCATGTATTAAAAAAGCACAGAAATAGATGAGATTTTTTTGTTTGTTTGTTTGTTTCTCCCCCAGAACTTGGCTGGATCTCCAAAGTGTATGTGAATCGACCTGCAGTGGTGAGGCATGCAGAGCAAATTAAAAAATGGAAAACTCTGAAAGGTAATTGGCAAGTAAGTGCTCTCCTTATGCATTCTGGTCCTGTATTTTTAAAGCAGTCACTCTCCCTCTCCAGGCTGTAATATTGAATTTTTTTCAAGATACATGTAAACTTAAAAGATGTGCTTGTCCATGTCTTATTTTAGTAATTTGGGTTTGATGATGATGGGAGGGAATAAGGTGATGCATTTATCCAAACAAGTTAAAAACCTTATAACTCATGAGTGGCAAAACCGCAAATGGGTTTAAGTCATCTTTATTCATGAGTGGATTAAATTGTATATTACTATCCCACCACATTTATTCTGTTTCCAGACAGACTTCTCTGCATGCTGCCTTCTTATTTTTTAATTTTAAAGCTGTAAGATATGATCATGGTCCCTGTCAAGTCTGACCTACCTGGATGATTTTTCTTTGCTTAAACATTCTTGCTTTTGAGGTTTTTTCTGCACCAAAATTACAGATGTTTTTCAGTCCTTTTTCCCAGAAAAGTGGCTCCTTTATTGTGGATTCTGTGTCATTAGATACTGCTGAAGACACGAACAAATACCAACCCTGCCTGTCCTAAGCCATTCTTTGCTCATTCTCCATGGCACGTCCTGTGGGTTTCCTCATTGTCAGTGAGAGCTAAGCTTGATTTCTGCATCTTCCCAGGCAGTTTGGGTTGGGAAGTGAGAGCAGCAAATCTCCATGCCTTGGTTTGTCCCAGCAAATCTCCATCCCTGCTCTGTCCCCTCTGCAGGCAGCCTGGCTGCTCAAAGCTGTCACCTGCATCGACCTCACCACGCTGGCAGGCGATGACACTCCTTCCAATGTGCACAGACTGTGCCTCAAAGCAAAGCACCCCATCAGGGAGGATCTGCTCAAAGCCTTGGACATGCATGACAAAGGTAGGATATTCTGGGGAGTGGATTTTGTAGGGAAAATGAGTTTCCTCATTATTTTCCCAGTTGTCGCAAAGGGCGTTGGGCTGCTGAGTGAAGCCACATGGACCAAAGGGGAATCAGGCCTCTGACTGAAGCCAGACACATAAAATATCAAAGATCAGTCTTTTTTTTTTGAACTTGGATTTATGGACTCCTCAGACAGTTGAAGTATAAAATATGAGGTCAATTTTCTGCGAGTTGGAGAGAGGAGCATTTTAACTGGAAATGCAGGGAGCTGCATTACCATAAAGACTGCTCAGTTGCTGCTGGGCTCAGTGTGGCTCAACAAGCAAGAGCAGAGCTTGGCAGTGCAGTTTCTCCTGCAGTAATTTGCTGATTAAGCATGGCTTTATGTGTTGGAATTAAACTGTGCATAAAAATCTTGGGGTTTAACTCCTGCTGGAGCAGCTTTGCTCCCAGGGTCACTGAAGGAGCACTGGGGGAGGAAGCAGCACGAGAATTACTGGAGCCATTTGAACATTAACAACCATCCCTGGGGTAGTGCTGAGCTCCTTGAGCACAGCAGTGGCAGGTGAGGACAGTCCATGGGGTGCATTGCCCTGCAGAAGGTGGCAGTCTGGATGAAGAGGGAATTGTGCTTTTGCAGGTATCACAGTTGGAGCAGTCTGTGTGTATCCTGCCAGGGTCTGTGATGCTGTGAACAGCCTCAAGGCTGCTGGCTGTGACATCCCTGTAGCTTCAGGTAAGCTTTATTCAAAAATAATTTGATGTTATAAAATATGGAGAGAAATCCAGAAGTTTGGAGTTACTTTTGTGTCAGTGAGTAAGGAGAAAAGGTAACAGCTGGAAGGAGGATTTTCTTCTGGTGTAATCTTTTGTTGTCTTCAACTTGAAGCTTATCAGGAATGCCAAGTTTGTTTTGCTGGAAGCTCTTCAAAGAGGTCTTTAAAATACATCAGTGTTTTCTCACCTCGGTAGAAGAAATTGAACTAGAGTTCTGGACAAGTATCAGCAGACTCTAAGCAATGATGATGATGATGATGATAGGAGTTCTAACAAAGGTTTATTTTCCCTGTCACATTTGGCTTTTCAGTGTAATCCTGGTCAAGGTTTAGCCCAAGCCAGCACTGTGTGCCACAGAGCCACTTGCTCATACCCACTGCCACCATGGGCAGGAAGGAGAACTGGAGGAGTAAAAGGGAGAAAATTGGTGCTTTCAGATCACAAAAGAGCTGCTTTTCTGTGCACTCCCAGCCTGCTGCTGGTGAGGAGGTGAGAGGCACAAAAGGCTTTGACTCTGCTGGCTCTGGATGCCATCTGGTCCAGCCTGCTCAGAGCAGGGCTGCCTTGGCAGTTGGATCAGGTGTTTCATGCTAAGATCCATGTGAGGTTTTTATTCCTGTTTATTGTTGTGTGGGGGGAAAATGCATACTAAATGTATTTATGTGTCAGAGAGAAAGACATTCTCTGACAAAGCCATTATTTTTTCCATTTCCAAAACTACCTTTGGGTTTTGTACTTAAACATCATAAACAGAATCTTAAATAGAACTCATTGAAAGCAATTTTTGCTATGTTGTGATTTAAGTGTTAAACATTATTATTGTGCTTTAACTCGAGATACTACTTAGAGGAATTGGAAAAAATTAAAAATGTATGTATTTCTCCATATCTGAGTTCACTCTTGTTTGCTCAATTCTGCTGGAAGCCATAGATATTGTGCTTTTATTGTGCTGTTCTGGAAATTTTTTAGGCGTGTGACAGGTCTTTTCACAAGATGCACTCAGCATCTTGCTGGACATTGGCTTTTGAGGGTGGAGTGGATGAAGAGAGGGTACAATGAGATTCCTTTAGATTTTTTGAATCAGGGCAGGGATTAAAGAAAAGAATAACTTTCAAACTTTTTGGTGAATTTGAGGTATTTTCAATTGTATGGTTAATTTATAAAACTTTAACACACACTTTTAAAACACTTCTTCCTTCTCCCTGCACATTCCATGCTAGTGGCTGCTGGGTTTCCAGCTGGCCAAACTCCTCTGGAGACCAAGCTGGCAGAGATCAGGCTGGCAGTGGAGTATGGAGCCAGGGAGATTGACATCGTCATCAGCAGGAGTTTGGTGCTGGCTGCAGAGTGGGAAGGTGAGTGAACAACCCAAACCTTGCTGGGAGCTCAGGCAGCTCTGCCTTTGCCTCTTCCCCACAGCTCCCCACCATCTTTGGAGAATTTGCTCCTTCCCTAAGAGGAACTGATAATTTGGGGCTCTGGGATAAATAAAAACTACTTAATTTATGACAAAGGGTTGCATTTTTGGAGAGGAATGCTGGCATGTTAGGCTGGGCAAGCAGAATGACTTTGTGGTTTGAAAATTCAGGTCTGTTCCCTCTGTGCTTTTAGAGGATTTTGTGTACAGCATTTAAAAAAAAAAAAAGGCAAGTAAAAGCCTAATTATTTGAACAGTTTTGTTAGAAAGCCCAAGGGGCTGCTAGTGTAGATGATACCTTGTTAAATATACATGTTTCAATTCTTGACGAAAATACATATTCTAGTTGTTTTCTTTTTGCTGAAAATTGAGGCTACAAATTGACTGTTCATATTATTATTGATGTTCTGGTGTCTGCAGACTACTACTAATTAGTAAGAACAATAATGCTGAAGATGGTTTTTGCTCTAATTGCCTCCTTAATGTACTGTGAATGGTTTGCCTTAAGTGCTGACAGTGCTCCTCTAACTAATCTCCATGTGAAGGTAGACACATCATTGTCTTGGAATGAATTTTCATTTAGCTGGATAATGCAGAGCCGTGATATCCTGTTTGCTTGGCAGAGCTCATAACAGAGCCCTGCTACCTGATTGTGTTGAAGGAAATGCAGCCATGGTGGTAATAGATCCTGGTTTCTGATTTGGGTCTTTCCGTTAACAGAATTGAACTAAAATCCCACATGTTTCTGCAGATTCTTCAGGATGGATATCCTGCTTTCCATTTGCTGTAATATTTTGACCTCTTTATAGTATTTACCATCTCCATCCTTTTGCTCTTAGGTTTGTTGCTGTTGGTTATATTGCTTGAAGGATGATGTGAAGGAGAACTCAGAGGAGAAATACAGAGCTTGGATTGAGAGTTTGAGCCATGATTGAAATGAGCTGGACAGACACTGTTGGCTTCCTCTGCACGGGAGATTAATTACTTTTTGTGGCCACAAATTACAAGGGAGGAGTAAACTGCCAGCCCTGATGGATGTGATAGAAAGCTGTCAGTTTGCTAAATAAGTCAATTAGGGATGGCTTTTAATTTGGTATGCATGTTCTTCTATCCAGAGCTGGAGTCAGGAACCCCAGCTCTGTCCCAGCTCTGTCCCAGCTCTGTCCCAACTCTGTCCCAACTCTGTCCCAACTCTGTCCCAGCTCTGTCCCAGCTTTGTCCCAACTCTGTCCCCAACTGTCCAAACTCTGTCCTATCTCTGTGCCCAGCTCTGTCCCAACTCTGTCCCAGCTCTGTCCCAGCTCTGTCCCAACTCTGTCCCAACTCTGTCCCAACTCTGTCCTATCTCTGTGCCCAGCTCTGTCCCAACTCTGTCCCAGCTCTGTCCCAACTCTGCCCCAGCTCTGTCCCAACTCTGTCCCAACTCCCGAGCTGCACATCTGGCTGAGAGCAGAGCTGGCAGTTGTGTTGTGCTGATAGCCTTGCTGTTGTCATTTTGTTCCCAAAGCTGCCATGACCATGGCAGACAGAAGGAGCTCCAGCTCATTTTCCAGTTTCCCATTACAATTACCTTGATCTTTTGGGCTAACAGAAATCAAACATCTCCTCATCTCAGTTTCCACCCTTAACATCAGTCATTGGGACTGACCAGATAAAAACACCAAATAAACTGAATTTAAAAAACAAAGCCATTCTGCCACCACATTTTTGAAGAAGAGCTATTTCATAAAAAATTAAGCAGTGTGGTTTTTTACCCCTTTAATATTTTCATTTCCTTTGTAGGAGATACGGATTATCCCCTCAATTTTGTGATTTTTAGGGCTAATGTATTACACCAGAGTAACAGACCATCTAGACAATCTGGCGCAGATTATAGCCAGCAGAAACTGTCAGGGATGTTTGCTTGAGAAATGTAGAGGGGAAGGAACATTTTCTTTGCTGTATTTAATAGCTGCTAAAATTCAGTATAATGTACTAAATATTTACAGTTTTAGGAAAACTACAAAAAAGCTTCCAACTCTCATGTTTTATAACAGTGAGATTAAAACCACAGCTATGAAAGCATTTTTTTTCCCTACAAAATCTGAATTTTTCTGTCTTCTATAAATGCATCCAGTGAAAGCAGATCTAAAGCTGATGAAAGCTGTCAGGTATCTTAAGTGGTGCAAAGTAGGAGAGTTCTCCTGTCACATCCATTTTAGCAGCTGAGGCAGTGGAGTTCCTGCACACTATATTAGTGAGCAGCTGGGTCTCCAGGTTTATTCTGTGCAGGTTGGCTTGATTTGGGGGTTTTTTGTGGATTCATAGTTTTGAATTTTCTTAGGTTTTTTGGGTTTTGGGGGTTTTTTTTTGCCTGGTTTAAGATTTACACTGCTTTTAGAAAGGATAGTGTTGGTGCTTTATTGGAGAGGCTGCAGAGGCCATTTGCTTTGAGAGCTTTTGATTTGCTTCTCTTTACTTTTAGGAGTCCAAAAGGAAATCTCTTGCAACCTCTTCATGGTGTTCTTAGCTCACAGTTGACAATGTTCCTGCAGGGTTTTCTGTGATTTTTTTGACCAAAATCTTTGTGCCACTGCTGCTATCCAGAGAGGCTGTGGCAGTTCTGGTGTTCTGCAGAGGCCCCAGATGTTCCCAGATGTTCCCAGATGTGACATCCAGCTCTGCTCCTGGTCCTGTTCAGCCTGCTGGAGCTGAGCTGTTAAATGCTGGATTTCTGGCGGCACACATTGTCCCTCAGGAATCCCAGGACTCCTTGAAACACTGAGAAAATTTCCAAGTGTGACTAACTCCACCCACACTTCAGACATTTGCCAAAGTTTTGGAATAATCCCATTATTTGTGCTTTGATTTAAATCTGACAGATTACTGAAACTTCTCTTTTTATTTTTTAAGGGAGTGGGAGTTTTGACACAATTCCAGCTTGCACTGGGCTGGGATGCTCTGGTTCGTTTTCTCTTTTCCCAGGTGTAGCAGCATTTCTGTTTGCACCCTCGCTGTGGGCTGAAGCTCATGGGTGTCAGCCATTGTCTGCAATAATTGCTCTGTGAACAAAATCCTGCTTTCCTCACCTGCCCAGCTGCCCCATCTCAGTCTGCTCACCTTTCCTGCCCTCAGCTAACCCACAGTCACTGCTGATTGGGATTCTGAGCGTTCTGTCCATGGGATGATGAGTGCTAAACGAGCTTGACGCTAATTGCATGTAAAAATTACCTTCCCACTGCAGGGAGGCTGCTGGAGCTGCACAACAGCTGGGAGGATGGAATTCCTTCTCATGGGATCCAACCTGAATGTGCATTTTGCTGGTTTTATTTTGACATTTTTGGTGGCGTATCTTAAAGGTAGAGAAAAGTTCTCCTCTTGTTACCAAAACTAGGAGAGCAGGCAAGCTGCTTTCTCTGGGTTTTCAAAAGCTCCAGGAAAGAGTCACTCCACAAAAAGAGATTTCATTTGGATCTAACATGAGCAGGCTTATTAAATGCACAAAAAATAGCACAGGTCCTTTGTGTTTCCCTTCTGAGGCTCGATTTGATGTAGGTTGCTGGAGCATCATCAATTGATCAATAAAATATGTTAGGCTGCATGCAGCACTGATTAATTCACACCTTTGGTGCCCAGTGAGGATCAGGGTGAGTCCTGGTGTCTATAAAGGGACTGGCTGAGTGCCTGAGCAGTGTGTGCTGATGTGGGCTGCTGTCCCCAAGGCCACCCCAGCAGTGCCACCCCAGCAGTGCCACCCCAGCAGTGCCACCCCAGCAGTGCCACCCTGCTGCCCCTGAGCCCCTGGCATGGCAGGATGGAGGGACATCCAGACCCTGCTCTGCTTCCAGCTCTCACTTCAGGGCTGAGGGGGGGAAAAATTGTGGTATTTCTGACAAAAACAAATCTTTGTAGCCTGGACTGTTTCAGCAGGAGTTGTTTAAAGCTGTATTTTAGCCTTCTATCAAGAATTTTTGATTATGTGCTTGAAGATCGAGTATAATTCACAAAAAGGACCTTTTTGTAAAGCATCCTGTTTATTTTGCATCTTTGTTTTTAAAATTCAAAACCCAGAAGTGGTGACTATAAGAGCTGCTTTTCTCCTCACGCTGGAGCAATCTTAGACATCCCCAAGTGGCAACTTCTGACAGCAGTGCTTCATTAATTTCTAGCTCTTTCAGTCTCCCCACGTTTAAACTTTTGGGGGAACACTGCTGGATTTTACCAGGGAGGGTGGGAGGGTTTTGCTGTCCTGTTTCATTGTATGATCATATTTATTGCTGGAAAAGCAGTTCTAGGGTCAATCTTTACTATCAGAGCATTTTTTACTCCTGATGTGTTGGTGGGTATTTGGTACACTGTGCACATCTGTAGCTTTGAGAGAACAGCCATTAATAGCTATTAGGTAAAGTCTGAAACTGCACAGCACTGTTAATTACCTCCAGTCATGTAATTCACTGAACTTACAAAACTTAAGTTCCTACGACTAATTACAAGATAGGAAATTAATCCAGGAGTGGAAATCACAGCCATACTTGCAAATACCTCTGTGTCAACTTTGATCATTTCCAGATTCTTTCTCCCCCCCAGCTCTCTACGAGGAGATCCGTCTGTGCCGAGCAGCCTGTGGAGAAGCTCACATGAAAACCATCCTGGCCACAGGTGAACTTGGCTCCCTTGCCAACGTCTACAAAGCCAGCATGATAGCTATGATGGCAGGTAAATAGCTCTGCTTTCCTTTTTCAGCTGAGCATGTCTTTGCTCTGTTATTTATGAGGCTTGGAAAATTCTGGTCGTGGGAGTTTAGTTTTGTGGATTGTAGGAAAACTTGTGTAGCAATTAGTGAAGTTGCAGGTGGAGTAATGAAGTGTCACTTGTTTTGTGTAACTACAAAAACTGCATGAAATGGTAAATAAGCTGCTGGATGGCAGGGGGTGTAGGAACTAGGAAAATCTGTATCAAACGTCTGATCTGAATGGAATATTTAATGAAGGCATTTGGGGCAGACACACTGATGGAGGAAACTGTGACCTGCAGATGTGATGTACCTGCATGGTTCATTATTTGGAATTAAAGGGGAACTTCCCTGTGCAGATTGATGCCAGCAGCTCTCGTTTTGGTTTGCGATCACTTCTGAGCACCTCTGAGAATGCAGCTCAGAAATCAGCCTTGCAGTGCAGAGGACAGAGTTTCCAGGGCTGAATGCACTTTATAGTGTTACTCCTTGCACAGCTGAGCACCCCTTTGAGCCCAGGTTTCCAGCAGGATATTCTCTCTCTGCAGCTTTGGCTCTTGCTGGTACAATTCTGCCTAGTTTAACCAGGATTTTGTCTGTGGTTTACTGCTGTGGTGGAGATGCCAAACTGGGCTCCAGGCACTGCCTTGTCCCACTGTGCTTCAAAAAGGCCTCCCAAGTTGATTTCTAGAAGTATAAAGATAGACTAAGAACCACTTGGGTTAATCTATCTTCTAAACTTCCCCTCATTTTTGGTGTTGATTTTGTTGGTTTTTCTACTGTAAACTCTCCAGACCTGAAATTCTCATTTTAAAGCGAGAAAAACTCAGTCGAGTGTCTTGTCAGTATTTAAATAAATAAATATTCAGCTTGCTGCTGACCTCACTGTCCGCACACACAAGCTGGTTGTGATTCAAGTGGAGTGGAGAGCATTTCAGGCTTACAGCAAGCCCAGCTACAATGTCAATTAGTGTCATTAGACACACAGGATCAGTTTCATGCCACTAAATATTGCTTTTAATTAGAAGAGGTGTAAGAAATACACATTTCCTGTTATTTAAAGTGATGTACCAATCATTATGATCACTTTTTGTAACACTGTGTAGTGAAAAATTCAGCTTGTAAAGCATTTTACCGTTTTCAGAATTTTGCTGGTGTAGTTTTTTTGAAATACAGCAGATGGCTCTATTGTTAATGATTTTCCTTGCCCAGTTATTCATTTTACAAGATACTTATCTGTCTGAACATATCCAGTAATTTCCTTATTTCATTCTTTTGCTTTTTCTTTGTGGGTAGGTGTATGAGCACAAGAATCCATTTGTGCTCTGCATACATGGATTGAGACTTTTTCAGACTCCAACTTGTCAGAACTGCTGAGAGCCTCCAATTCCAGTTGAATTTTGTCTTATTTGTATATTTGTATCATTCTGGAGAGAATACTTCAGTAAAGCTGTTGATGACTTAATTGCATATTTTGCTCATATATAAGATTTTTATTCTGGAATTCCCAGTGTGGAGCTGGGGGCAAATCAGTGACTCCTTACTCTTAGTGGAGTGTGGGAAGAGTCCTCAGCACTGAGTGGTGAGTGAGGCTTTCTGGGCAGTCTGGGGTGTAGCAGTGGCTGCAGTTGGCTGCTGCTTTCAGGGGCTCATCAGGACAGAAATTACTGCTGTGCAATTACATTGGGAGTTGATCACTTTCCTGTCTGCTGCAGCAGATGTCCTGAATTCTGCCTGCTTTGTGGTTGTTCTGCATCTCCAAAGCTCCAGGTAACATCCCTGAATGTTTAGTGCAAAGAATAAGCACAAAACACACTGTGGAAAACCAAGATGCAGAGTGAAAGTCTGTCTCAAAATTTTGAATATCATGGACTGGGACAGTTTTTGAATTCTGAGTAGGATCAATGAAGGGATATCTTTAAATACAATCAACTTAGAAGAGGTTGGTACAGAAACAAGTGACTTCATTTGCGCTGGTGCAGAGCAGGGAGAAATAAAAAAGCAGGAGTGTGAAAATGCAGATAACAGCATGTTCAGTTAGGCACTACAAGGTGCTCCCTTACATGAGGTAATTGCCTACAAGCTTAGCAGTGATACTGCAGCTAATCACTGGAAATATTGTAGGCATGATAGATAAGCTTGGAGTTGAAAAGTTCCAACAATGCAATCACAGTATCCTCAGGTTTGAATTACTGATGAGAGGCCATGCAAAGACCAGTAAAAAAAAAAGAAAATAAGAAAAAAAAAGTGGGGCTTGAGTAAAGCAGAGCTTGGAGGAATGCAGAATGAGACTGAAGGATCTGTGTGGAGCTCAGTAATACATGTGTAGGGAATCAGCAGTGAAGGAGTGGAAATGGCTGAGAAAGGCTGTTCAGGATCCCATGGAAAGTCTTCCAGAGTCAACAGAACCCTGCATGGGTTAGTAGAGGACAGAAATAATACTTGAGAGAAACAAAGATGTTGGGGGAAGAATAAAGATGCAAAGAGTGTGTGAAGGGAGAGCAGGGTTGGAGAGCATGCAGTGCAGCCTCATTGGTTTGCAGTTTGTTCAAAGGCAGGCGTGCATGCAGTGGCACTTTTTGTTATGCATTTATTTATGTGCTCACTGGAGTGAGGCTGCTGCACAGCCCTGCGGAGGGCACTCTGCTGGGCCATTCATATTTGTCACAGCACGGTGGCACCTCTGCTAATTTTGTGCAAGCCCTGTTCTATTAATGGTATTCTCCTGTCGTCAGAAAATAAGAATATACAGCCTCCAATGAAGTCAAAGAAATAGCAGTGTAGAGCAGATAACCTGTCAGCTCTGTAGCTGTTGGTTTGATTTTCTAACCCACAGCACCACTGGAGTTTCTCCCTGCACATCCCAATAGAAACAGTGCTGTTTCCAGGCACTTCTCTCCAGAAGAACAGCCAGCCAGCAGGCCAGAGGGTGGCTTTGAGGTGGCAGAATGACTCCATATCATCACCTGTGAGAGCTCTCCTTGCCTCTCTGGATTTCTGTATGTCAAATCAACCTTTGCACTTTTTCTAGAAGCTCTGTGAGGCTCAGTAAATTAAGATATAAATAGAAGTGTGTTCCTCCCGTTAGAAGGTAGAAATTTGTTGTGCCTTTGCATGAAGATGGAGTACTGTTGGTCATGATTCAGACTGGGAGATGGAGCAAGAGAAGTTGGATATTTTGGGGTGGAGCTGCTGGGGTGATTTGTGAGCACAGAGTGGCAGTGCTGCTGGGTTGCTGATTTGTGTCCTGCAGGACAGGAGCAGCAGGGAGAGCCTTTCAGCTTCCTCACCCAGTCTTCCCAAAGCTTCTCCCAAATGAAGAGTTTTGCTGGTTTTCATTCACCTCAGTTGTGCTTTGGTGTTCTGTGCTGAGCAAAGTGGAACTGCAGGAGTGGCAAAGCTCCTGAGGAACCCCAGAGAAAGGAGGCTTTGAATGCTGATCTGGAGATTTCTTCTTGACCTTTCAAAAGCCTTTTCTTCAAGCTTCACCTCTGGCACTGAAATGCAGAGAGCAGTGAGCAGCAGGGTCACCTCCTATTATTAGCAAATTATCAAATTATCCTCAGCAGCTCGACAGCACTGCGCTTGTGCTGATATTCAACATCTGCCCCAAACATGTTAATTAAGGAATATATAAATGCTCGACTTTCAATTTATACCAACTGATGCAGAGAGGTGAGAAAGCACCCCTGTTGCGTTAATTTTCCCCATGAATGAAACCTTGTTTCTATGTTAAATAACTTGTTAGGATTGGAGTTAAAACTTCAGAGGTTTCATATCACCTCAGTCTCAGAAATTGTTGCACAGTGAATAATTCTAGTCAAACATGCCAGCAAAATCACAGAGCTTCCTGGCGAAAAACTTTGCATCTGTGAAGCTCCTGTATTGAAGGTAATGGTTTGAGAGAATGCAATTTTAAAACATGGAAATATTATGTAAAATCAATAGATGTACTGGGTACTATTTATTTCTCTGATATTTCGGGAGGTTTTTTTCATTCTGACAGCAGCAGGTGTTAAATTCTACTGAGCCAGTGAAAAATAGAAATAAATATTTAATTTACTGTATCTATCAATTATATAAAATTGGCTTATGAAATATTAAAGTATCTTTTAAGAGATTGCAAGTAGGAACACCAGTTAGAAAATCCAGTCCTTTAACAGAAACTTAATATAGATGTGTAAATAAACTAAACATGATTTTAGGGTTGCAGGTCCTGGATTTTTTTTTTTTTTTTTGTTTCTTTTTAAGGTATCAAGGCCTAGTGGTTGTGCCTGTGTAATTTGGAGATATTTTTATTCTAAAATGTTGAAGAGATTAAGTAAAAAAAAATGTTAGAGGTAAAGAGAAGCTTTTAGGTGTGAATTGTTGCTGTTCCTTTTTTACTGTCCTAAGAGCAGTTTTGGAACGAAACACTTTGTCATCTGTGGATAGAAGAACAGATAATTATTAATTAGTAACACCTCTGTATTTTGTTGCTCCTTCCTGTCTGATGAATGTCTTGTTTGTGAAAGAAGCAGGAGAGATCTGGGATTGTTGGAGACGAATTTTTGCACAGTGGAAGGCAAAGGGAAGATAAGAACAGAATCAGTTAAAGTCTGAAGGAAGCAACTAATGTGGCTTTTGAGGTATCAGTGATGCTTTTTGTATTATTCATGGCTGGGACTCCAGTGTGGCTGCAAGTTTTCTGTTTTTCCATTTGCTAAATTAGGTGGGACATCACATAAAGAGTGAAGCAGTCAGTGAAATGTGGGAAGATGGAGATCATCATGAGCAGGCAAAGCTTGCAGATGCCTTTCCACAAAGTGTGGTTAGCTGCAGCACTGATTTTTATGTTAATTTACTAGTGAATAATTTAATAAGACCTGTTTACTTTTTAATAAAAAGGAAAGATATAAATTGGCTGAGTGTTCCTAATGTTACTTACAGCTGCCATTGAGCAGATGTTGGGGATTCTTAGTGCTATGCTAGACCAAAATAAGTTTTATGAATAAACAAACAATTTCTTTTTACTACCAACTCTTTCAGGCTGATTCTCTCCCAAATTCACTATGAATGGCTTTTTAAAGTCTCCTCATAAATAATTACCTTTCTTGTGGCACTTTTTCCTAGGCACTTGGATTTTAATTACAATGATGAACTGTTTTAATAAGTTGTTAAATAATTTTATCTTTTTAGGACCGAATCCATTTTCTATTTCTCTTTGACTTTATTGGTTTCTGGGATTTTAATCCTTTTAATTCTTGCTAATTCACTTTATAAATTCACGTTGGAGGAGTAACCAGCATGCAGCAGCATTTTTTCTAACTCAGTGCACGTAGAGCCAGCTCAGCCTGCTGGTTATCACTGCTCTCCTGTTACCAGTAACCATTTTAACTCAGTCTTTTGGGTCCCAGAAAGTGTGAAAAGAGAGGTAATTAAATGGAGACAATGTGGTTTTGCTTTGGGTTGATGTCTGGGGGCTGAAAGGTGAGCAGAGTGTTAGTTCATTGATAAGGGATGTGCAGCTCTGCTGTGCTTCACCCAGAGCAGCATTTCCTCTAAATGCTGAGCAGATCCCTTTGCAGGTGGTTTGGTGGGAGAAATGCTGAACACGGAGTTCCTGGTCAGGAGGAAAGGCAGGACAGGGTGTTTGTGCTCCCTGGGGTGGTGGTGGCACTGTCACTGTCACTGTCCCTGCAGGTGACAGCCCAGGGGAGCACAGGGGGTTCTGCTTGGCCATATCTCCTTCTGAACATGGAAATTGGAGTGAAGGAGTCACTCTGAGAATGAGGCTCTGAGCTATTGCCACAAACTTTACATGGATGGGTTTTTTTCTGTGAGAAAGACATGAAATGCACTGTCTCAATGAATAGTGGCATTTAATAACTTGCCACTAAATACCTATGAGGATTTATATAAATATATATATATATCTAACACAAAGAGAGTTTGATATTCAATTTCTTTGATTCATAGTGTTCCAGTAAAAAGAGTGGAATGCCACAGTTCAAAATTACAATATATATTTAGTGTAAATTTTTAAAAATGTAAAACCTATATATGAAACATGGATTTGAAGACTGGAATATCATTTTTCTTTTGCCTGTGGAGTGGTGAAATGAGAATTTCTCTACCAGTTTCAATTACTTTTTAACCAAAGCCCATGCAGCTGTTTAATGAGATTATTGGTGCTTCTGGTTTGAGATGCTCACCATAATTGCAGCACACAGGCTGTTGACAAATGGAGGTGGAGAAACAATGCCTTGGCCTATTAAATACCTTTTTATGAGTTGCTGCCTCCTTCTGATGGTGCTACTGGTCTTCTTTATTTCCTTCATTCAAGCAGTGCTCAGTAGATGTTGTGCCAGAAAAGTCTGACTGAATTTATCAGCAGCACACCTTCACAAAGCATCCCTTTGAAATCAAATTGTTAGTTTTGCCATGTAAGCACTGTCAATAATGCAGAGGGAGGAAAAAAGGATTTCTGAAAAAGCCAGGAGTGTCTTTCCCTGACCACCAGCAGAGAGGAGCCTCCTGCTCGGAGTGAGGCTGCACAGCCAGGGGTTCTGCTTGTTCTTCCACTGAAGGGAGCTGGCAGCTTTTTGGTATTCAGGCTGCCTGAAGAGCTAGAGACATTGCAGAGCTGCCAGCGGTGAAAACATCTGTCTGCAGCTGGAACTTCTCACCTGCACTGCTGCCTGCCCTCCTGGGCTTTGGCAGTTCTGCCAGGTGCCAGATTGTCGAGGGGGAGGAAGAAAAAGAAACCCTCTGAGGGGCAAAATCTCGTGGGAAGCAGGAGCTGTAGGTAGGATTGATGTTTAAGGACAGCCCAGCTTGCCTTTGCACCAGGCTGCCTTATCCAGAGGTGAGGCCATCAGGGTCACCTTGGGATGTTTGAAGGAGAATCCACAAGTCCGTGATGAAATCTATGTGTTTGCAACTTGTTGGCCTTGAAGACGATTGAGTATCATAAAAAAAAGCTAAAAGTGCCTTGCATTTTTCTAGTAATCACATGATTACTGGAAGTGGAATACTCATCCTCTGTGCCAGCCCTGGAGAAATCTGTTCTGCCTGATCTGTAAATCCAGTGGAAGCAAACAGATCACAGACAAGTCTGGTGACATCTGGCACCTTGTATTTTTTGGTGTTCAGGCAAAGCCAAAAGCCAAAACACTGAGCATTCCAACTGCTCAAGGAAAATACCTTTGATGCTGGAAATTCCCTCATACTGAGGCTTTCACCTGCCAGCCTCCTTTTATTGTAGAGCAGTGTGGAACAGGGCTATGTTGGGGCTTTTTGTCCTCTGCAGGACACAGAGCTTGGGTGCTGGACAGACTCTGACTGTGGCATAGACTTTGAAATCTCAAAAATCAATCCTGCTTTCTCTGGGTTAGAGTAGGAACAGAATCTTAAACTGCTTTTAACATCAAGTGTTGAAAAACACTCAAAATGACATTGAAGTGTCATGATTTTGGCTGTATTATGTATGGTGGATTTTTTAAAATCTTTAAAATTCATAGCACCTTCTTGATAAAGTAGAATGATTTTCTACTTGCTTTATTCAGCGTGGAGTATTTCCAAATTGATTTTAAACAGCTATCTCTTCAATTTGAGTAATTTTGTTACAAACTAATAGACAATACATAAGTGTACCTGAGATTTAATGTTAGCATATTTGTTTCAAAGTTGTTATCAACGTTCAAATGCACAAAGCTAAATGTGGTTGCTAAAACATGGAGTGCAATATGCCATGTGGTGCTGTGATTCTAAGCCATCATGCATATTTATTATTTTCTTCCAAATTGCAGTGCTATTACTGGTAGATATATCAGAGTTTTAGCCTCAGTCTGTAATATGTCATGTGCTGGACAACATTTTGAGAGGCTGAGATGTATTGATCCAAAACCAAGAATGCCAAGAGGGAAAAAGCCTGACCTAGACCAGTGCTGTTTTAATTCTATCACAGTTTAAGATAGTTTATCATTGTTTAGATTAATTTAAGTGTGGACCAGAAGGTGATGCAGTGCATTCCAGTGTCTGCAAAGGAACCTTAAAGGGGGAGATTTGCCTGCTGATGCCTCCTGTGTTTTGAATCTCACTCAAAATCAGGAGTGTGGCAAAAAACAGCCCAAAGAATGGCTTGTGGAGGAAATCAGCCCTGAGAGAAAGGTCTGGTTTTTCCCAGTGATCACAGTAAGGTTAGGATTAGGTGTTGGGATGCCTTGATTTATTTCTTCTTTCCACCCCTGGTTTGTCCTGTGTCATTAGGCAAACTGCTTGAGCAGTTCCAGTAATGCCATTGCAAAAAGAAATAGGGACAATGTAGGTGACTCACTGCAACACCCTGGGTGGAGGACGTGGTGCACCTTTTGAAGAAGAAAAGTGAGATTGTGGTAAAGAAACATGACATTCAACATGGGGATAACCAACACGAGGTCACTGCTGGAGGATGCACTGCTGCCTCCTCTCCGGAGAGGAAGAGCAGAAGCTGTTCCAGCATCAGGGAGTTTGCTGTCCTGCTGCTGCTGCATGTCCTGCAGTGCTGCAGGACTGTGCTAGAAGGGCACTGGGAGCTCTCCTTCTGTGCCTCAGGGTGGCACCAAGCCAGGGGACACAGGGACAGAGGTTCCAGCTGTGCTCTTTGGACCCAGAGCACACGGCAATTATTTATCTTCTCTTTCTCCACACCAAACAGCGATCAGATTGGAAGGAATGCTCTAAAAATAGCAAATGCCTGTGCTGTGGAGCTGAGCAACAGAAGGTGGAGTGGCTCTTCCTGTTGAACCTTCTAAAGAAACATTTTAAATGAACACACAAGAAACTAATACTAATTAAGTGATGGTATTCTGTGGAGACCTGTGGTAGACACTATAACAGTGCATTAGCAAGCTATGCATAATTCAGCAATGCTGAATTCTTTCAGACATCATCTACAGGGAATTTTGCCTAAGTGTGGAGTTAATAATTTGTGCCTTTGTGTGATGTGTAAGAGTTGCTCAGGGCATGGTTTGGCCTGCAGAACTGCTGTTACTGGAGGTGCTGTGCAGGAAAGGAGCATCCCTGCTGGGACTTGCAAACCAAGCTGAGGTGACAGGATGGGTTTGCAGAAAGGTTGTCTCACTTGTAAGCAGACATTAAATATGGAGACCTGTGATGGGATTTTTATTTTTTTCCCCTCTGTGAAGGCACTTTTTCAAAAAGAGTTGCAAAGAATGGGCAGTTAACAGACCAAGTTATAAACAGCATTTTTCCATGGTAGCTGAGACCCAGACATGGAAACATTCCCAGCACCTCACCCAGAGGTGTGGCAGTGCAGCCAAAGCTGCCTGGGGAGCTAATGCTGGAGTTGTCACAGCTTTGTTCTCTTCTCCTCGGTGCAAAGTTAAGCCAGCAGGAATGGATTTCATCTTGCTGCTGCAGCAGGATAAGGACATGAGTGGGACAATTAGGGTGACTTAAGTGACAAGAATTAGCTGCTACATTAGCCTTTTGGATCTTGCCCTGCCTCCCATTTTCAGAGGTTGTTAACCTGCTCGCCCCCAGTCAGGCTAATTGTGTGTGAATCTGGAGACCCTCAGTTCAGGTGCTGATCAAATAGAAAGATGACTTGCTAATAACTTCATGCACATTTGATTTGGCACTATTTTGTCCCTGCTACCTTGTCAGCAGAAGCAGCAGGTGGGTTTGCAGGTCCCCTGAGCAGAATGTCCCTTTTGCCACCAACCCTGGCAGCCTTGCAGGCTCTGTGTTCTCCCTGTGTCACTGCAGGTTGTTCTAGCTGAGCTGCAGCCATGAAGATGTATTTGTGCTCACTGCAAATACTTACAGAGCAGCACAGTGTAATTGTCCCTCTGCAAGCATCTCTCTCTAAACTGTTGTTTGAAACTGCCAGACACATCCTTGCTCTTTATTAAGACCAAGGCAACAACACAGAGTCTGTAGTTATCAGGAGATAATCATTCCCCAAGGGCATTTGAAACACTCCACAACCAAAAGGTTGTGATTACTCCACGATTGCTATTCTGCTTTTTATTCCTCGTTGCTTAGTTATGGAATCAGAGTGTGTTTGCTGGATGCTGTCATCTGAATGAGATTCTCCTCTTCTGCTCTGCTCCAGTGTGATGTAAAGCTCTGCAGTTTCCAGTCCATGTTCAGGATAGCAATGGGGCAGGGCAGTTCTGGAAGCTTTTCTGACTTTTTGGGAGATCGGAGCACTCTGTCTGTGCTCTGCCAAATGCTTGCTGAGAGACCTTGGGCAGGAGACCTTTTGGGTGCTGAGCTGTGCAGCTTTGGTGAGGTAAATGGGGCTGTGTGTGGAACAGAAATAACACAACCAGTTCTGGAGGGGATGGGCTGTTTGTGTGAACCCAAAACCTTGGTGTCACTGCATGTTCTCCCAGCTGAGCTCAGCTCATCTCCCTGCCTCCCTGAGTCTGGTGTGACTGAAAGGAAATGTTCTCTTGTAGCTTCACATTGGAAAAAAAGTAGAAATTGTGGTCTTCTCCAGGCTCACTGGGCCTAGGAACCCTGAATAACTAATTTGGTAAAATCTTTGATTTAGTGCTTCATTGAATCATGTAATCTGCTCTAAGGAAGGGGAAAGCCATTCCGTGTGTGTTTTGGCCTTAGCCTTGATTTTCTGATGAGAAGATGGGTGATAAAACTCAGGTTTCTAAATCATCACCTAAATTTCCAGGTGAAACTCCTTCTGAACTTCATTCCTTAGACTTGTTTTTGAAAAACAAATTTGAATAGAATAGACTTATTCTTTGAATAAGAATAGACTTGGTGAAACTCCCTTATTATTCCAAGGCTGACATAAAGTCTGCCTAACGAGATGCCTTTTATGGCAGCACTGGATTTTTAAATCCCCTTTTCATTGCTGAAATCTAAATGTTAACAGCACTTTGCACTGCAGCTCTGTGTGCTCATGTGGGTCCAATGCCTTCTGCCTGCAGTCCTGCTAGCAAACTCTTGTGTCATAAAAAGAATTTGTTCGGGAAATAAAAATGTATTGTTTTCATTGTTAGAGGATGCTACTAAATTGGCTGTATGTTTGTCTAATAATCACATCTAAAGCTGATTATTCTGGTAATAGCCTTAAGATGTTATTTAAAAATAAATATATAAATGCACAACTTTTGTACTAATACTAGTTTTTAATCTCTTCTTGTTTCTATGAAGTCTGAATGAGATTTTCAAAATTGAATAATAATTTGATCCGTTAATCTTTTGAAGCTAGTAATTTTATTTTCCCCTCTTTGCAGTCTCTGAGGCTCGCAAATGAATAGAGCTTCATTACTGGAGTCTGCATTTAATAACCATTATCCATTATCTTGTAATTAAGACTCCCTGTAACGAATCATGAGGACAATGCAAAAATACATAGTACATTTCTTTAATGAACTGGAAAATGTTCATCTTGTTCTATTTAGTAATGAGTTGCTGAATAGTCGTTAAATCCACTGGAGAATAGAACTAGATGGATTTTGAAGACTATCTTGAGTTTGTGGTTAATCTATTAGAATTAAAATTTCATCTTCTATTTTTATCAACAGCTGATTAGAAGTCATTCTGTTTGACCAAATTGATTAGAAGACCATATACAAGGGCAGCTGTTGTTTAATGAAAGTTTTTAATGAAACTGTACCATAGAGACTTGTAATTATAAGACTTATAAAAGCTTTGACTTACCTTATAGCAGAAAAAAATGAAAAGTATTGCACCGAAGGACTTGAAGTGTTACATTTCGAAAGGGAAATTAAAAATACAATTTGGTGATGTTGAAGTTTCACTTGCACTGCTCCTTGTTTTAATGTGGCTCTCAGATGCCCGTGGTGTCTCTCTGGAAGGGAGGGAGCAGCTCTGCAGTGTGTAACTCAGTTGTCTCTCCTATGGGCTCCCTCCTTTGCAAAGCTCAGTCAGCTATTAATTGCACTTGCTCTGGAGTTACAATCTTTCTTGCAGATGGCTGTTTCTGTTTGGAATGGGAATTGTCACAGGAGGTGCAGTTGGATCTCACTGGGCTGGGATGGTGCACAGCCATGGAGCCCAGAGCTGGTGATGCCATTTGTGTTCAAACCAAACAGCTCAGAGCCATGCCAGCTCTGCCCTGGGCTGGCAAGGTGCACAGCCAGGGAGCCCAGAGCTGGTGATGCCATTTGATTTGTTCAAACCACAGGGCACAGAGCCGTGCCCAGCCATGCCCTGGGCTGGGATGGTGCCTAGCCAGGGAGCTCAGAGCTGGTGATGCCGTTTGTGTTCAAACCAAACAGCTCAGAGCCATGCCAGCTCTGCCCTGGGCTGGGATGGTGCCTAGCCAGGGAGCTCAGAGCTGGTGATGCTGTTTGTGTTCAAACCAAACAGCTCAGAGCCATGCCCTGGGCTGGGATGGTGCACAGCCAGGGAGCTCAGAGCTGGTGATGCCATTTGTGTTCAAACCACAGGGCACAGAGCCATGCCCAGCCATGCCCTGGGCTGGGATCCAGCTGTGTGCCAGCTGTGCCCTCAGCAGCTCTGCAGGGTGCTGCTGCCCCAGCACAGCCCAGCCAGGGCTGAAACTCCCTTCCTGCTTGAGGGATCCTGCAGAGTCATCGTGGTTCACATGAGAGACAAAATGGACCCCAAGCCAAATGTGAAGTGGAAGCAGATGCAGTTCAATTGACTGAAGTGGATGATGCACTACTACATGATGTTTGAATTACCCCTCTTCTTCTCCCAATTACTTCTGATAATTAATGATCCCACAGTACACCTTTTCTAAGAAGTAGGTTCCTAGGGATGAAGTGTGTCCTAATGAAATTAAAGAAGTTCTGTCATTGTATTCTGGCAAGGCGGGATCATGCACTGTGAGGAACATTATTTTTTGTTAGTTTCTTAGCTATTTGTTACACCGTGCTTCAGGATTTCTGTTAAGCCAAGGCAGAACAGCAAGGATACACAAGATGTTACACAAATATGAAGTCAGGCAGTGAAGAATATTATTCACAAGTGAGAAAACAGAAAATAAGCCAAGGCTAACTCTTGTTCTTTAAACAATACAGATGTTTTGACCTTGTTACTGCATTAAATCAGACCAGGGCTTTCAGTATAGTAACTCGCAATGTTACAATCGCAAAATGCATAAAAGGGGAGATTTCTCTTGGTTTACAGTGTTACACAGCTGGTTTAGTGCAAACATATGAGATATCCTTCCCTTCTCTTAAAAACAGCTGCAGGAGATACAATACCAGACTGTCAAACATGAGACTATGTAGATGTGAAGTTAAATTAAAAAAACCTGATGAAAATCATTTATGTTCTCAAAGATCCTCATGGAAACACTAAAATGTTGGTTTTTGTACACCACAGGGAGATCCATGTACAGGAATGGCTCAGCATTGCTGTGAAGCAGGAGGGCATTGCTGAGGCTGTGAACTCTGCACTTGCACAGTGATTTTGTTCTAAAACTGCCATAAAACATTTCACTTCCTTTCAGGTTCTGATTTTATCAAGACATCTACAGGAAAGGAGGTGGAAAATGCAACCTTTCCAGTTGGCATAGTCATGATGAGAGCCATTAAAGAATACTACTGGCAAACTGGCTACAAGGTAGTTCTCATTTCCTTTGTGGAGGCTCACTCAGAACGAAATAAGAATGTGATAGGATTGATTTGCTAATGTTCATATATATTTCTTTTACTTTTGTCTTTTCTCCCTTGAAGAACTCTTTACTTCATTCCATAAAAGCTCATGCAATCAGAGCATTCCCTGCTGCATTTGGATTTGAGTTTTGTTTCAGTATTTAAGTAGTCATGTCCATTAATAACAGAGCAAATCTCAAACAGATAGTGACTGACTTGCTCCCATAAAGCAGAGTTGTATTCAAATTTAAAGCCATCAACACTCCATCCAGTGTACACAACTGTATTTTGTGACTGTTCTGGCAACCCAAGGGATGCATTTTGCTCTCTCTTCCCTTGCCAGAGCAGCTTTCCAAGGGGACAGGGAGGGAGATGCAGTTGTGTGCTGCTGCCCAGGATGGCAGGAAGGACAGGGGACAGGGATGGGAAGAACATTGTGTGCTGGAGCTTCATGTTTATCCATCAGGTGAGGTCAGTGGAGAAAAGGGGAATGTAGAGCTGAGCCAGGGGTGAGCTGTCTGTGCATTCATCCTTCTGAAGCACTGGGAAAGGAGGAGGGGGAGGAGGAGGAGGTTCCCAGGAGGATTAAGCCACCTCTCCTTTCCTTCATCCCTGGGGAGATGTGGTGCTGCTGTTCAGCCTGCAGCTCAGCTGTTCAATCCACATCTCTGGCTAGGAGCTCTCCCCATTCCTGGCCCCTGTCCTCCTGTCCTCCTGTCCTTCTGCACTGTCCCTCTGCAGTGTCATGGCATGGGCAGCAGGATGGGGGCTGAGGTGGCTGCAGGGGCTTGAGGAGTGTGTGACAGCAGCTCAGAGGTGTCCCTGTGCAGTGTGTGTCACTGCAGCTCAGAGGTGTCCCTGTGCAGTGTGTGTCACTGCAGCTCAGAGGTGTCCCTGTGCAGTGTGTCACTGCAGCTCAGAGGTGTCCCTGTGCAGTGTGTCACTGCAGCTCAGAGGTGTCCCTGTGCACTGTGTGCCAGCAGCTCAGAGGTGTCCCTGTGCAGTGTGTCACTGCAGCTCAGAGGTGTCCCTGTGCACTGTGTGTCACTGCAGCTCAGAGGTGTCCCTGTGCACTGTGTGCCAGCAGCTCAGAGGTGTCCCTGTGCAGTGTGTGTCACTGCAGCTCAGAGGTGTCCCTGTGCACTGTGTGACTGCAGCTCAGAGGTGTCCCTGTGCAGTGTGTGTCACTGCAGCTCAGAGGTGTCCCTGTGCACTGTGTGTCACTGCAGCTCAGAGGTGTCCCTGTGCAGTGTGTCACTGCAGCTCAGAGTGTCCCTGTGCATGTGTGTCACTGCAGCTCAGAGGTGTCCCTGTGCACTGTGTGTCACTGCAGCTCAGAGGTGTCCCTGTGCAGTGTGTCACTGCAGCTCAGAGGTGTCCCTGTGCAGTGTGTGTCACTGCAGCTCAGAGGTGTCCCTGTGCACTGTGTGACTGCAGCTCAGAGGTGTCCCTGTGCAGTGTGTCACTGCAGCTCAGAGGTGTCCCTGTGCACTGTGTCACTGCAGCTCAGAGGTGTCCCTGCTGCATTAACAGAATTTGTCCCCACAATTGGATTTAAATGGTGAATTCACCTTCTGCTTTAAAAGGATGCATTCATGGTATAAAATGTGTTTTAGGAATCAGTGCTTGTGTCCCTGTGCATGTGTGTGTGAATTAGATGTAAACTGACTTCGTGTGCTTTTATTAACTGAAGACAATATTATCAGTGGCAAGAAATTTCTAAATGGTTTCTTTAACAAACTAATTTTGCTGCTGTAGGGATGCTTTCCAGCAAGGCGTTCCCTGGGAAAAACAGGTTAATACAGAAATTAAACTTCTTCAAGGAAAGGAACAAGTTGCAGAGTAACATTTATTGACTGATAAGCTGTGGTGGTGATATGAAAAGTGTGCAATATAATGGGAAATAATCTTTTCCTGTCATTATTGAAGGACATACATAAATTGGTTTTTCTGTTGGGAAAACCCCCAATCCAGAAAAACTTATTACTTTTAATAATGTAAGGTGAAGAGTAAATTCTTGAGGAGATGAACTTATTAAGCAAAATAATGAAATGCTGTGAAACAGCAGGAAAGTGGTAGCTGGACTTTGTACTGCTCTTGAATTAAATTCCAACCCCCCTTCCTTTTTTACCTTTTTCTGGCAGTCAGATGTGCTGTTTGGAAAGCTGGTAAATGGAGAGAGGACAGGCTTGTCTTTGTCAGCTTTTTTTGCAAAGAAAAGAGCTTTCAGAATTTGCTAAAAGGGGAAGGAGTTCTGAATGATGGTTTTAATTCTCTTATTAACTCTGTTCTACTTGTTTTTGCCCCAGATTATCTCAAAGAGATGCAGTATTTCTGGGAAGAAATCTAAATTCAAATTTAATTAGGATTTCTCTTCCTGAGGGAAAACACATTGCAACTGTTTTTATTTATTATCTAGAAGATGCTTTTCCAGTTGCTGTGCTTTAAATTCTTTTTGGAAATGCAGTGTTGACAGATGTATGCAAACCCCCACCCAGCTATTTGTCCATCCACAAAAACCCAGTCTTCGTGCTTTGGGTTTATCAAGCTTTTCCTGCTTTTGTTCCTTTTAATCTTACTGGAAATATGCCATTATCACAATGCTCCAGCATGAGAGAAGGATTTATTCTGCGTTTGTTGGTCCTGAAATCACTATATAAAAAAGATTACCAAGCACATTTAAAACAGATATTTTCTGATTCCACTATTATATCCATGAGGCACAAAGCAGTCCTGAATGCACTGAGGTTTCAGGAGCTTCCATGCAAAAATGAAATGATAATTCTTGCAGAATGCAAAGGTTAATGGCAGGAGGAAACATGGGAAGAATCACTGTGTGCTACATATTGTTCAGGTTTACTTTTTTTTCATGCAGAAAGAATTTTTCCTGATTCTCCTTGGTTTTTTGCTTTTCAAGAGTTTAGGTTGCTGCTAAAGTCCAGCATGTTGGCATTTTTGGTGAGGGATTTGATGGCTGTGAGTGACAAGCTCTGTCTGGAGATGAGATGTGTTTAAATAACCAAAGCACTGGCACTGGGGTGTTTGCCAAGTGCCCAGCAGCTCCAGCAGGGCATTCCAGACATGGAAATTCACCCCAAAGAGGAGTTTTCCTTGTGCTTCTGCCTCTCCACACTGGCAGGTCAGCTCACCTGCCCAGGTGGGACTCACATCTCTCAGCAGGGACTGAAAGCACATCCAGCCTGTGCTGGGGGAGAGCTTTTGCAGTTCCTGTGAAGCACAGACCTTTCAATTTTTTATAAATAAAGACCTAATTTAATTCCCATTTGGAAAATTTTAGTGCAAGTTAGACCTCTGATGGGCTGGAATGTGCAGGCAAATCGTGTGTGACTGTGCTGCCCAGGCTTTTTGTGAGGTACAGCCAGCTCTCCCTGCTGTCCACCAGTCAGCTGCTCACATGCAGACTCTTCAGGGCTTTGGTGGATATTTGTGCTTCTGTATTTTGAGTTAGATTGTCATTCCAAAGCAGGTGATTATCACACGGGCACAGGGTGATTGTGCAGATATCCCAGTCCTACCTGAACAGGCAAAGCACTCCCATCACACCTCAAGCCCAGCTCCTGAGAATGCCCAGGGCTCCAAAGTGTGACTCCCTCAGGATGGAAATGTTGATTTTTCCCAGTGCTGGCTGAGGTTTGATGGCTCCAGTGCTGGTCCATCTCCTGTCCTGGCCGCAGCAGGTCCTTCCCTGTTCCCCCACAGGCTCTTGGAGGCTGCAGGGCTGCAAACATGCTTGCTCTTCTGGGGTTGCTGATGAATGAAATGTGGATTACACTGGTTTGTTTGTCTTTCCTCCCCAAAGGTTGGGTTTAAGCCTGCTGGGGGCATCCGGACAGCCCAGGAAGCAATCACCTGGCTGATGCTGGTGAAGCAGGAGCTGGGGGTGGAGTGGTTAACCCCGGAGCTGTTCCGCCTGGGAGCCAGCAGCCTGCTGGGGGACATCGAGCAGCAGGTGGGTTGTTGGCAGCTTGTGCAGAGCAGAAGGGATCATTCCAAGTGTGCTGCCTTCTGCTCTTGCAGAATGGAGCATCTTCTCATTCACTGTCCATGGATTCACTTCAGCTCAGCATTGGCACCCCTTGGAGCTGTGCCTGCAGACACTGAGTGCTGGGGCAGCACTGCCCATGGCTGGGCTGTGTGCAGAGCAGGGAGCAAACAGCTCAGTTTATCCCTGCAGAGTCCTTCCAAAGGCAGGGCAGTGCTCTGCCTCACTGCCAGCAGGGGCTGAGCTCAGGCAGCTCCCAGCCCCTTTGTGCCACAGGCTGCTCCTCCTGGGCAGCAAGCACAGCTCACCTACATGGCTGCTGCTGCAGAGAGCTTTTTGGATGTTGGTTGTTTCCTGGGAAGAGGTTCCTGCTGGCAGGAAGGGTTCTGACCCATCTGTCTCTCCCTGCCTGCACCCCTGGCTCAGGGTGTCAATCCCGAAGGATGCAGCAGATTTGGGAACAGTGAAATGTCATTGGAACTACCAAACATTGACTCTGCTGAGCTCCCATGTTCAGCACTCCCAGGAGAGGAGGTGATATTGCCTTTAACCAAGAAAAATGTCTGAGAGTCACTATCCTGTTGGGGAGACATGAGAAATAAAGGATTTGGGGAAGGGAAAATGCACCAGGCTTTGCCCTCTCCTTGCCTTTCCCAGCAGCTGAAATACTGACATGCTTTAAGAGATACAGAATAGCTGGGAGGTGTCAGGTTAACATTCATGACTGCTGAAAAGCCCTGGCTCACTCCTACAATGAGGATAATATTGGTTTGCCCCCTCTGCCTCACTCCTGACCTAAAATTCTGTCCCTGGTTGTGTCAGAGCTCTCTGCCTGGCACTGCCATCCCTGAGTGGTAGAGCACAGCCAGTGGTTGTGTTGCACCAACTGCTCTGATTTCTAAAGGGCTTTATCTTCCATCTGCCAGGGTTGCACAAATGCCCCAGCCATGAGCAAAGCTCTGCTGTGCTGGGGAAGATAAAATGTCCCAATCATTATACTCAATAAAACAAACATACTGAAATAGTCCAGACCAGATGACAGGAGAGCATTGACTCCTACCTGCTCTTTTTGAAATCTCAGTTAAAAGCAACAAGACTCTTTACTTTTTACTTTTGCTTTCCAAGCACAGCTGCAAGAGTCCCCTTAGTCCATATCCTACAAACAAATATATAAAGGTATATGACATCATATTTATGCACACACACAAACAAATATCTATCATCTTCATCTGGCATGCCTTTAATTTGTTACTTCCTTGACACTTCCAGTTTTATAGTGGTATATAACTCCATAATAAATTTTATCTTTTCTTGCAGATTTTCTATCATGTGACTGGCTCCTATGCCCTCCAGCACGAACTGGCAATGGCTTAGACACAAAACCAACTCAGGATTACTTTTACAAAAAAGGTCTTTAAGCAAACAGTGTTCAGAAGTCTTCTGACAACAAATGATAGAATTAAGGGCCTAATTCTCCCTTCGTCATAGTTTATGGTATTTAAAAATATGCTCAAGTCTGCTGCTTGTACGTGATCCAAAAGCAGGAAAAAGTGACATTTCTGAAATAGTTAAATAGTTAATACTTACAGATTGGCAAAGTTAATCTTGCAAAGTTCCTCAGACCAGCCTGGAAAGCTTATTAATGGCAACACTGAAATACTATGAAAAAGATTTAGGTGGCCTGGTAACACTTTGCAGTCTCAGAATATGAAATATCTCTGGAATATTTCAGATTGCTAATTAAGAGCTACTGATCCTGGAATAGATTTCCATTCACCTCAGACAAAATCTCCTGGCACAGATGTGTTGCACTATTAATTGTTCTGTTGATTCAGTTGCAAGCATTGTAAAGGGAAAGAAGAATGAAACCTGGCTATTGCTATTGCTTCTCTTTTATAAAATGTCTTCTGTAGCACAAAAAAAAAAAGAAAAATCCAAACCAGACCTCTTTTTTATTTTTTGTATTTTTCTCCCCAAACTTGGGCACAGACATCCATATTTAGACCCTTGAATAAAAGTGGCTTGATTTCTAGAACAGCTGAGTATCCACAGTTGCTCCTGAAGTTAATGGGAGCTCTGGGTGATCAGAACAACTGAAAATCAAGCAGTCTCTATATAGGTGCCTAACTATGCATTCAGGGCCTATTTTTAGGCATTTCACTCTTAAAATTTTAGTCTAACTTGCTTAGAAGCTCCAATTCCTGTCTCCTGTCATTTTAAAACACATTCATGCAAATCTTTCCATTTTAATGGAGGGGGTTTGACTGTCAGTGTGCAGGTGTCACTGCCAGGTTGGCTGAACTTCAACTTTGCCATTCTAAAAGCAATCCTTTAATTTAAAAGATGATCTGAATTGTGTCCTATATGGGGTTTAATGCTTTAATGTAAAAAAATGCGCTTTTTTCAGAGCACATTAAGAATCATCAGCACCTTTTGAATATCAGACTGGAGTTAGTAGATTCATTATATCAGAACTGCATTCTGCTCACTAACCAGAGTTGTACAAAAAACTTAATTATCTTATAATCATGACTAGTCTCACTGACTTAAGTAGGTCTCATCATGGGAGTAAGAGGAGGAGGAGGATTTTGCAGTAAATCAAGCTACAAGGTGCATTTATTACAAAGAGATTTATTGTAAAGATAATAACTCGGTTATTTATCTGGCTGTACCACCTGAATCACTAGTGTGCTACAAAACACCTTGGACAGATAGGAAAACTGATTAGGGGAAAAAAATCAAGGAAAACAACATAAACAGAAAGCAAAATCCTATACGTGGTGCTGAGGATTAAAAATGGGCCTTAATTTCTCAGGAAGTTGGTCATCCAAGGCTTTCAGTCTTTTTCTGCTTTAGGTCTCAACAAAGATGAGGCTGAGCTGTGACTCTACTTTCATGTTTTTTCCTGAAAAGTGGCATTTCCACCATGAGTTTTCCTTCTGATTTCACTGCCAGTTTTGTCAAGGGAAAACCCAAGTGCCTGTCTGCATCTTGAGAGGAGAATTCTGCTGCTGAGCTTCCAGAGCTGCAGAGTTTCTTCATGAACTCACAGCCCACAGCTGCTTGCTGGGCTGAGCCTCTGCCCTGCCCTGCCCTGCCCTGCCCTGCCTGCCCTGCCTGCCCTGCCAGCAGCACAGCCTGCATTGTGCTGCTGTTGAGCTCGAGCTGCAGAAATGTCATTAAATGTTATAAATGTTATAAATGGCCACTCTTTCATAGCAGGAAGTCATGTCCCTTGCAAACCACCCTTTTTTTGGTAGTTGTAGGGTGAAGATAGAAGCTGATTTTTGGAGCTGCTTTAGTTTCTAGGTGGAGGACTCTGTGTAGCTCCTTAATAAGAGTGGAGGTGCAACTCTGCACCTCAGGTGAGCAGCCTCAGTGTCTCCACGGGAGCTGTGCTGATGAAAGGAGTTGCCAGGAGGAATTCTGCCAGCAGCCCCCTTGTTTGATGTGCCCAGGGGCTGCTGCTGCTTCCCTCAGGGTAACAGGCTCTGTCTGCAGGGGAAGAGGTTCCTGAGAAGTCCAGGATAGCCACTTCCCTTTCCCATGAACATTAAAAACACACCTCTGTGAAGTGCTGTGCAACTCCTAGCCAGCCAGTGTTTTCAGGGAAGCTGGATTGGAAAGTAGTTTATACATTTTTTTCTGTTGAAACCTTTATATTTCTGTAAAAAAAGGGGGAAAAAAAAGGTAACAGGGTCTGTAAACACATCCAAATAAAGCTGATTCTGGTTTAGGGGTTGTTCTTTTCTGAGGAATGAGCAGAAGGCTCAGTGTTTCAGAGCAAGTGGTTTTGTTTACCTCCAAGGGACTCAAGTTGTGTTTCAGTGTCTGTGGGTCAGCAGCAAGACCAGAGCCTTGTGTGTCACCCTGCTGCACTGCCTTTGGGAGAAGTTCACATTCCGTTTGTGCTTCAGGCCATTAGGAGAGGAGCAGGCAATTAGGCACTCATCTAAATATATTTCAGAGTGGAACATATGTTTTGTGCAAGTCAGTCTTGTATACTAATTTATTATTTTTGTAACACTTATTCATTTAGGATTTTAAATAGCTTCGTTTTGTAGACCGCATTGCTTTGCAAAGAAGAGAATAAATTCAAGAAGAAAGTCAAGTGGAAACTTCAAATCTAGAATATTCTGCATCAGCTTATTTACTAGAAGAGGGAATTGGGACAGAGGGTAAGCTTTTTTCCTGGTTAGAAGGAAACAAAGATATTAAATAGTAATTATATGTGAAGTGCACATATCAGCTGGGGCAAGTAATACTTTGATATCTTTATTTCATCAGTCATATAAGTTCATTCTTTCATTTCCTTTGTGGAGCAGGGAACATACATTATATACCATAGCATATGCCACCCAGAGAAAAAACTGATCTACTTTTAATTTTATTTTGCTCAGTTGGAACTTCAGCTCCTTGCCTCTCTTGGGGGTAAAAAACCCCATGAACAACAACAACAAGTTTTATCCAAATCTTGGTGAGCTTTTGCTGAAATTACAGCTGGATGATGTGCATTGGAAAAGGAGGGAACTGCTTTTATTTAGATGCAACCTGCACAGGAGAGAAATAGAATTGTCCTTCTGGTCATTCCTTCTATAACAGGGCAACCAGAGAGAAGAGTATTCTTATATGTAAAGACACCATTGGTAAAATGACTGATTGCCTGTTTTTATTAAAATCCCACAAAGCAGAAGTAATTAAGTGCACTAAGTCAGTGCTAAATTAAGAGGTGGTAAGACTTAGAAGCAGCAGGAGAGTTTGCAGCCCTTGCACTGCCCAGAGCAGGAGTGAGTGGATGGTGGGTGCAGAAAAACACAGCAAAGCTCTCTTGAGCACAGCTGCCTGCACTGCTCACTGCCCATCCAAACTCCCTTCTTTGCCCCCTAGAGCTCAGAGCTGAGCAGCTCCTCAGGAGAAGCTGCAGAGTGCATGTGCCCCGTGATTTAATTTAATTACACCTAAGATGATGAAGGATGTTATCTTCACTTCCAGGGGACATGAACCATTCAGCCAGCATCATGGCAGGAGTCTGGCTGAAGGCTGGCAGGGCTCAGCACTGCTGCTTTCTGCTGCTTTCTGCTGCTTTCTGCTGCTTTCTGCTCCTTTCTGCTCCTTTCTGCTGCTTTCTGCTCCTTTCTGCTCCTTTCTGCTCCTTTCTGCTGCTTTCTGCTCCTTTCTGCTGCTTTCTGCTGCTTTCTGCTGCCTTCAGCAGAGTCTGGGGCTTTCTGCAAAGCACACCAGCTGACCCAGAGAGGCATTTCTTGGTGCTACTTTTTAAAGGCATCAATTGAAACAGCAAAAAGCAGCTATGTGGGCTCTGAACAAGAAGGGCTTTGTGTTCTAGTTAGCACAAATCTGTCCAATTCCAAAAAACCTGTGAAAGTTCACCCTGTGTGAGAGCAGCTGTAACGAGGCCTCTGGGACAGCAGGGATGGGAGGATGTAGATAAAGGGAAAACAGAGGGGTGGAAAGAAAAGTTGTGAGAAGTAAGAGAGATCATCACCGGCGCTGTTATGGCCTCACAGAAGTGTAATCTTTTGTGATCTCTTTGGAACAGGAGGTAAATAATAAAACACAGGGGAGGGAAAAAATTAAAATAAATGTAGTGTGTGAATGCATGTTAAAACAGATGTCAGATTAAAAATAACTGAAAAGGAAATTCTACTGTAGGGGGAAAACTGCTTTTTCCTTCAACATTTTATATTCCACCTTCATTAGGCGAAAAGTGAGAGAGCTGTAAAGGAAAAGGGGAACTTTTGTTGTTTCCTGGGAATGCTCAGAACAGCCCATGCAGGCACAGAGGCACTCATGAGCTGAAAAGCGACCTGTCCTGCTTTAAATTTTTTTTTTTTTAAATTTTTTTTTCAAGGAGCTTTAAATAAATGGCTGAAGATGTAGTGAGGCTGGACAGGGAGCCACCACATTTCCTGGAGAGCTGGCAGGGGTTGCTTGGCTTGTTCAGGTCAGCTAATGAAATGGGAATAATCTTTACATAGTTTTCTTCTTCACCTCTGAGTGTGGAATGCAGGTTGAAATGAAAAAGGCACAGCTCTGTGACTAATGCCTCAGCTTACA
Source organism: Entomyzon cyanotis (assembly GCA_024500445.1). Classification (NCBI taxonomy): domain Eukaryota; kingdom Metazoa; phylum Chordata; class Aves; order Passeriformes; family Meliphagidae; genus Entomyzon; species Entomyzon cyanotis. The sequence goes on from JAKEPQ010000309.1 coordinate 11,048,484, forward strand.
GGAAGAGTCAGACATGACAGATCTCCTTGGCTGCTGTTACAGTGTGGATGTCCAACACACTCACACAACTCGAAGGGATCCAGAGCGAGTCTATTCCTGCAGTGATTGAGAAAAATATCTTTCCTTTTCTCTACCATTACCCTGAGCAAATCCCCACCACTCCTGTTTCTTTAAGACACTTAAGACGAGGAGGTGAGGAGGAGGCAGCTGAGGCAGAGGTAAAAGATATCCCCAGCAGGCTGAAGGCAAAGCTGTTTCATAATTCCTGAAACATTTCCTGAGCTTGTCCTGACAATGCCAGGTGAGATCCCAAGGCAAGATCCCTAAAAGAGCTGCTGATGGGATTGGCATTGTTGGCATTGTGGGATTTGCCAGGGAGGAAGCAGCAGCTGTGCCCAGAGCTGCACAGAGCCAGGCAGGGCAGAGGGTGAGTGAGTGTCACAGGAGCTGTGGTGCTGCTGAGGTGGGTTGGACTGCAGCAGATCAGACACAGCGGGGACAGGGACAGGTGTGCGTGGAGAGGTGTGGATGGACAGGTATTTATAGACAGGTGTCTATGGATAGGTGTGCATGGACAGGTGTGCATGGACAGGTAGGGATGGACAGGTATCCACAGACAGGTATCCATGGATAGGTATTTATAGACCGGTATCTATGGACAGGTGTGCATGGTCAGGTATCTATGGACAGGTGTGGATGGACAGGTATTTATAGACAGGTATCCACAGACAGGTATCTATGGACAGGTATGGATGGACAGGTATGCACAGACAGGTATCTATGGACAGGTATGGATGGACAGGTATCTATGGACAGGTATGGATGGACAGGTATCCACAGACAGGTATCCGTGGACAGGTATGCACAGACAGGTATCTATGGACAGGTATGGATGGACAGGTATTTATAGACAGGTATCCACAGACAGGTATCTATGGACAGGTATGGATGGACAGGTATGCACAGACAGGTATCCATGGCCACCCTCGATGCCACCTCTGCCCAGCCTGTCCCTGGGCACACAGAGATGTCCCCAGCAGCAGAGAGCTCCCCATGAAGGTTGGGCTGCAGAGGTCCCAGGAGGTCTCACCTGGACTCTTGCTGATGTAATTTCGTTCACTCCCCACCCCTGCTGCTCAAAAAAACCCCTCATGACCTTCTGCTTGATAAACAAATAAATACATAAATAAAAGTCACTTCAACTGCAGAGAAGTATCCATCCACTCCTCACTGAGTGTGTGCTCCCTGAGCTGCCTCCTCCGGCAGAAACTCCTTTGTTTAGTGTTAATTCCATTTCATTTTGCTGCTCGTGGCTGCCATTGTCTCCATTAGAGGGCCCCAGAGCAGTGTGTTACAGTGTTTTAGGCTCAGATTTAAACCTCTATATGTACTTTGGGCCTAATTTCCTGCTGTACAACTCTCCTGAACTCAATGGGGTGTAAAACTGGTGCAACACACGGAGAGAAAAAAATACGCTGTGCCTGAGAATACATCAGTGCTTTGGGTTTTGCTGACGAGATTGAGAAACGCTGAGATGCTAAGAGAGAATTTTAAATACACGTGTGACAGGTGAGGCAGATGAGGAAGTTAATTGCTGCCTGTGTGTTTGAACACAGCGTAATTGGTCAGTAGGGTTTGTTTCCAGAGAACAGCAGTGAAGTGCAGGAGCAAAGCACAAATAGAGCTTTAAATCCTTCTTAGAAATCACGCTTGTTCCCGGCAGAGGTTGGAGTCTCAAACACTTATAAGAGTCATAAACGTTTTATTCTCCATTATGCCCCAACTGCAGCACTGGTGAGCTAATTGCTGGGATTGACATTCTCTAGGTTGGTGTCTTCCCTGACTGAACTTCCTTATAAAAAGAGTGCCAGAAGATAAAGCTGAATAAAATAAGGACTGGGCTGGGAGTTTTTGGCCCACTCCTAGAAATTGGGGCAGCTGAGAGCTATGAAATTCCAATATTTGGGAGCATGAACCTCTGGCAAGGGGGAGAATGGTGCCAATCCTCGGGAGCTGCTTTTGTGGTTAGTGTGGCACATGCTGCCAGCCAGAGTGTGATTCCATGTGAGCAGTTAACTCACTGAGGCATTGATTTTTTGGTCCTGTTTTCACACAGCCCTCGCTGGGATGTGTTGTCCTGGTGCCTCTGCACATCAGGGATGCAAAAATGTGAATTCCAGCAATGGAGGAGAAGGGTTTGGTACAAAATACTGGGTTTACCTCAGGGGCACCAGGCAAAAATAACAAGGGGGAGTTTAGGATGAGTGAAAGTGTGTCTGTAAGTCATTTTCTGAGGGTGTTGGGCAGCCCAGGGCAGCAGGAGCTCCTCAGCTAACTTGGGAACCCAACCCAATAGGAAAAGCCACGTTCAGAAAGCACAGCCTGCACTGGAGGCAGAAGGGTCTGGTGGGTCAATTCCATCTTCAGCCCCTCAGATTCTGCACAGCCTTCCTCATCAGCCAGCACAAAGCAGTGTCAGAAGACAGAATACATATTCATGGCCATTTCTGGAGCTGCAAACTATGAAAGGAAATCAAGTCGTTCTCATCCGTGGACTGAAATTGAGAGTACACTCTAATCCAGAAGGAGCCCAGCTCACAGAGTGCTGTATGAAAATCTTATAAAGCACTGCAACACTCCATAAATAATTTTCAAACAAGAAGCTTTTTGTTTCAGTGATGGCAACACTAAAAAGGGAGAATGGCAAATAGCCGCCAAGGAGAGGCTGAACCACTGAAGCTGTGCTGATGTTAACTTTAATCACTGCAAGAGTTCCACCAGAGTTATCAGTCATTTATTAGAGCTGCAGAGGATGGTGGCAGAGGTTGGGATGAGCACTGGAGCTGCTGTGCCATTGGGTGCCACGTGACGGGCAGCCCATGGAATAAACATGCTGGCACATCAGCGCTATAAATCCTCCCAATGAAAGAAATTAAAAAGCCAGGAGCAATTTTGAAAATGATTTATGATCGGAGGTGCACTCAGGAATGCTTTTATTGTCACGGGAACATCTCCTTTCCCATCCTTAAGGTGACAGAGCTGCTCTGCTCCCCCTGGGTGTCTGGGGCTGCGCTGGGGCTGTGAGCACCACGGGGCTGTGCTGGGGCTCAGGGCATCAGCTGGGCATTGCAGCATCATCCCCTGTGCCTTTGCACAGCCCAGGCTGAGAGAGCTGCAAATCCCTTCTGACATTTTAAGTATGAGAAAAGACACCAGTTGTGGGGTGGATTTTTTTTTCCTTTTACATCTATACCATAACCATGTTCCTAAGTGCACGTATAAACATTTTATAGCATGGACTTGGAATAACGCTTGAAAAATAAACTTAAGAATAGTTCCTAAGCAGAAGGTATTCTTATCAAAATAGCAGTCTGTTGCGAGTCAGCCCTTTGCTCCATACGTAAAAGATGCAGCACTATCTGTTAGTGTTCTGCTGGTGTAAATATTGCTGAATGTTTCACTAAAATACAATTCTAGTGCTGATCTAGATATGTTTTCTTAAACAAAAAGTGCTTCAGCTACAAACTGGAAGGCGAAACACTGTGGTTTGCAGGCAGAGAGCTGTCACTGATCCAAGGCAGAGCAGAGGCCATGGGGTGAAAGCTGGGATGTTTGGAATATGCACAATCCAGGCACTCTGGACAATCCTGCCCAGCCAGGGGTGCTCTGGGCCATGGCACAACCTGCCTGCAGCTCTGCTGCCTGCTGGGCAGTGCTTCCCTGGCTCTGGGCTGGCAGGAGGTGTCCATGCAGGTGTCCTGCACAGCTACCCAGCCTGGGAATGCATTTGGGTTAGCAAACCCAGTCTGGGGCATTCCTGTCCCCACATGGATCAAAACTTCACAGAAGTCCCTGTGGGTGATGGTTTCAGGGGAAGGCTGCACACCTCCTGGTGCTGCCTGTCCTCAGTGGTTGTGGATTCTGGATTGATCTGCAAACATTTCCTCCTCACGTTCTCGCGGCTGCTTCTTGGAAAGGGTTAACTTTGCATCCATCTGCTGATCTTTTTGATGTTCCCGTCCTGGGGCAGTGCAGCAAAACAACTTTTATAACTTGGCTGGAGGTCTGCTCTTCAAAGGCAGCAGCTCAGGAGCTGCCGTGTCAGTCTCTGTGTGTGTTTGCCGAGCGTGATGCCCTGCGCTGGGCAGTGCTCCTGCCTGCTGCTCTCACCCTCTTCAGGAGCTCCTCAGCCCCAGCCAGGCCAGCCAGTGTCCCTCGGGAGCACAGGGAACCTGCAGGTGCCTCTCCACCCTCACTGGGGTCAGTGCTGTGGGAGCCTTTTGGGGATTACCTGTGGGAGGCTTTTTTGGAATTTGCAAGTTTCTATACATTTTGAAAGCACCTGGCAGTGTGGTTCATCTGTTGTGCTGCTGATATTGACCCTGGATTTGTAGTTCACTGATTGCCCGTTAATTACACGCCATTAATAAATCAATAACTTGCTTTGATCCCGATTTGCTCTAAAACATACGAATTGAGCAGCTTTTCCCTGCAACAACACAGATCTTTCTCTGTCCATTTCTGGGAGAGAAAGCAATGAAGCTGTAAAGCAGCTCCCTCTGCCAACCACCAGATTCAGGGATCTCTTTGCACCTATCAGACTGCAGGGAACAAAGGGGGCAGAACGGGAAAAGGGAGCTGGACACTGGCAGCAGTGGCTGCTGTGACAGTGACAGGCACCTCTGGATCCCTGCTTGAGAATAAATAACCTGGGATAAAGTCTCTCTGTCTGCGTAGTATGTTAACATTCCTCCCTTTTTGGTAATTTGGATTTGATTTAGAAATGCTAAGCCATAATTTTAACAAGGCAGATGCTGCCAGAAATGCAAGATGCAACAAAGAGTGATTTAATCCTCGTGTTGCATTTAAAGCAGCAACACGAGTAGGACATTTTGGCATGGATCAGCTCCACAACGAGGGCAGGGCATGGCTGAGATGGTGTCCTGGAGGCAGGGGGGCTGGGAAACCACTGCACAGCCCAGGGCATTGCAGATTTGGGGTCTGAGCTGCTGCTGGGGGAAGGGGCTGTGGGGTTGGCAGAGGATTTGCACCAAAGATCCCATGGGATCTGCACAAAGCTGCCCATGGATCCTTACCAAAGATCCCATGGGATTTGCACCAAAGATCCCAGGGAGGGTCGGAGGGATCTCCCCTCCCTGGTGGAGATCTGTGGGGCCATATGGGGCTGTATAGGGCTGTGTAGGGCTGTGTAGGGCTCTCCCCTCCTCTCCCCTCGTGTCCCCCAGCCCATCCCCACCCCATCAGGCCAGGGACAGCCTCCAGGCACAGTAATTAATTCCCAGTTCCAGGGCCATGTGGATTGTCTGGAGCTCCAGTGTTCCACCGAATGCAGATTTAGAGATTTCATTGTAAAGTCGTTTTAAACTCTGAACTAATGGGTAGTTTGGCAACAGCTTCTACGTATGAAATCATTATTAATTCCTTTAGTGCCATAATAACATTGATTTAGATGAACTCTTATAACATAGAAATTGTATAGTATTTAGCTGTAATTAACGTCCCCTAATTAGGAAGTGTTGCCAAGTAGTTTTCTCTGCTGGCTCTGTTGTACTTAAGTGCAGCTGGAAGAAAATTAACCACAAAGGGAACAGCTTGTGTTTTATGTGAAGTTTGCCTTTGATTGATTAAAAAACTATTCCTTACTAGTTTATTTTATGACCAAAGAGGGTGCACTGGATTATCAGTGTTACCAAGAGCCACGAGGTCCACATGCCATAAACTGCACACACATTTGGGGAGTGTTTCAGCCCAGTGACTTATCTGCACATTCAGGAAATTCACAGGTTTCTTTTGTCTCAACACCACAAGTTACCATAATAAAAGTGAATTGATTTTAATGTGTGTCTCATTAATAAAGTCTGCAGAAATTCAAGCGGAATTAGCACAATTTAATGTCCACTCAGAGGAAAGAGTCCTGCACTGCAAGCTGAGAGGCATTTGTTGATGTGAAAAATGCTGACATTTTTGGAAATTCAAATTATAAATGAAATACTGCTGTCAGTTTACTGTGCAACTTTGTAGCATATGGTGCTTCTGCTGGTGGGTGTTATTTCAAAGTTTGCAAATCACACTATGAGAGTGTCCCTCTGGTGAGCTTTGCAACGCTTAGCAACTGTGAATCAAAAGTGACAGTACAGAGGAAGAGGGACTAAAAAAATAAAAATTTCTCTCTCTCTAAGTCAGTGGAACAAAGTACACAATAAGTTAATACATTTTTACAGGGAAAAAAAGGAGGCCAACGTGGTAAAGCTAAAGGAGACCAAGCTAAAGTGGCTCCATTCCTGCAGAATAATGCACAAAGTCTTCTAAATTGTTAAAATAAAAGTATGGTTTGTGTATCCCAGTCTCTCTGACTTTGCTGTGACAAGGGAATTAAAGCAACTGGCAGGTACAACATACAATGATTCACTTTCAGAATTAGGGGAGTTGCTGCAAGACAGAATGCACTCCCCTCAGATGGTCCAGATGTTTCTTTTATCCATCTCCGAAAAAAGTTCCTACAACCCCAGAATAGCATTTGCCATTTGAAACCATTGTCCACCCGAGGCTGGCAGCACAGAGGAAAAAAGCCAGAAAAAAGGAGGTTCTGTATAGCCCAGCAGTGTGGATTCCAGCTAGGCTGATCAAAGGCATTCACAGTAAGGTAAATTGAAATAACTAAAATATGAAGACATCCCACACCATGGTTTTCAAGAATCTGCTGCCCAGTGACCCTGTAATGTGCATTTCCAGTGTCAGGATGAGCACAAAGCTTGGATTCGCTGTGGGTTGATGTGACCATGTTGCTCCAGGTGTGACTTGTGGCCCCAAGGTGGATCTGTGGCTGTGTGGGACAAACCTCCTCCATTTGCCAATCAGCCTGGCTGAGAATAGACCCTGATGGGGCTGTCAGCAGCACTTCAAGCATAAGCAATTCTAAACTAAGCAATTTGGAAATTTAAATAGTTATAATGACCAAGATTCTCCACGTTGGCCCTTAATTACTGCGATGTCAATTCAGCTGCAAATTGCCTTTCCCAGGTAATGATAATTCTTAGAAAATCTTTGCTTATACACCCACCATAGCACTCATTAAGTCAAGCTTCCTCCTTTTGTCTGAAGAGCTGTCAATTTTATGTGACATCACCAATCATCTGCCATCTCAAGGATCTCCAGGCTGTCTTGCTGAAGGCAGGATTGTTCTGTCTCAGCTCTGCATGGAGCCCAGCCTGCTGCAAGGAGCCCCAAATCAAGGTGATGTTTGCACCACTGAGCCACCAGTGACTCAAATCTGCCTCCATGAAACAGCAGTGTGTGCTTTACAGTCTCCATTCTAAGAAATCTCCCATATTTCTTATCTTTCTTTGGCAGCAATCTGCTATTTCCAGTTCATCACTATCACACTACAGCTGTCTGTTCCTCCACACCAGTGGACATCACTACTGCTTTTGTTTTAGTGAGAAAAAACATGAAAAAGAAGCAAAACCATGAGCAGAGTGTGTGTATCAATGGTCCACTGTAAGCCAGGATAGAAATGGTAGGGCACTGGGTTGGAGGTGGTCACAGCACCAAGCCTGGCAGAGCTCCAGAAGGGTTTGGCCAATGCTCTGACACAAAGGGCAGGTTTTGGGGTGTCCTGTGCAGGGCCAGCAGTTGGACTTGATAATCCTGATGGCTCCTTTACAACTCAGCCTATTCTATTCTATTCTATTCTATTCTATTCTATTCTATTCTATTCTATTCTATTCTATTCTATTCTATTCTATTCTATATTCTATTCTATCCCATCCCATCCCATCCCATCCCATCCTATCCCATCCCAAAAGAGAAAATGGACTCAATTTTTAACTCAAAAGGGAAGAGGGTTTCTTACTCGCTGCTTTCTTGGCCACTACTCCTTCCCTCGCCAGCCCTGCACCCTGAATGTGCCATTCTGCCACATCTGGAACAGCTGCATCAGGGTTGCAATCAAACTCTTGCAGTCAGAACTCTTTCTTACTAGTTTTGATGCAACTTGCTCACTTTTTCACCCTGCTCCTGATTCTTGGCTGGCACACAATGGAATAGGAGGGGCCTTAGGCACTTTAAAAAAAAAAACAAAAAAACCCAGCCCTCAATAAATCCCCTTAAGGGCCCATTTTAATTCTGCTTATGCTCTTGATGTGCAAGTTCTTACCCTGCTATTCCCCTAGAAGCAGTTTATTTCTGTCTGTCAGCACTGCCAAAGTGACAAAATCCCCTTTCCCACCCACCCAGTAATTGCTCTGTTGATGCCCTTCCCACACACCCTGCAGAAAGCTCTCGCTCTATTTGCACTGCTGAAGTGAAAAGCTTCTCTCTCCTCCCTCCATGTGCTTTCGAGCAGCCACACTGTGATTAGCTATTTCTGTTCTGGAGCAGCACCCATGTGAGGAGGGAGGGAGGAAGGCGAAGGGCTGATCTGGCAGCTCTCCGGAGCCCCCAGCTCCCGGCGCTGAGCAATCTGGGGCTGCAGGAAAGGCAGAAACGAGCATTACACACAGGGGACCTTCAGAGAAAGGCAGGAAAATCAAAAAGTCAAAGGCTGCATTTTGAAATTGCGTTTTTCTTACTGCAAAATCTATGGGATAAAGTAGCTCCCTCTGTTCTGTGCTTGCACAGTGCCATGTTGTTAATTTTAGATTATGATGGGAAAACCATCCATTGGAATTGGGTTATTTCAACTTTTCCACTGCCTCTCACTCTCACTCTTCTTCATGTAAACTTCCATTATATGCAGAAAACAAAAGTCGTCCTATAATCAGTCTGAAGTTATATTTTTCTTTTAATTACTTTTGGGTTTATTTATCCATCTATTTTAAAGGTGCACCACAGATTAATTTCCACATCTAATTCCAGCTGCCTTGTGTATGATTACAGAAGATCTCACCACCACTCCTGACTGAACCATCAGAAATAATTTCTTCAGCTTGCCTAAGGAAACTGACCCCAAACTCTTGTTAAAACTTCAAAATTCACCAAAGCATGCTTACATGGAAACAAGAAATAGAGTTTCAGAGCCACTCACCTCTAAGGCAAACAATGCTCAATAAATTTTTTTCTTAATAAAACTTTAAAATATAATAACATGGCCTGAGATAGAACAAATTCTTGTTTTAGACATGCTAAGTTTTTCACGTAGTTTTGCCCCTCTGTGGTTGGCAATCTAAGATTGGTAAATAACTGTAGTTATATTGTTAAATAACAGGAGAGCAGGGCTGTAACATATTTTGCAGTCAGCATCCTATTATATGCAGCTTTACAATTTTGCAATGTGGCAACTCTTTGCAGGGAAAAACTCCTTAACAATGGTTGAAATCACACATTTGTTCTTGCTCTGAGCACTGGTGGCTGTCAAAAGCTGCTGCACTCTGGCAGGGGAGCCTTTTAGCTGAGTTCCTGGGCTGGCTCCATGCAGACCAAGTGCATTAAAATCCAAATTGCACACATGATGGACCCAGAAAGCTGCTGTGGACAGGGCAGCCTGAGCAGCCTGTGTGCCCCTTGGTCAGCCCTGTGTGCCCTCTGGTCATTCCTGGGTGCCCCTTGGTCAGCCTGTGTGCCCTTTGGTCATCTCTGTGTGCCCTTTGGTCAGTCTGTGTGCCCCCTGGTCAGCCCTGTGTGCCCTTTGGTCATTCCTGTGTGCCTCTTGGTCAGTCTGTGTGCCCCCTGGTCAGTCTGTGTGCCCCTTGGTCATCTCTGTGTGCCCCTTGGTCAGTCCTGTGTGCCCCTTGGTCAGTCTGTGTGCCCTTTGGTCAGTCTGTGTGCCCCTTGGTCATGTCTGTGTGCCCCTTGGTCAGCCCTGTGTGCCCCTTGGTCAGTCTGTGTGCCCCTTGGTCAGTCTGTGTGCCCTTTGGTCAGTCTGTGTGCCCCTTGGTCAGTCTGTGTGCCCTTTGGTCAGTCTGTGTGCCCCTTGGTCAGTCTGTGTGCCCCTTGGTCAGTCTGTGTGCCCTTTGGTCAGCCTGTGTGCCCCTTGGTCAGTCTGTGTGCCCTTTGGTCAGTCTGTGTGCCCCTTGGTCAGTCTGTGTGCCCTTTGGTCAGTCTGTGTGCCCCCTGGTCAGCCCTGTGTGCCCCTTGGTCAGCCTGTGTGCCCTTTGGTCAGCCTGTGTGCCCCTTGGTCAGCTCTGTGTGCCCCTTGGTCAGTCTGTGTGCCCCCTGGTCAGCCTGTGTGCCCCTTGGTCAGTCTGTGTGCCCTTTGGTCAGTCTGTGTGCCCCTTGGTCAGCCTGTGTGCCCCTTGGTCAGTCTGTGTGCCCTTTGGTCAGCTCTGTGTGCCCCTTGGTCAGCTCTGGGTGCCCCTTGGTCAGTCTGTGTGCCCTTTGGTCAGTCTGTGTGCCCCCTGGTCAGCCCTGGGTGCCCCTTGGTCAGTCTGTGTGCCCCCTGGTCAGCCCTGGGTGCCCCTTGGTCAGTCTGTGTGCCCCCTGGTCAGCCCTGCTCTCCTCTGCAGCTCAGTCAGCACCAGGCCTGGCAGAAATCCATCCCAGTTCATTCCCTGGGATTGTTCAGGACTTCAGAGAGGCTGTTGGCAAAAACAATGCAAATTGCAAAGTTAGGGAAAAACGGGAAGCAGAATGGACTAACCTTAAAGCTGCTCCTCCATGGGAATCCAGACTTCCCTCTGGGCTACTTTACCATCTCCCTTCCCTCTAGTTACTTCCTCTCAAGGCAGACTATTTTTATTTGAACTGCTGTTTGTTTAGAATTAATTCGTTCATTTTTGAAGCAGCCAGAATGTATTTGTGAAGGAGCTGTGTTGATTCCCATTCTTTTCCTGGGCTAACTCATGGAAAACTCTTCTGGAAGAGAACCTCCTCATGCAACTCATGATGCTCTTCTGACAGTGCTGCCATGCTGGACACTGGCTGTGCCCTTTTAGGATTGCTTTCCACTCCTTCACTCTGCTTTTTTATCCCCAACAGGACTCTGTGTCTCCAGTTCAGGTATTATCATATCCTCTTGGATACAAATACAAAATAAATACAACATTTTATAATCAGCTCTCAATTTTTCTATTTAAACCACAGCAGCATGGATTTGTTAATGGCAGCCTGGAAATAACAGCCTTTGTCATAAAGCCCTGCATTAAAATTTTATCTTTATGGAAATATTTATATTTGGGTTTGGATGAACAGAAACCAGTTCAGCTGTGAGCACAAATCAGAGCTCCTGCTGTGAAAATTGAGGGGATGAGAAATGTGAGTGAAGCTCAGACTCTGTGCTGTGCTCCCCAATGACCTGCAGAATTCCCCCAAAACCTCTTATTTATTCCTAGACAGTGATTCCGAAGCTGAAACAAAACCATGTTCCTCACAGTAGATTTGGATTGCTCAAAGGTGACATTTCCATCAGCAGTGATTTACTATTCTCAGCAGCCCTTCTGAGAAACTCAAACCACATTTTACCCAAACTGGTCAGCATCCCCAAAATGTTTAGACTCCTTTGGGGGAAGCAAATGTATTGTTTGGAGATCTTGGTCAGGCTTAGGTGTAAACACAAGCAAAGAGCTGTTCAGCCATTTCAAGGCTAGGAAGTTGCTCTCTGGGCATTAAAATCAATCCCAAGGTTTGGGGAAGCACAGAAGGAGAAAACTGCCCGTGGAAGGTTATGAGTCACAAGCTGGGGATCCAAAGAAATGGTGCTTAGTAGGACTGCAGTTTAGGATATCCTTGCCATTTAATGGGAACAACACTCAGTTCTTGTCCTGCCTTCCCTTTGGAGGCTGATCCACACCCTGAGGGGTCCCAGAGCCTTGCTCAGGAGCCAAGGTCACACAGATTCACCACAAATCCACGCTGCCTTTGATCCCCTCCTGCTGGAAGCCACTGTGTGGAATGAGCGACAAGCAGACGTGTCCTGGGCAGAGCGTTTCACTCGGGCTGTGTGACACAGGAGGAGAGACATTCCCAACCTCCCTTGGGCTGTGTGACACAGGAGGAGAGACGTTCCCAACCTCCCTTGGGCTGTGTGACACAGGAGGAGAGACGTTCCCAACCTCCCTTGGATGTGTGACACAGGAGGAGAGACGTTCCCAACCTCCCAGCTTCTCGCCTGAACTCACGCTTCCTTCACGGCTGACATTTCTCCTTCTGCCAAGTCCAATCAAACCCTCTCTCCCTCCCAGCCCTCCTGAAAGCTGCATTTCCAAGCAGTCCAAGGCTGCCGAGCCGTGCCAGCTCCTCGCACGTGTCTCAGTGTTTGCAGGGCAGGAGAGGAGCCTTCTGAGCACACCTGCTTGCTTTGCTGGGCAGCAGAAATTCGCATTTCCAGCCAGGCACAGCGCCTGGGAAGGCACAGGAATTATCCTAACGCCGACTGCAAGAGCAAAACGCATCCCCTCTGCCATGGAAAATGTAACCTCTTTGCTTTGCCTTTAGGATATTCTACCATTGGCTGCAAACCTGCGCCGCTGCGATTGAAATCACAGTTCTGCAGGGAAAAATTTGGCTCCCGACGCTCTGTGCTAATTTAGGAGGGAAAGAGGGGCCTTGCTCATGAAATATTTCAGGTATAATCAGGAAATTGTGGTTACAGATGCAATCCAGGAGCGTTTTGGGTTGGTAACCAAGGCAACACTTCTTGCTTCAAGACACACTTTTCTGTTGATAATCTATTGTAATGCCAGTAATTGCAGCTGACAAGGCTCTGTTTGTTGTGAGAGATAATTAGCACTTGAAACAAAGTAACAGATTTAAATAAATTGGGGGGAACTGAGTGGGGTGACCTGATGGCTTTGGAAACAAGCAGGAGCTTTGGGGGCCCACAGGCTGTGTGATGTTCGTGGTGACCTCCACGGCGACTGAACAATACCAACAGTTATTAGCAGTTGTTTAATTGGGAATTACAGTTGCTTTCATGATGAAAACAATTTTTCTCTTTCTCATCCGGGTTGTATTTACATTATAAAACACATTTTAAAAAACCACACACATACACCTCTACCTACCTCACCAAAGGAAACTACTGATGTTTTCATACGCTTGTTATTTTGCCTAGAATTTGATTTAAAGCCAATGTTTCAGAATTAGGGTTTGTTTTTTTTTCTTTCTGTAATTGTGAGACACAACTGCTCGGATAGCAAGGAAAGGAATTCAGTACTAATAAACTTTCCTGCTGTGGGGAATGGAGGCATTTTACATGAACTTGTAGCTGTTGAGATGATGATGATGCTCCTGTGATGGAGTGACACCAAGTGTGGCTGCACGCAGCCAAAACTAACCTGGTTATGTGATCCCCTTTTCCACAGTGCCTGAGCATCATTTCCACAGGTAAAGAGAAAATGAGATTTCCTAACAATATGAAATCAGCTTGTTTACAAGACAGGAGTGAAGGCTTAGGCTCCCCAGCCTTATCCAGGCTCCCAGGCAGACACCAGGCAGCTTCCCTGGGAGGCACTGGAAGGTTGTCCAGAGAAGCTGTGGTGTCCCTGGATCCCTGGAAGTGTTCCAGGCAAGGCTGGGTGGGGCTTGGAGCAGCCTGGGACAGTGAAAGGTGTCCCTGCCATGGCAGGGGGTGGAACAAGATGAAATTCAAGGTCCCTCCCAGCCCAAAGCATTCTGTGGTTCTGTGATCACTGAACTGAGCCCATGGTTCAAGGGCAGCAGGAGCAGCTGAACCTGGAGGCCACATTTGTCTTCTGAAAGTCAGGCTGCTTCTGGGCTGGAATGGTTGAGCTCCTTCCCAGACTCTCAGCAAATCTGTGAAACCTTCTGTCCAGGACATGATATCAATCTAGTGTCAAAACAGAGACTGTCACACAAATGCATTCATCTCGGGCTGGCCAGAAGGCAAAATCAGTCCTCCCTCGAGATTCAGTCATTTAATGTTGTAAGATATCAAATGCCTGACTCTGCCTAATAATATCATTTCTTTCTCTAATACTTCATGAAAAAGACAACATCTCTGTTATCCTCAAGACAACAGCTGCAGTATTTCTTCAGCAAACATTAATCAACAGCTCACATCAGAATCACACATCTCCTGCACATTACTATTCACAGCCCACAAAAGGCAGGACAGTGATATCCTCAGGAGCCCAAAACTCTGATTACTTTCTTTCTGCAAGTGAGGTCAGTGGTTAAAGACACCTGAGCTGAGCTGCCTGCTCTTTGCTGTCCTCTGCTGGAGTCACACCCATGGCTAGCAGAGGAAAGCTGCAGACCAAGGGATTTCATATTTCCAATGCTCTCCCTCCAGCTCCCCCACTCCCTGCTTTCCTTACAAGTTTCCAGAAGCAATCAGAGAAAGCTGCTGTGGTTAAACTACAAACTCAGCCATGGACTGGAGTTGTCTTTCTTTACTAATCAGGAATTTAGTTCCACCAGGCAATGATTCTGCTTTCTAAATGCTTTGAAACACACAAAAATGTTGTATTTGTAAGTTATTTAAAAACCGACAAGAAATAACGATCTGCAGTAATTCCCCAGGAATTCAAAATTGCTCACAATTCCTAGTGTATGCAGGACCTTCCCACAAATCCCATCCCAGCCCTGGTTCTAAGCAGCTCATAAAAACCACCTGTTTATTTTCTAAAACGATCTGCACAAAAAGATTAAGCTTATTTATTGTAAAAATTACCACCTTGCTGCAGCAGTAATGACTATCCCTTGGACGAATGCTGCTCCCTGCCTCCCTGGGCAGTGCTGTGCAAGGAGCTCTGCATTTACAGCCTCCTGGAAGAAGTTCATCTCTCATCTGCCTGCAGCTAGACCATGGCATCCTGCAGATGGTGGATGTTTGTTCCTAATGCAGGGCCTGTGTGGGGCTGTCATAATGAAATATAACTCCCAACACCATCTTGGGGCACAGCAGAGCCTCAGCCACGTTTGCTCAGGGGGAGCATCAAGCCCAGCCTGGGGGATGAATTGGGCTGAGAGGGAATAATTCACACAGCACCAAACCCTCCCTCAGGGATAAAACCACACCCAGCACCCCAAACTCTCCCTCTGGGATAAAAACACACCCAGCACCCCATCCCTCCCTCAGGGATAAAAACAAAACCCACACAGCACCATCCCTCACTCAGGGATGAAACAGCCCTTCTGCATGTGGCCAGCTCTTTTTTAGAGGTAAATAGCCTCTCTGCCCCAAAACTGGCAGATAATAGGGTCCCAACACATGCCTGAGGTTAAGTAATCTATTATTGTGTGAGTGGAGCCTAATCTTATGTATTTGGGATTTTCCCTGCTTTTCATGGTCATCCTCTGATGGAGGAATTGTGGACATCTGCAGGAGAGGTGCCTGTGAGACAAGGCAATTTACAGCTATCGTCTTCTTAAGAGAAATGCAACAGCTGCTTGTTATACTCCTTTATGGATGGGAGACAGAATGATAGGTCTCTGCAGATAGTCATTCTTCCCTTGGCTTAGGCAGAGAATTAAGTTGTTGATTACGCCCAGCAAGAAACATCACTGTTCAAACTGAGGACAAATGTAACTTATTTTAAGGGTGCGAGTTTAACAATCCCACGATTATCCCTCACTTGGCTGAAAAAAAAATCCTTTTGCTAAGGATACTATAAATGACTGCAACAGATGAAAGGCATTTAGCCTTTATTTCAGCCTAAGAATTAGAATGTGAAATCCAGAAAAGCATCTTTCGAATTTGAGTGCGCAAGTTAAACAGGAGGAAGTTGGAGCTATTTACCTCTTTTGTGTGAAGAAATCCTCTTGGGCTCCTGTTTGCTGTGGCCAGGAGAGCTCTGTGCCCACAGCAGCCTGCTCCTGCTGCCCAGCAGCTCCCACTGCCCACTGAAGGGGCTGTTTGGGAGCTGGGGAGCCATGAGCAGCAACTCCCTGCACCTCTCTCTTTGGTGAGATGGGATAGAAATTGTTGATCTCTTCCTCTTCCTCTTCCTCTCCCCAGAGAACTGAGAACTCAGTTATAAACTTCCCAAAGGGCCTCAGCCTCTTAACAAACCAATCCCTTCCCCTCTAGCTTCAGGATGCTAATATCCTTTTTTTGGCTGAAAAATGGAAGATGTAATTGTCCTGATCACATGAATGACTAACTCTGTATTTTATTTCATACTGTGATCATTTTGCTTTACATGTGTGAGGAAAAAGAAAAATTCCACCTTTAAATTTCCATCTTATCCTCTAATTAAAAGGCAAGGTGAGCTATTGCCACAGGAAGCTCATAAAGACAACAAACTCACTTTTAAATTTTTTTCCCAAAGTTTACATTATCATAAATATTCATGCCATACTCCCTTCACAGTGTAACTGCTAGAGAACACACTGTAATCTGTTTAAGAAGAACATGAATCAGACTGATAAAAATAATTGGTTGGATTTTTCTTTTAATTTTTTTTAATGTTTTAAATAAAGCTGTCAAAGGTTCCTGTGGTAATGAAGAGCTTTGTTGTTATGACAACTGCTTCCTCCTTTTCCTTTGAAGAAGTCTGCAATTCGATAGGTGAAAACATCAGGAATAATTAAAAAAAAAAAAAGGAAAGTGAAGAAAAACATCTGTTAGGACAAATCCCCACCCAAAATCTCAGCCATCATGTCATTAGTGTGGTGCCAATCTTCAGAGGAGTCTCTGCACATCAGCAGCTCAGGGTGCTCAGCAGCTCCAGGTACCCCAGTCAGAAACTCCTCTCTCAGGGCACTCGTTATCCACTCTTCCTCTCCCTCTCCAAAGCCTATTGTTATCAGGAAATGCCCCTTTCAGAAGTTAATTCTGCTTCTTCTCATCCTTTATTCTGCTGACCATTCCAGAAGCAGCCCTGGTTTGAAGCACAACCCCTGAGCGTTGGGCAAACTGCACTGGGGTGTCCTGCAGCACCTCCTGCCCCAAACCTGTGGGGTTCAGCAGGGCTGGGGTGGAAGGTGGGCATGGGTAAGAACCCTGTGGAGAGGATGGAGCAGAGCTTGGAGCCCAGCTTGGTCTCCAGGGCTGGCAGAGAGCCACACACACACTGTGGGGTGTTAGTGACCCCACACACACACAGTGGGGTGTTAGTGACCCCACACACACACTGTGGGGTTGTTGGTGACTCTATACACACTGTGGGGTGTTCACAGCCCCACACACACACAGTGGGGTTGTTGGTGACTCTATACACACTGTGGGGTGTTCACAGCCCCACACACACACTGTGCTCCTCCAGACACATCCATCAAGCTGTTCCTGCTGCCTGGGATTTCTGGGAGGCACTGGGGAAAACACACCAAGAGCAACTACTGAAAACTTGGGAAAGTTTTCCCCAAAGTGATTTTTTTTCCCTCACTGATGTCTCATGGGCTGTCCTTCCCAGGAGACATGTGGCTGTCAGATTTGAGTCATTTCTAGTGTGTGCTAATTGGTCTGCTCCACTTTGCACACTGCGAGGTTTAACCCATGGATGCAATGTGACAGGAGCGATACAAACACTCACTCCTGCCTCTGCAGTGCTAATAAACCAAGTGTTTGGCAATGAGATATGATGATCCATGCTGCTCGGAGGCTGGAATTGGGAGTGCCAACATTCCTGCTGTGCAGCTGACTTCATGAGAAATAGGACACTTTGCAGTAATTTCAGTTTCCTTGCACGCCAGCTCGCATTGCCAGGCACACCATGGTCTCATTGTCTGTTCTTTGTGGCACACTCTGCTCTCCATTTCTCCATCCCCTCGGAAATAATGCACTGCTCTTAAGCAGAAACATTTAACCACTGTCTTGCCTTGCCACTGGCATTGTAGAACCTGCGTCTTTCATGAAGTCCCTTCCTCATAACTCTGAGTTCCTCTTTATTCAGCCAACATAGCCCTTCTGAAAGAGAAAATTTCCACATCCCTTTCAGGAATGGCTCTCAATTGCTGCCCTTCTCTATGCAGAGAGATTTCAGACATTCAAGAGAAGACAATCATCCTAAGAAATAGCAGGATTTGGAAATAAAAGCATTATTTCAGATGTTACCACTGCAGACTTTGCTGAAGGTGCTGTAGGAGTTAATGTTAGCTTAAAAAAAACTAACAAGATCCCCCAAATTTTCTTCTTTAGGCCACAAATGTCTGGAATTCCCACGTTCAGGAGGTCTGGATTGCCAGGCAGGACACTAGGTGGTGCTAGGACAGTGGTTAGTCAGGAAATTAAGTAGGAAAATTGTGGGTGGAAGAGCACAGGAGGTGTAAATGGTTATTCGCCAGTAAAACCTTTGCTCTGTCCAGCTAAGCCGTTGCTGTCTGTGTTGGACTGACCTGGGTGTCACCATCAGCTGGCAGCAGGAACACCTCTGTCCCTTGTCTCCTCTCCATCTGTGAGCTGGCAGTGCTCCTTCCACCCAGCTGTCCTTGTTCCCCTCCTTCTCCATCTCCTCATGGGGGGAAAGCAGCCTGGCTGCCTCTGGAGTGAGAGACAGAGATGCTCCCGTTTCTGTGTTGATCTGGAAGGAAAGAACTGGTCTGGAGCAAGCAAGCAAAGATTTGAAAGTGCAGTTCTAGCTGAGTGTCCAAGGGTTGGAAACATACGACTGCTCTGGACACATTTTGAGTCCAAGATTTTCCTCAAAGCATTTTCTAAGTAGCCTAGACATGTCTTGGGACAGAGTGGAAAGACCTGAAACCTCAGAAGTGCAGAATAATGCTGTTACCCAGGAAAGGCAAACAATAACTGTAGCATTTTAACCTTTTGGTGATGATGTGACATCCCATCACATCCTCATCCATCTGGATTTCCTGCCTTTCCCTACTCCACTCCTGCTCTGTATTCAGGGACCTTTCAAGATATTAGTGAATGCACATGAAAAGTGAATTTTAAAGAAGGAAAAAGCACAACAGTGACTTTGTGGCTATTTTATTATCTAAATGAGCAGTCCCTGATGACCATCTTGTTAATGCACACTATAAAATATATCACCCCTGCTTGGTGGATGTAAAATTAACACAGAGATTTGTGGGTTCTGGCAGTTACTTCTTGCTCAGCAATGCTCATGCATCTTGTCACAAATATAAAATGTAGATTTTTCCTCTTTTTTTATAAATATATAAATATTTCCAGCTTGGCAAAGTGATTAAAGACAGAGTATATCCAGCTTCAACTATCCAAAGGTATAAAAATAAAAAAGGGGGAATATTAGCAATAATTCACAAGGGGATGGGTCAGAAGACCCAGATATGATTATTGTTTTTAGCCTTTGGGGGGAAAAAAAAGAATTTAGCCTGAAAAGTGCTGGTCACCTGTGACTCCAGGAAGGTGCAGTGAGGAGCCTGTGCTGTTCTGGCAGGGAACAGAGTGCTCTGAGTGTGCCCAGGAGCGGGCCCTGGACAGGGGGACATCACAGCCCCAGGAGAGGGACAGGGGGACATCACAGCCCCAGGAGCTGGACAGGGGGACATCACAGCCCCAGGAGATGGACAGGGGGACATCACAGCCCCAGGAGATGGACAGGGGGGGACATCACAGCCCCAGGAGCTGGTTGGGATGCAGGCTGGCTGAAAGTGCTGCTGTGAGCAGAGAATCACTGGATAATCCCTCAGATTAGTCCAAGAGAGAAAGAGCAAAGATAATTACCCAAAACATTACAAGATTTGGAGTCCTTTTGGTAAGAAGCAGTGAAGTCAATGCAAGCACAGCTGATGAACATCAGTGTGGAGTTGCTGAGCAAAACTTCAGGGCACAAGGTGAGGATCCTCATGCCCCAGATGAGTCTGAAAATGGACTTTCTGATGACAGGACAGCCAGCCTGCTGCATGCATGAACTGCAACTGTCCGCAGCTCTGGCTTTAGCACCGAGGGAAAAGTGTCCTGAGCAACTCCTTGGAGAGCTCCTCTGAAATGCTGCAATTGCTGCTTGCTCTGTGCTTCCCTTTCAGAGAGAGCAGAGCTGTGCTGTCACTTCATGGGATGGTTGTTAGACAGGGGACAGCAAATCACTGCCATTAGAGCAACCAAAGGCAAAGCCTTGAATGATGCAAAGACCTTTCCAGTTTACCAGCTGCACTTCCAGAGAAAGAGAGAGAGAGCCTGAACTGAGTTTTGTTCTTGGCTCGCTGTCACTCCTCAGCATCCAAGGGCTTCAGCTTGCTGCAGTGGGACTGGTGAGGACTGCAGGGGTGAACATGAAGCCAGGAGAGAGCAGAGATGATCAGACAGAACCTCAGAACAGCTCTGAAAGGAGTTTTTCCTTTCCCTGCACGACAGAACCAATGTGCTAATAGAAACAATAGTTGTTTGCAACCACCATCCCCAACCTTTCCACACAACAAAAACAAAGTGCTCTTCCAGAGAGGAGCAGTGACCTCGTCAGACACAGAGGTTTTCATCAAAGGTAAATGTGGCAGCAAAGCAGTGATGTGAGCAGTTTGTTCCTGGGAAGGGAGGAAAGGGGGAAGGAAAATCATCCCAGAGTTTGCCTTTCCACCAGGCCAGTTTCCTTGAGCAGCCTGAATAAGCAATTGGCCACTAGCCAGCTGTGGTGAATTTGTCCCATGTTTGCAAGATCAGTCAGTGAGCAAAGCTGTTTTCAGTTAATAAATATTTGATTTACAAGGTACAGCAAGTAATAAAAGGGGAAGGGAGTTTAGCTGCTGGGAGATTTGTTTAGCACTTTAGTGGGGATAACTAACAGCCAGCTTTGGTTGT
The DNA here is from genome assembly GCA_024500445.1 of Entomyzon cyanotis. Taxonomy (NCBI): domain Eukaryota; kingdom Metazoa; phylum Chordata; class Aves; order Passeriformes; family Meliphagidae; genus Entomyzon; species Entomyzon cyanotis. Next base: position 11,069,062 of record JAKEPQ010000309.1, read on the forward strand.
TTTTTTCTCCTTCACATGGCCAGTAGGCAACCAACTTTATCAGCCTTGCTGCATTGCAAGTCGTGGTGAGCAGAACTAACACAGTGAGCAAAACAAGTGGGCTGGGACATCCAGCGTGCCTTGACAGGAACACAGCTGAAGGGAACACTCTTACATTCTCCTTTCTTCTTCTCTGCAAGTAACCTGTGATAAATATTGCATTTCTCAGTATCATTGGGAAAAATCAAAACTGTTTGATCCTTTCCATATGATATAGGTAGCTCTGTCTGAGAGGGGGAAGGATATAAAGTAGCAGGTACAGAACAGCCAGCAGCATTTTATCAAAGGAGAAAAGACCCCAGAAGACACCAATCAGCTGACTACACAGTCCTGGGTATTTTGGATAGAGCTGGAAAACAAAGTGGGCTCACAGACAGAAAACAAGGAAAAGAAAAGAAAAAAAATGTGTTAAAAAAACCCCAACAAACCAGCTATGATAGAAAAGGTAGGGCTTTTTTCCCACATTTTAATTTCTTCCTAGAGTGCTGAGCCTCTAGGTGGGGATGTGGTGATGTGGGCAAGGCAGGGAAGAGCATCAGGAGGTGCAGAGCTGAGCGAGGTGAGCTGAGCAGAAACCATCACCTCTGTTGTGTCTCTGTGCACAGCAGCCTTCAGCCCTTCCGTGTGCCACATCTGCCAGTCTGTCACATCTCCAGCCCCAGCTGGAGAACTCCGCCTGTCCTCCCCACGGCTCAGCAATCAGGCTGCTTCCTGCAGGCACTGAAAGGGAATTTGGGGCTGTGCAGCAGCAACTAGAGCAGCACAGGATGGTACTGTCAGAGCTGTGGCTGCTCATGGCACTTCCAGGACTCCACCAGAACAGGAGCAGCTCCTTCTGGAGGCTCAGAGCAGCACTGAGTGTCCACAGCCTCAGAAACAGCAGCATGGAGCTACTGATTGTCTAGGATGCTGTCAGGAGTTTCTTCCCAGTAACCACCAGTAGGACAGAACAAAGTGCTTTCTCTGTCAAGTACAAAACTCCTCAGAGTTGTAACTCCTCAGTCTAGACAACTTTGCACTCTTTTGTAGTGCTTTGCATTAGACCCCAGAGATATTCCAGGTATTTTCCTGGCAGGAGCACAAAGCCAGGTCAGGACAGCCTGCAGGGACAGAGCTCAGGGTTTTCACAGCAGACTCTCCAAAATCTGCCCTTCTGTGCCACGGAGAGCTCTCAGCACCTGGAGAGGACAGCAAGAGGCATCCCTGGCAGCTCCACCCTGCCCTGGGGACACAGGCAGGAGCTGAGCCCAGCTGAGTGACCCAGGCAGCCACGGAGGAAATCCATGTTCACTTCTGTGCCAGCACAGGAAATCTGTCTTTAAATTCTGCCCCACGCTTCAGGAAAACCTTGTGCCAGGAGTTTCATCAAAGCATATGCTTCTGCAAAAGAGCTTTAATGAATCAATGTTTCCTGACAAAAAATAGCTTTTGCCAGAAATGCTGTCCAGCTCCCCTATTCAGTTATCTCTCTCTAAAGACCACAGTGCTCCATCTGCAAAACAAGGATAAGAATTTCACCTGATTTTTAGGAGGTGCGTTAGGATCTCCGGGTGAGCAGCTCACAAAATAAGGAGCTGTTAAAAACTGGTGCTTTCACAAGCAGATCTGAGAGCTCCACACTAACACTGGACAAAGGCATTAAATGGGGCAGCAAAGCAGCAGCTTTGGCACGAACAAACCCACGTTACATTATTTTAAGATCCGCAGTCATTCCCCTGCAATCAGAGCCCAAGGGTGATGCCAGGTGCTTTGGGAGAGCAGGGAGCAGGAGGAGGCTGTGCTCCTTTCACGTGCTTTAGTTTTTAATAGCTGTTGGGATAGCTGCTCAACTAAACTGCAATGCTGTTCATTGCAATAACAGCAGCATTATAAACCCGATCAGCTCCATTCTCCAGCAGCAGGCTGTGCCTCTGTTTGTTTTGCTGCTGAGGAGGGACACTTCCCCGAGGATGTCCCTTTGGGAACCCCTGTCTCAGCACGAAATGAGCAACTCGATTTATGTAGACACTGCCAGCTCCTTTCCCGTGCAGACAGAAAATGGCTTTATCTAGTCAGGTAATGTCACAATAAAGTAGTACAGTAGAAATTTCATCACTGAATGGGCTAAAAGAGACAGATCACCCAATCTGTATTTCCACAGGCAAACAACGTGCTGTGCTCAAACGGCAGCAAGCAGCAAACAGGGGGAAGAAACCCCAAATAACAAAATACCAAACTTCTGAGGCTAAAACAGATTTTAAGCCAATCCTCTCCTCTCCTCTCCTCTCCTCTCCTCTCCTCTCCTCTCCTCTCCTCTCCTCTCCTCTCCTCTCCTCTCCTCTCCTCTCCTCTCCTCTCCTCTCCTCTCCTCTCCTCTCCTCTCTCCTCTCCTCTCCTCTCCTCTCCTCTCCTCTCCTCTCCTCTCCTCTCCTCTCCTCTCCTCTCCTCTCCTCTCCTCTCCCAGAGATTATAATGGGGAAAATGAATAGCTAATTTTTAATAAAGAGGGAAACACAGCAAAGTGGGGGTTTTGCCACACTTCTTGCTTTAATCACATTCTCCTGAGTCAGAGAATGGCCGTGGGGTGCAAAGCTCCCTGCCCAGGCAGTGTCCAGCAGTGCCACTCAAACTCACCATTGCACTTGGCACATCTCTCACCTGTGTGACTAAATAAAATATTGACACCTCGATGTCTTCTTGGTTTTGAATCCCTGAATATAAAGCCTTAAAAACCAACCTGCATGAAGTACATAATTGTCACATCAGTGCCCAGGAGCTGCACTCATGATTTCAGCAGAGCAAGGTTTGTCAGCCCAAGAAATGCCCCAGTGGGTGCAGCTTTAGAGAAAAGAGCACCAAGTGCCATGCAGGTGGTTTGAGCCACTTTTGCTCTCTCAAGAAAAGACCAATTAGTGCCTCAGAAAAGAAGTTCCTTCCAAAAACTCCAGACTTGTCTTGCAGCTCATATCAGTAACTCTGTGCACACCGTCAGTGCCAGAGAGGGATGGGAATGCAGGAATTGCTGATGGGATTTAGGAAATGAAGGAGAGCAGGTGTGGCACCTCCTACAGAGATCTTCCCTGTTTTCAAAGGTGTGAGTGTTTACCAGCTCCCTTCCCTCAGAAATAAAACAAAACTGTGGAAGTCACTGCTGTCTCTACTGATTTAGGCAGTTGTTGTTGCTGATGGTATTTTTGCATCTCAACATTCATGAATAAATTCCTTCATCTTAAACCTTATAAACATATAAGTTCATGAAAGAAACCCACATGACTCCTTTTATTTTTAGGAGACAGAATAAAATATTTATATCCCTCAGTGTCCCAAATATCAATTACTTCCTTCACCAAAAAACCACACATGCAATGTGATTAAAAATTTACCCAACTACAAAACAATATACAATTAACTCATACATTTCCAGCTTTCCTTGACAGACATGTGCTGAACAAATCCACATCCATCCTGTTTAAACCACACACACCATCAATTCAGCCTTTCAAACCTGACAGGTAGGTAAAAAATACAGCTATTATCAGGCAATGCATCCCCATGATCTCCTGACAGCTACAAGCAAACACAGCAGCTACCCCTGGAAGAAGTCAGAATCACCTAATCTCTGCTGCAAACCACTCTGATCCTCCTAGATTGCGACATTCCTAAAGTACTTTAGTTTCAGAATTAATTTTGAGAGAAATTTAGATAAACACAGATTGTGAAATGTGCATCTGTTGTCTTCTTTCTTATGACAACTTCCCTCTTCCAAAAAGGGATATCCAGCAAAGCCCCTTAAAACTTTATCCCAGTAAAGCTTTCAATTTTTTCTCTTCTTCTGGAAGAAAGAACATGAAATTCAATAGCAACGTTTGCTTTCATCACTGCAGTTTACATCAGAGGTATGAGGAAATTAAAATTTTACTTAGAGATGGTTTTTAAATGCCTCTGAAATGTTCTTACAATAACAGCCATAAAAATTAGTGGTATTAAAAAAAATTGCATAAAAAATTACCCAGTTAAAAAACCCAATCCAATCAACAAATCCAACTCAATGCTCACAACGCAGAAGCAGCACTGAAAAGATGTGGTTTTGGGGCTTTTTTTTAATCCTACACCATCCTCAAAATGTTTCATTTCAGAAAGTGTCCTGAATCTCTCTAAAAATTAACTTTAGTGATATGTTAATATTCAGACCTTAGGAGTCAAGAAAGGCAGAAAACAATACATGAAATGTAGTGAAATGCTGTTTATGAAGAGCAGATCCTGCAGCAAAATACAACAGCTAACCAAAATTTGATTTGCAGCACAGAAACCTACAGGGTTATTTCAATTATTTTTAAAATTAAATAGCTGTGATACAATCAAACATCAACTGGTCACACTCAAATCAGCATAAACTAATGTAGATCTTCTTCCAGTGTGGAAATCCCATTATAGCAGCAGCAGATTTTCTTTGTACCAACAGGAAAGGAACCCTAATTCTCTCACAGGAGACATATTGAAAGGGCTGCACATCTTTGTCCTCAAAAATTGTTTAAACTTGATAAAAGTAAAGCTTTGGTTAGTTTTGGGGTTTTTCTTTCAAACCCTTCGTGACATCACCTTGCTAAGCAGAGCTTTCTCCAGGAAAGTTCTGTCATCTCTGCTTTGCCCTGAGATGGAATTTTTGACTAATCCCTTAATAAGGGCTCAGACCAACATTGGAGGAACCACAGGGCTCTGGAGGAAAACAAAAACAACAAGGGAAAAGGAGAAAAGCATTTTTGAGAAAGAAACTCCCCAAATCTGTGTGTTGCTCTGCATCCCTACAACCTCCCACACTGACAGGGCATTGTGGATTTAGTCCCTTTAGTTCCTCCTTAAATCCATTGTGGATTTAGTCCTTTAGTTCCTTTACTTCCTTGCTTTCTCAGTTGTGGATCTGCTGTGGCCTCCAGGCCAGGATGAGAGGAACTGCCTGACCTGCTGGACACTCCCCTGCAATGGGGAAACTGGCAATAAAACATGGATCAAGGCTCACAGCAGAATGATCTAATTGATGTAATTGATATAACTGAGCTCCTGCTGAAGTCAAGAATAAATAAAACTTCTCAAGTTCTCATCAGAGGATGATTACATTCCTCGTGTTCAGTTTTGGGAGATGGCAAGGCTGTCTCCACTTCCCTATTTCTGGCTCCCTACAGCCTCTGCTAATATAAAATAGGAGGACTTCCCATCTGGATGGATCTTCTGACAAGCAGTAACAACACACGACTCGCTGATTTCCAGCAGGAGCATGGGAAGAATGCACAGTGGGAAAATGGATCTTTGAATTCATCACTTTGGAACTTTTTTCCATTCTCATTCTATGAAAAATTCATTTGTGCTATTAAAAACTGTTATGGCGAGAACCCAAAAACCCAAGCCAACTTCATAATGGAAGGCAATTAAGTTGATTGCTGAATGATAAACACCACATCTTTCTTCAATGGGATACTGTTTTTGAGTAAGCAAACTGCTTTTCTGTTCATGATTTTAGAAGAATGTATTGCAAGTCTCTCTCTAAAAAGTTCAATGGGAAGCAAACATTCATTAGAGTGTTCTTTAAAATCTCAGCCAATTACAGAGCTTATATACCAATCCTGGGAGCAGAAAAAAGGCAAAGTTATTCTTCTGCAAATGTATTAGGATTAGAAAAAGTACTTCTATGGATCCTGACCTATGTATTTCCTTTCCAGGTGTCTATTCATTTTTAGAACATCTTCCTCTGGAATCTGTAGCTTGATTTAAGATTGGAATGAGGGAATTACTTCCCCATTGGAATGAGGAAATATTGCTTTCCATGTATTTAAATGGCAAAGTCTATTTCTTAAGAAGGACCACGAATATGCAACAGAAGATTATTGATTTATTCCCTTGGCCCAGGCTAAGTGAACTGCATAGGTCAAGATCCTTAATTCTGAAAATCAAACCAACCCCATCCAGAAAGGACTCTGCCAGCCTTGGAGTGCAAGCTGCAGCTCCCTCATCAGGTTTCTACGTGAGCAAAAACTAGCTTAAGTAATTTGTGGAACTCTTAAAAGACATAGTCAGATAATTTAATAAAATTAATGTGGCAGTCTGACATGACTCAGCAGTCAAATATTTTCATTCAGAGCTCTTTAGTATTAAAATTCAGACTCAGGTGCCATTAGTTATTTATGAGGGAAAGAATCTCGATTAAGTATCCTTGATTTGCTCAGAATTCAAGTTACAATGAAGCTTTTATTTCCTTTTAACTGTAAGCAAACAATATTATTAGCACTCAAGGCAGACAAAACAGCAGTATTATCATTATTCATTTACAGTTATTACTAAAAATACAAAAAAAGCAACAGAAACCCCCAACCTCCATCTCTTCCTCCACCCTTCAAGATATCCTTTCTACTCCTATAAAGCATCTGTGTTTGATTTGAAGTGCAGTGCCTGCTGTGCAGGAGGCAATGCCAACGCGATTTCTGTGCAGCAAAACCCGACGGGTTGAAATGAACTCTGCATTTTGGAGATGGTTTTGTTTAATCATCACCGTCACTCCTCTTTAATGAATGCGTTAATCAAGGGAAACTTGAAGAGTGAGTGGAAAGGCTCATCTCAGGAAAGGAAAAACAAACCTAAAAACCAAACAAAAACCCCAATCGTCACGATGTTCACCACTAATGTCAGACAGAGCTCCAAACACACATTGTGGGTGGTGGGAAGCACTGAGCAGCAGCAATTCCCTCCAGGAGGACAGCAGGGGGAATCAGGGGAGCTCCAGGGAGCCTCAGCTCTGTTCTGGAGCTACCAATGGCCAACAGCTGGAGCCTTCCTGACCCTCCAAACACCCCAAATCCACTGTATTCCACAGAAACAATGGCAGTCACTACTGCATTGCCAGCAACAGGGAAAACCACACACAGAACGATTACTCAGACCTTCCAAATGCATTCATTTCAAAAGTCAGTGAGAACAATTCCCCATTCAGAAGAACTCCACCAGACAACCAGAGGCACAAGACTTTGGCCTACAGACAAAGTTGTTTTTCAAAATCAGGCTTTGTAAATGCTCACTGTGACATAAACTCAGTCACACCCATTATTTAGGTTATGCTGTTTCTCCATATTTTTGAAGCAGGGATTGAAGATGAATTTGCACAGGAAAATAGCAGTGGAGAGGAGGAGAAAATGAGAGAACACCACGGCTTTTCCAGTCTGGTATTCCCACCATCTCCATCACCCAGGAAAAATTAGGGATTTGTTGAAATTTAACCATCCTGGTACACCAGAAAAAGCCAGTTATTTCACAACTAAAGTGGAGATAATTGAATAAATTTTACTTGAATGACAAATGCATTTTGGATAATATTTTTTCCTTTATATGAGTTTTCCTTATTGAAATTGTCATACTCTTCCACCAAGGTACTATTTCAAATCCATTCATTCTTCATTTGTGCATCACATTTTTCCCAAATGTTTGAAGCATTTTGGCTGATCACTGCCACTATGCACCACTTGGGGAAAGAATTGCTTTCTAAAATACCCAAAACTCCTTTGAAAGGCTTCATTCCAGAGCTAGATCTTTTCCAGGAGGAATTATCATATTGCACTCCATTAAAGGATCATAAAACTTTTAAAGACATTTTATGATTAGGCCATTGACCTTTACTAGAATTTCTCCCCTGACTTCCACAAATTTTATCTCAACGTGGAAACAGTAAACAGCAGAGAAATAATCATGTTGTTTAAATGAATTTGTAATTTGACAACAAAATAAAGGCAGTGTTTCCACTCGCAGATGGACTAAGAGAAATGTAATAGTATTACACAGGATTATAATAAATTAATTTTTAAAAGTTAAGATTTCTATGTGCTCTCTCAATCCCTGGAGCATTCATATTCTTTTTTAATATTTCTGAAAAAAATGAGGGAGTAAATTGGACCACACTGATGCACAGCAGAAAGATATTTTGCTGTTCTGGTGCTACAATCAGCTTGTGTAATTTCTGGAGTTACCAAGAGAGTAGAGGACAGTTGGATACTGTGCATGACTATACAACAAATTAAATATACATATGCAATTAATTTAAATTGATTAAACTCAATTTAACAAATTAAATATATGTATACATATATAGTACAAATTTAGCAGGACAGGATAAGAAGCATCTTCCATCCTCTGATGAAAAGGTCTGGAATTCACAGTTATGCTATATTATGACAACCACAGACAGGTCTATTTTTATTTGTATATTTTAAAATCTATCTTGCTCAGAATCATTCCAGAAAAAAACCCCTCAGTTGGGAAAATGGGAGGCTCTGCTTCCACAGTGAGCAGGGACTGAATCTGATCAGTGCCGAGCTCAGGAGAGAGAAGGAGAGGAGGAGAGAAGGAGAGGAGGAGAGGAGGAGAGGGGAGGGGGGAGGAGGGAGGAGGGAGGAGGGAGGAGGAGGGAGGGGGGGGGGAGGGGGAGGAGAGGAGGAGAGGAGGAGAGGAGGAGAGGAGGAGAGGAGGAGAGGAGGAGACAGCTCCTCTCAGCCTCATTACAGACTCCAGATGAACCGAGGTGCACATGAATTATGCATGAGGTAATTTGAAAAAGTTGTATACAAAGTTCAAGTTGTGATTATTTGTCATCACTTAAATTTTTTTTAAAAATTCCTGTCACTACTAGCAATAACATTTATTTACCAGTTATTCCAGTGTTATGCATTCAAAAGAATAGTTCATATTTTCTTTACTCTTTCTTCCAAATCCTCAATTTGAAAAGCAATTAAAAGATATCCCCAGATATTTGTCTGTGAGAGACTCAACTTCCTGATTTCTGTGCTGATAGAGACGAAGCAACATCACATAGGGGGAAGAAAAAGACGAGAGAAAACAAGTCATCCCAACCTTCTGTCAGACACTTACAGCATAATGAGCTATGATGAAAAACAAGTCAAACGCCGAGAAAACAAGAGAGCTTGGAAATCTGATCTTCCTGACGGGATTGGGAGTAATTAATTCTAACCCATGTGCCCACTGGATGTCCCCAACGCTCCTGGAATGCAGCACAGCTCCAGAATCAGGGACTGGCAAGGAGCTGAGTGTGCAAGGAGAGGGGAGATTCCTGAAGAAATCAAATCCCAGGGCAGGGACAGTGGTGATTCCTGCAGAAATCAAATCCCAGGGCAGGGACAGTGGTGATTCCTGCAGAAATGAAATTCCAGGACACAGGCAGTGGAGATTCCTGCAGAAATCGAACTGCAGAGCTCCCAGATGCACAGGAGGGAGCAGAGCAGAGAGCAGCAGGTCACACAAACCCTCTCTGAATGGCTCCACCAGGGTCACTCAGGGTCTGCTCGGTGGTTAATAATGCATCAGCCAGCCAGGCTGGGTGACAAATCCTCAGAGGGAGCCAGAAAAGCAGAACTACTTGTGAGGAGATGTGAGCCCTTTGTGCCTCAGGGCAGACAGAAACACCCTGAGCCACGGCAGGTGAGAGCAAAGGGCAGCACAAGGCCAGGGGAGCTGCCTGACCAAAGCTGCCAAAAGAGACAAAAACCAAAGAGAAGCTGTGTAACTCCATGAGACACTCCTCACATCTAAGCTCTGAGGGCTCTGGTGGGTGAAAGCTGCAGAAGGCAAAGGAAAACAAAACCAAACCCCAAACGCAGCAGGAAGAGTACTTGAGCACATCCTGCTCTGGAGGGCAGAGCACGGGAGGGTTCAGTGCAGGGAAGGTGCAGAAGCCAAGGTGTCAGCATCAACTCCTTTCTATTTATTTTCCCATGTGACAAAAGCCAGACCTAATTCTCCCATCAAGGAAGACCCAAGTGCCTTGCTTATTATGATAAAAAGGAAAGATCTCATCCTATTTTTTAAGGAAGGAATTTCCTACAAATAGATCCTAAAGCTAACATCAAATCAACCATGTGGCTATTTTGTGGACCTGGAAAACTGAAGCTCCAACAGTTTATGACTTCTTTCACTCCTGCAATGAGAGGTTACACCACAAAAAGCAGCACATCTGTCCCACCTCCTTTCAGCAGCCCAGCTCCCTGGGGTGAGATGTTGGAATACAAAGCTGTGGGAAGGGCAGCAGTGCCTCAGACAAAATCATACCTGAAGAGTCTGCACTCGGTGAAGGTGATGGGCAGGTTTATTCTCCCTCCTCCATCCCAAATCCCCTTCCTGCTATTTGCAGACATGACCACTGAAGAGTCTGGCCTGCCTTCACCTTGGACTTCAAACAGCAAGGCAGAAAACCCCCAAGAGCAAAAGCACTAGCAGAAAGGTCCTAAAACCAAACCCAAACCAGAAACAAGCACCTGAATTGCACATTGAACTAGATCACTCCAAACTCACATATTTAGCTGTTATTTGTATTCTGACTAGCTGCAGAAGCTGCTGGGGCAAGCAGCACACAGAAGTAAAGGAATCTCCTCCAGCCTGGGCTCCTGGCAGGGCTGACTCAGAAGGCTTTTGTGCTTTGTCCTTTATTTTCCCCTCATGCTCTGTGAAAAGGATGACTGGTCTGACACACCGTGGAGATTCTTTTGTTCAGACTTCAGATGTTCACAAAACAGAGCAGCGCTGCAAAGGCAGGTTTTTAGGGGGAGAGCCCTGGGGGAGGGAAGTACATGAATATATTTGAATAATAAACTAATTTGAGAATTTCATGGCTTGCAATTAAATTAATTAGGCACTCTGAATTACTGGACAGTGACTCTTCAAGCTTGTTCTACTTGTTTTGAAGTGATGCATATGCAGAAATGTGCCAGAAAACCCAGATAGCTTTTGTTCCCTCCCCTGATGTCACCTGTGCCTTCAGATCAGTGGCTGACCATAATACAGACACTTTGTAAGAGAAATAAAATGGATGAGGTGATTTGCTGAGATTTCACAATAGTAAAAAAAATATTGTTACCTGTTAGGCTGACTTCTGGTAGTCACCACTCTCGCTTGCAGCATGCTGCCTGCCAGACAGAATTCATTGTGTTCATCTCAGCCTTCCAAAAAGTAGAGTTACTATCGTGGCTCTTCATCCAGAGATCTGAGATTGCTAAAACATGTCAGCAATGCTTTATGACAGCTGCTCAAACCCTGAGCAGTTGCTTTATAGCTTTTGGCTCTCGGAGAGGATGAGGAGCATTTCTAATCCTGGGACCTGATTGCTTTCCCAGGTGGAGTGGAGGCTCTGCACTCTCATCTTCAGCCTCCCTGGTGCAAAGGTGGTTCTGTGGCACCTCCTCCTCCCTCAGAACATCACATTTCCACTTGACCCCAGGCTGAAGTCAAGTGAGAGGCTCTGCACTCTCCAGGGCTCAGCTCTTCGCCTCTTAATCAGGTGCTACAAGTCCCTGGGCTTTAATTACGGCTAACTTGTAAATTTAGGAGAAAATAATAGAAAAAATGATTTCCAGAAACAGTTGAAATCCCTTGAGCCAAACATTTTGGGACCCTAAAGTTCAAGATCCCATCAAGTCTCTTGGCACTACAGCCCAGAGAAAGCAAAACAGCCTGTCAGGCTGTGACAGTAAGACAGACCCTTCAGAATCAGTCTGATTCCTCCAGTTTTAGTGTTACTGTGGTTTGAAAACTGCAAGGTCTGCTGTGGAGTCATTCAAATTAAATCTCAAACCATCAGAGATACAAATAAGCCCCATTAGTGTTTATCAAGAATGATCAGACTCGAGGAATTATGCTAAGGCAAACAAAACAAGCATTATTAAGCCTTTGCTAAGGGTCTTCCCCAGTGCCCCCAGAAAAGGTTTTGTCCGTGCAAACCAAAGACAATTGAATGGAGAGGTATTAAAAGGTGTCCACTGAAGAAAATAAAGACTTTTGCCAAGTCTGTTCATACCTTTGTTCTGTGACATTTCTTCCTTATCAGTCATTAATTTAACAGAGGAAAATTTGGCCCAGAGTCGCTACACTGATTTCTGATTAATGTTTTAGTTAATCAAGTGTGATATAAAATTTGTGTCTGAAATGGCTGTGCAGCCCAGCCTGAAACATTCCCAGTGCTTCCCAGTGAGCCTGGGAAAGCAGAGCAGTGCATCCTGTCTTGCACTAAGGAGTCTCACCAATTCAGTTTTGATTTTTATAAACAGATTGCTTCTTGAGTTGTTATTATTAGTGTGAGCTGGACAGCTTGAATTGGAGAATAATTTATTCCCTGTGCATTTCTAATTACAGCAAAGAGGTTCACTCACTGACACACTTGTCCGTCTTGTTCTTCCCTGTCTTTCAGGCATGGCTGATTGCAGCTAAACAGACAGACCAGCACAAACTGCATGAGAAACACAACTCTGTCAAAAAAGGACTGAAGTGTTACCATTAATTATTCTGGACCATGTGCTCATTTACAACAGATCTAACACGAGAAATATTCTCAGAGGTGTCAAACAGCCTCAGCTTCATAGGTGCATGGGGGTAGCACTGACTAAATGTTTGACTGACTGGTAGGATGTGACCTGCCAGAGACCCTTGAAGCTTGGGGATTTCATGTGCAATTTGTGTTTCAGCATTCAATAGATAATTTAAATTGGGCCACTCTGTCTGAGCAATTCTGAAGGATCTACATGTCTGAGTCTGTGTCAGAACTGCACAAGGATCTAAAAAAAAAACCCCAAACCACCCCTGAAAAGCAAACAAACAAACAAACCCACCCCAAAACACTTCTGAACATCTGTGCAAGTGATTGTTTGAAACTCAGTGCATCTTAAAAAGGCTTGAAGAAAGTAAAAATGCCATTTACTAAAGGATATTGAAAGGTAGGTGTAACAATCACTGGGTGCATAGGAAGAGAGCTTGAAAATGCTAACTGGGGGAAAAGAACAAACCCCAAATCACCTTGCTTTGGTTAACCCTTGCTACAGCAGAGGCTGTTGGTTTAAATCATTGAGCAGAGAATAGTCCATTTTAGCTGTTAATCAGATGAACAAACTCTGCAAAGGCAAGAGTCAATTGACTGGTAATTCACACTGGAACTGGCAGGAGAAGCAGCACTGGATTTACTGTTACACCCTGCAGTTATTGAAGCCAGAACTACGAGAAGACCCTTTTCGAGTAATTTTTTTTTAAAAAATACAACAAATACCTTAGGTGTGCTGTCACTGTATTTAGTGTTTTTAACACCTGTGCAATCCAACAGACAAGACCTTCCTCCATTCTCATGTGTTCTCATAAACACGAATTTCCCATCCCAAGGAGCAGCAATCAAAAGATGCAAGGAATGAAGTAACACCATTTTCAAATGGCTAATAATCACCTCCCTCCCCTCTTCATACAATCTGCTGTTCTCTGTTCTGAAACTGTTTCCTTATTTCTGTACTTCTAACTCTGCAATGAAGTTTATTCCTTAAAGTCACAGACATTCCCTGGTTCTGTTTTACAGACTGTGCAAGGCTGCATAATATTTTTGCTGCTAATGTTTTACACAATATTCTCACCTTTAAAGTTTAGTTTACAAACAGCTAAAGTTTAAAGAGCATTTCCACTAAATGACAGCTCCTTCTAAGCAGTGACAAAGCTTGTTGAGGGGGTTATCATCTGTCAGCATGATATTAAAATCTCTCCCATTTTTCTCCTGAATACTTTAAAAGGGAACAATTTCAAGACAACAGCAAAACTCCATGAACCAAGGTGAGGAAATTCAGAATTGCCTGTAATGCTGGATTCACTTTCAAGCAGTATCCTCTTGCAACCTTTGGTTTACTATTCAACATTACTTTTGAATTTATGGTTTTGCTTGTTATCCAGCATTGCTCCTTCCTGCCAGCTAAACAGGCAAAATCTTCCCATCACAGTCACTGACCATGCAGAAAATGGAACTGAGAGAACTTCTGTGCCTTTTTCCTGAGTGCTGCTTCAGCTATCACCCCAGCCTCGTGGTGATGCTGCTTCTGAAGTTCACAAACACGACAATAAAAGCATTCAGGTTCTGCTTTCAAAAGATGCTTTTTGCAGCCTACAAAGCAGGTGGGACAAACATCCACTGCTTTCAGGTTTGTTTTCCTGTTCATGTCCCCCTGACTCCTCAGCAATTGGGTTTTCCAGGTTGTTTGTTAAGTGTTTCAGCTTTCAAAACATTGCCTCTGATCTGCACGGAAAAAGAATCTATATATTTAAATAATAAAAGGAGAAAGCAGAAGATATGCATTCAGCTCCAACCACTCAGCACACTGCTGGGCATTCAAGATTCAGTTTCCAAACCTCTGCTAAAGCAAAGCTGCTCCACAATGCAGCCACTTGACCAGGACTTTCCCGTATGGACAGGAAAGAAACCTAACCAAGCCAATAGCTGCAATATTTTCTAGACTTGTGCATTTTCTCAGAAGTGAGTTAAACAGGAATGAGAACTTTTGGCTCCACAGAAAATCCTGATACTTTGAAAGGTGGTGGATTATTCCCCAGCCAATTGCAGATATACATATTCCAGTTTCTTTATTTAATCTGGAGAGAACAAACAAAACTTTAGCCTCAAAACAAAATAAACAAACAGAAACAAAATAGGAAAATATGTTGGTCACACAATATTTAGAAAAAGGTTCCTGCTAATTTTATTTTTGAGAGTTTGTATTCCCCAACAAAACCTATAGACTATATCTACAACTTGGTAGCCTTAGGGTGCAATATCCAGTACTCTTCAGAGATTAAAATACCTTCAAAACACTGAAAAATCCCTGTCAGAGCAGCTTCTTTCACTCCTATTACCACTGAGTATTAGATTAATTTTAAACAGTCAGCACCAATATTAGTAGACTTCATGAGGTGCAGATATCAACCTCCGATTCAAGGAAATCTTTAAATAAAGTTACAGAGAGAGATTGAAACTAGAATAATTGAAGGTATTACACCACCAGACTGAGTCCTATGGTGAGACTTTAGAGACCAGATAGAAAGGAAAAGGTAATTTCTATTCTATTCAGAACAGACAAATCACGAGAAGAATTGTGAACTTTCTCTCTTTTTCAGATGAAATAAAGCAGACTTTCAAGAGATCCTCTGGAAGGAGCTGCTCTTGCCCTTGCCAAGGCAAATCTGATCCAGTTTATAGCAAACACCAATTTTCCAAGCTCAAAGCTGCAGTTCTGCTCTGTAACTCCACCAGGAAGGAATTCTACTCCCTCACCTTTCCAACTCACAAGGAACTGAGCAAGACTGATTCTCCTCTCTAGGGGATCCTGCACCTCTTTCCTCCATCACTGGCAGAAAACAAGTGGTTCTAGAAAATTTGCAGGAACTTTCGGGATGCAATAATAGCTTCAACTAAAAGAAGGGAAAGGAAATCCAGCATGGAACTAGATAGCTCAGTTTAGTGCTGTAAAATTACCTCCAAGGTATTTTGATCAAACACTCTCAGAGTTTAAAAAAAAAAAACAAACCCCAAAAAAACCCCAACTAAATAAAAATTCTGGATATTATTATTTTATACCTAGGGAACGTGATTAAAGCCAATTAAATAACTTGCACAAGGACATTCAAAGCCGGTGTGAAGTCTGATCTGGGCTCTACCTTCTGCCTGGCACTGCTGAGCCCTAACAACTCCCTGTCTCCTCCACAGAGCTGCAGGCTTCAGCAAACAAAGCATTCCTTAGAGCTAATTGGTATTACATGGAAACTCAACTGCTCTTATTTACAAAACTACAGATTTATGTCAAGCAAAGCCAATTATGCTTAATGTTTAAACTATTGCAGGTGCTCAATGACATTGTTGCTAGGCAGTAGAAGTGAAATTGCTCTTTTAATGCATCGAGTTCCAACTGGGAGCATGTGTTTTATCAGCAGTGCAAACTTAACAGATGGAGATCCTAATGCTCTCCATCGAGTTTCCTTCAGCCCCCCTGAGCACAGACTGCTGTCCCATGGATTCAGACTGAACTGAGGTGCTCTGTGCACTGCCTGGTTTGTCTCTGTGCACATGACACAGGAGAAAACACACCTTTCACCATCAAAACAGCCCAGAACTGCACCAGCAGGGAGCAGAAACCCTCTGGCTGCTCAAGGTTATTGATGACCCTCAGTTCTATTAATGACTCACTCAAGTAGGACCAGAGCTGCACAAAAGCAACTTCTGAAGCCAAGACTGAATCCAGAGCTCTTCATACTAACTTCACTCTGTGCTGGGGAAGACTTAGAACATCTAGGAAAAATCAAACAGAAAAGTGAGCTGGGATGTTTCTGGTCACTCCTGATCCCATCTAGGAGGTGACTTTTTCCACAATACATTTCAAAGCTGTAAACCTTTGAGGATTAAAGCATGCATATCTTAAATTTAGTTTGTGCAAAGCAATCCAGAATGTCAACAGGTGACCTCAAACACAAGTGATCAGATCTGAGTGCTTTGTTATTTCCCATTTACATCCCAGTTTACCTTAAAACAGTTTCTTGTTCTCCTGGTCTTGATGGAAATGGTTCCAAACAGCTGTTACTTTTGCAGTTAAAAAAAAAACAAACCCAAATAAACCCCATTAGGTGTTAAAAGCATCTCCAGCCCAATCATTCACTGCCCCAAATTTTAAATTTTACCCTTTTATTATATAGTTCTTTTGTGTATAACCCTCAAATGCATTGACAGCAATCACATCCCTCCTGTCAGCAGCCTCCAGCCAGCATTTTTGTAGCTTTTCTGTGCAAGGACAAAGGTCAAATATTCAAGAATTTTTCAGGAAAGAAACTAGTATTTTTGATGGCTTAAACCTGGGTTTATTGCAGTACAAATATAATTTAGAAAATAATACCTTACAAGCAAATAACTGTCAGGTGTCAGGGATGAATTTACTCAAATATATGGAAATTAGCCTGTCTGGCACTTTGCAGTGCCTTCAGAGAACAGATCCTTCTTTGCTGCCTCTCCTCTCCTCCCCCAGCCCAGCTTTTGGAGCACCAGGCTGTCCCTTGCTGGGAAGGGTTTGATTCTCTGCCTTGTGCTCACTGCCTTGCTCTGCCACCCCACAATGCCCAACCCAAAGTTGTGGCACTGAGTGTGGTTGATGATGCAAAGAGATTTCCTTTAGCAGCTCCTTCATGACTGCAGCTCACAAACTCCAGTGCAGTATATTCTTTTCATGCAGTTTTTGCAGTGCTGGAGCATTCCTGATATCTGCAAGCATTCTGACTTCACTGCCACTTCCCCTATCAATACCCTGATATCAAGGTTCTCCTTCAGCTTTTTGGGTTCAGTGTTTCCTTCTCACATGAAGACACCACTTCTGTCATCAATCACTCTTTTGAGTAATGTGACTTTTAAAAAGAAATGTTAAGTGCTAGATTATCATCTCTCAAAGTAACAAAATCAGCCCATTTTGGGAGCGTTTAACATTGTCTAGAACTTTCAACTGGAATGCATTTAACTAATAACATTTTCCCCCCCATCTCCAGCTGCATCTACCTTTCCAACTATTCTTTTCCAAATTCCCTGCACCTCCTTCAGCTGGGCTGCAATTAGTAATCTTGATGTTAATTTATTCCAGTCTAGCAATTTTCTTTCTATCCTCCTTTACAAAGGCAAATCTCACAGTGCTGCTGCCAGGTAAGCCTGGGTGCCTCAGCATCAACTTCTAGTGCCACACTTTATGGACTGACGACTGGAATATTGTTTCTAGTAGATTTTTGGTAGATCTCAAAGCAGTTTTCCAAGCAGGTTAATTTGCCTGTGTCCATTTGACTGGCAGGGAAACCAAAGCAGCTCCTTGCTGGGGTAGAAGGGCAAGAGCCAAGAGCAGCACAAAGCTCCCACCACTGCAAACATCCTCCAAAATTACCTGTAAAACTACCTGAAAATGAGAAAGTCACCGAGTCATTTGCTAAACAAATGTATGCAGGTTTATTAATTTTTAACCATTCCTAAGTACAAATACATGTGGATACCTTTCTATCTATCACCATATAAAGATTAAAATCCTCTCTCCACCAGCCGTGGCAGCAGTGAGCTCTCCTTGTCCTCGATGTGAATTATGGCAGTGCAGCCTCCCTCAAGGCCAAATCCTATGAACAATGCTACTTTGTAAACTTATAAATAACGTTATTATTCATCAGATAATTCACAAACACCAGGACAGAGATCCACTTAAGTACACTGGGTAATTTATCATTAGAGAGCTGCTGGATAACAAAATCAAAATTTAGTCAAACGAGGGTGAAATTTTATCAGCTTTTCTCCATAGGAGACAAAATGGGAGAACTTTCCAGGACAGAGTTATAGTGCTTGATGGCTTTTTCATGCTTCAGAAGTTTCTCTCCAGAAAAACTTCCTTGGAATCCATAGGTGCAATCCTGGTGCAGATTGTTGTACCTGGGGGAGATGATACAGAGGGAGATAAAATTATCATCCTTTGAGGATTAGCTTCACCCTTTGTTTATTAGACAATGCTTTGCAGGTCACAGTGCCTCCCGAGTCCTGGACTTCTAGGCAGCCAAAAAACAGGGCAGTGAGATGCATTTTCCTAGAGCTTTTCAGAGCTTCAGGATGAGAGAGTCAAACTGGATGCAGATGTTAATAATATCTGTACTTTGTCTTTTAAAAAAAAAATTAATAATGAACATGCTTTTTTCCCTCAGAGAGATTTTAGTGTATTTTTTCTAATTCCAAGTTTTAAAGTCTGATTGTCCCCCATGCCTAAATCAGTGTCTATCTGAATAGTCCTCATTCTTTTTTCTCTCCTCTCAGAGAATTCTCATTCACCAAAAAATGAAACAATTACAACTCATTTAAAAAATCATATTTCCTGGAAGTTTTGGTTATCTTATTGAAAATTGAGGTACCTTCATTCTGAAGTGAAAGACTGATCTGAATTTTTAAGTGTTTGGTTTTCTATTTTTAGGAAGATTGGAGGTCAAAAGATTTCCTCATAAAAACATGTTAAGCTGCGGCAATTTTTTTTTTTTTTTAGTTTAAACCAATTGTATGGTAACTTTTTGACAACCAAAACCTTTTAATTTTCAGCACTAAATGTCACAAATTAAAATTTCCATTTACAGAATAATAAAATCCCACTTCACAAGAGGAGTACAAAGTACCTGTTTGGGTTTTTTTTAACCTCCCCCATTTTTTCTGTGAAATCTCTCTCCACATATGGCCTATCACACCAATTCTTCATTCCACAGTAGTTTACAGATTTTACAAGAATTTCCACCTGCACCTACAAAGGAAGCATGAAGCTTTCATTTCCCCACCCATACCTGTGTGCAATGCTCCAGAAGCCCAGTGTGTTCACCAGCATTAGGGAAGCCAAGAAGAAGAAGAATCTCTCCAATTTACCTTCGTGCAGCAAGTGTGGAAACCAATAGCCTGGCAAAGCAGACGTTTGCAGCAGGGTTAGCTTGCCTTGCAATGAGATGTGGAGGCAGCTGAGTGCCAATGCCAGCAGAGCCCTGAGCCCTGGGGCTGCTGCCAGACTGCATCCCACACACCTGGGGGGTTTCAGTCTCCAGAGCTTGGGCTCTGCTCTGCTGACAGGCAGGAGAGATTAAAGGAACTGAAGAACTTCCCTGAGAAACCTGAAATGTGCTGGAAAAGCCAACCCTGCTCAGCCCCTGCTGCCTCCAGCTCTGCTGGGATGAGCAGAGAACAACCACCAGCAGTTTGCCCAAACTCCTGCACAGCTCTCCATGCCACGTTCCCTTTTTGTTTGTCCCAGAGCAGCACCACCTCCCTCTGCCTGCTGCCCTCCTTTTGCAGCATCATCCCAGCTCCAGTTTTAAAAACCTGTAATCCAACACTGCGAGCTGACTGAGCTCCTAGGCACTGTAACTCCATTTTAGGAGCTTATAAACTTTTACTGTCCTCATTCACAACCAGGTAGTTTCTCATTTTGCATCCCCCAGGGGCCAATAGAAGGCAGAAGAGAACAAGTGGATGTGGTGAAAGAGCAAACCTGCCTGGGGAAAAATTTGCCCTGCAGAGACAATGTGGATTTGGTGAAAGAGCAAACCAGCTTTGCCCTGCAGCTCCTCCCAGCAGAGCTCCTTCCCTGTGCTCAGACATCACCTGGGTGCTCCAGGCACCAAAACCCCATCAGAAGCTCTGCTGACCCCACTGACACCTTGCACAAGGCCTGCAGGCTCCAGCAGCCTGCACTGCCTGCCTTTGGGCTGACATTTCAGGATCTCCCTGTCAGCCCTGCAGGGACTCTCAGGGGCTCTCTGGGCAGCTGGTTTGGTTCTGCTGCACTTGGGCACTCTGGGCTCTGTTGGAGTCCAGCTCTTCCCCACCCTCCAACCAGCATGCAACGAGCTCACAGTTCACCTTCCCCAAGCACACTACTCTGTGCATCCTCACTGCTCTGTGGAGTAACCAACAGCAGTGGCAATGACAGGCTTGGTTTGTCACACAGATCATTGCTCACTGGGAATTCACTTTCCACAACAAGCTCCTGATTTCCATTTTTATTCCAACAATAGAAATACTTTGTAGCATGAATCACCACAAAGAGACAGAAGTCTCCTTTAGGTGCATATATTTTAAATAGACTTTTCTTATTCACTAGAGGTGAATTGGTTACATATTTTGGGGCAAATTTGGAACAAGTTAGAAACTGAAGTCTGGTCAGAATCAGCTCCTCAAGCCTGCTCTGCCATCATGGAAACAAAGCTCCTGGAAAACTTCCTCTGACATTTTGGAGTCCTATCAATTTGGTGCCAGAACAGCTCAAGCAGGAGGAATATTATCCAATAGCAAGAGGAAACAAGTGATCCTAGCAGGACAGGCAGAGGTGGGGGTGAAGCAAGAGATTAGGAGATGGAAAAACCCTTTCCTGGCTGTTCCTGGTGGGAACTGAGAGCAAAGAGCTTCTGGCAAGAGCAGCCATCAGAGGAAAGCTGCAGAGGGCTGGGAGCCAGGCTGTGACAAATATTAGGGCACAAAACAGATCTTTCACTGTGGTGCCACCCTTGGGATCTCAAGGGAAAACCCAAATGTGCACAGGAAGGCACTCAGGATTTTTCACTGAATAACACTGTATTTTATTATGGGGAAAAACTGAGGAAAAGAAGTGCCATGGCAGAAGTTACTCCATTCTGCACCATCCCTGCAATCTATGCTGTGACTATAGAAAACATTTAAATCAGATTTTAGAAAAGGTTTGCATTGCCTTCCATCATTCCATCCACTCAGTGGGCATGTATTTAGTGTTTAATCACATCCAAATTAAAGTCTCACTCTGCCTCTAATCCCTATTAGCAAAGTAGGCACCAGTGGACACCACCATCTGGTCTGCAAGAAATAGCCTTCAGATTTATCATCTTTGGTATTTAGAATCACACAAGACTAAAACGAAAAGGAAAAATCAAAAAAACCAACAAAACCCAACACAAAACAAAACCCAAGAAACCCAAACCACAAAAAACCCCAACAATTCTCTAAATACAAGCAGGAAAACTGTCTGTGGCAGTTTCCTTCCTCTGACCTTTTTTTATTTTTATTTCTTTCTTACATATTTATATTAGTATTTTTAGAGAAATGTATTCTGAAATGATTGGCAGAGGAGGACAGGTTTTGTCTTGCATCTTCTTCCGTTAAAATGTTAGGAGAGGTAAGAGATCCAAAAGAAAGCAGTTTCCCAGCTTGTACTGAAAATATCACTGTCACCCATCATCTGTTTGCACTCGTCAGATTTTTTTTAAAAAGTCTTATTTTATCATATTCACACCATCCTCCATAGATGCGTTAAAAATGATTAATGCAGCTTTGACTGTGACTGATATCTGATCAACTTTGCCAATAAAAACCCAAATAAAATTCTAAACTGGTGACATAAAATAGGATATAAAAATGTTTAAATTTTGTCAACACCCTCTGTGCTTCAACACTTCAAAGTACACAGTGGAGGATCTACTTTGCCGCAGGAACATGGAAAATGTGGTTTTACTGCTTAGAGATGGGAGAAGCAGAAATAGGCTTGGCTCAGTTTGAGTGAAACAAAATCCTGGGACAAGACAAAAGCATTGATAGCCCAGGAGTCACTCAGTGAGCCTCGTTAAACCTTTAAATCATTGGTAAATCTTACAGAACCATCTCAGGAACACTTCCCTCTCTTTCAGCAAAAAGGAAAGAATTTGCTCTTCCAACAGAAATAAATTAGTAAATTAGCTGAGCTTTTTTTTAGGAAGAAAAAAAAAAAGTTCTGGTTGGTTTGCTTTACTCCCAGTTCCATGAATTGTCCAGATACTGAGTATTTACAGACTCTTTACACAGAGCTGAAAAAAAACCCCAAACGGGAGCAATGAAAACTTAAATTGTGTCATTGGACTGCAATTTGAGCAAAGAGGTTGCAAATTTGTTCCTTAAAGCACTTTAGAGGGTTCATTAAGTAACCACTAGGTTTTAAGAAATTAAAAATATATATATATATATAACTTTGCTGACTTTCACAAGCACCACTGTAAGAAGCACAACTGGAAAGAATACAAATGGAACAGAAGAATTTCATATATAACATTTCCTACCAAACTAGAAGAAAACCAAAACTGAGCCTAAAATGCCTTTTTTGTTTTGCAAGTCTCTCCCCACCTCCAACATCTGACCCCAAACCTCCTCTGGCTGAGGAGTCAGCAGGAAACAACCTGGGCAGAGCAGAGCAGTGTTAGAACACAAATGAACTTCCAGCAATATCTCCATCATGTGCAATTGTGAATTGAATGAGTTGTGGTGACTCGGAATAATTAATCTTGTTCAAGCAAGGAACACTGGGGAAGAGATACCCAGTGAGATCCCAATTAGTTTTAAAACTAAAAAGTGAGAGCTCAGTAATATGTTGTTTACACATTATTAGGGCAAGGAATCTCCAACACTCTAACCAGAGCAACAGAGCAATCACTAAACATTTTTCACTTTATTTTCCCCGAAGCTTTTCAAGTTTTGCAGAGGACTTTTCCTCCTCAGCAGCTTCTTCAGTCCCATTAGAGCACCTGAATGTGAATAGAGGCTGTCAGTGATTCCCTTGGAAATACCAGAGTGACTTCTGCTCAGGATAATGTGCACTCAATTCCTCCTACAGCAACAGCAGCCTGACAAAGCTAGAGACAGAAGTTAAAGCTTTGGGGGGAAAAAGAAAGAAAAAAGGGAAAAGAAAAGCTAAGTTGAGAAGTTTGCCACTCAACTTTCTAAGAGTGAGGAATATTTCAGCCAGGAGATTTTAGATGTTTGCCCAAAAATCCTGAGCAAAAGGGGTTAGAATGTGGCTACAAACTGAGGAGAATTTAGAGTTCAGCCTTCGTGGTCTCAGCCAGGATAAGAATCTGAAATCTCTGTTAAAGTGGTATTTCTGGCAAGAAAAGAACATTTGTGATTTTAAATCACTTAAATGATTTCAGACAGACTTGCAGCAAAAGAATTAATCACCTCGACAGAAAACCAGACAAAAATCTACTGAATTGCAAACCAAATGCAGACATTGGTTTCTTCTATCACTTTGCATAAAAATATTCTGTAAAGAAATTAATTACATAATAGTGACACAACATAGGCAAAATATTTTGGTGCTGACATTATGCTTAATTGTTTTATAATTATTTAATTATTTCCAAAGTCAAATTGCAGTAAAATTTGTATGTTTTGCTAAATATTTCAATCTCATAAAAATTAATAGTCTCCATACTTTGGGAGAACAGAAAAAAGTGTTCTCCCCACTGGATGCTTTGGTGCTTAATAGTTCTTTGCCTGATTCATTTGTGCAAACATTCCTGTTTTTTACCATCTCCAGGTGATGCCTTTCTACCTTGTAATAAAACTTTCATTGAATTTTTAACATAAAAACAGGACTGCATGTCAAAGCATCGTTTGTTTGTTCAGATCTTGCAAGTAGGAATAAAAATTCCTTGTCAGACTTTCAAAACACCCACTTTGGCTTGTTTTTAAATTACATGATTCTTTGCATAGGGAAGAGAAGAACCCAAAGCTTAACCCTGAACAGTTACAGAATTCTAAACAATTCTGTGGCAATTGCAGTGGTGTCATGCAGTTGTGGTGTCTGAAGTTCTCAATAACAGTTCCACCAGAACTTGTCAATGGCATCTTTGGAAATTCTCCTTCAGCAAGTGGGATTATTTCAAATTTGTGAGCAAAGGGAGCTCTGTCCCTCAGCTCAAGAACTCAAGTCCTTTCCTTGTTAAATTTGCTGGGGAAACAAGTCTTTGTGTTGAACAGAGACTTGTCAGCAAAGGAAAAGTGGGTTTCAGGAGTTCCTGGCTTATCTTGAAAGTCAGCAACCCAGGAAAGCTCCAGCTCAGGGCTTCCCCCAAATACACCTCAACAGGCTGAATGGAAAGAACTCCTTTAGGGACAGAAGTTTTGGGAATTGCAGCATTCTCTCCAGAAGGGCAAACCCACAGTGAGACTGCACTGTCACAGGATGAGTTCTGCCCAGAGCTGGGCAAAGGCAGAGTGAGAGGAATGGTGGCTCAGGAGGAGGAATTCCCCTCAGCCCAACCTCCTGGAACACCACAGGACACAGGAAGGAATATTCTCCTTTGTTCAAAGCACAGACTTTGCTCTCAAGGCCAGAGGCTTCCACCAAGTGTGAATAACATCAATGTGCTTCTCCATGAGCACAAAAAAGGGGCTTCCTGGCCAATTTATTTTCAGCCTTCCAGAGCAGCAGTAGAGAGATTGGACAGGAGAACTTCCTACAAGATGCCATCCTCTAATTACTGCGACTATCAAAACGAAGATGAGTCATTAAAATTGGATGAATACAGCTGGAAGGCTATTTCCTATCTTAATTCCATCTTAATTGTGAGAGCAAATCAATAAAACTTTGGCATCCCTTTTAATTCTGCTGCCTGATTCTCCAAATCAATAATATTAGAAAACTGCTCAGGAACATCCAAAATGAGCAAACTCTTACCTTGAGTGCCTGCGTGGGCTGTCTGAACAAAGAAAGCTCCCAGAAAGCAGCCAGCTCCATTAAAGAGAGCTAAAAAATGCATGGAAATCCCTCTCATTCTTTCAGGCACAAGCCAGAAGGAAAGTAAGGAACCTTAGGGAGGAAGCAGACACAGTTACAGGTTAAAAAAAAGAAAAGGTAAATGGTGGTGGAAGATAGATAACACAGGAAAATATATCAAAGCATCTCTAACAGTGAATTTCCATATTTTATAAGAGAATGTCCTTGCTGCAGAAGAGCAGTCAGATATGTCAGTGTGTTCCCTATACCAAAGCATTATCTAAAGTGCTTAAATGATCCTCTGTAATAAACCTTCACACACAACTCTCCATCCTCCACAGGACACAAAGATCTTTCACCCACACAGCTCCTTGCATTCGAACCCTCAGGCAGGAGCAAGAGCAGAGAAACAGCAAAAAGCTCCACAGTCAGTGAGCACAGAGACAATGGATGTTCTGCTGAGCTGCACAACAGCAGCACCTCCTGTCCCAGCAGAGCCACCAGCAAGCACTGCCCAAATCTGCAGCTCTGCCTCCCTTTGGACAGTTCCCCTGCTTCACCCCGGGCTGGCCAACACTCCTCCTCCCCAGAGTGCAACCCCCAGGCTCCCTGGCTAATTTCTGAGACCTCATTCCTCACTTTCTTGCCAGAAGGCTAAAGCAGAAGCAGCAACAGCTTTGGTGGTGAGAGGAAGCTGCAGCATGCTGTTGTAGCAGGGAAGGCTATAAATAATCCCACCAGCTGTAATTTGGCTGTAACGGCAAGGCTTTATGATAGCTGTTCTTTTTGTGCAATTTGCACTGAGCATCAAAAACTTTTGTTTCCTAATTTTGCTCCTTGAGTTCTCATCCACACTTTTTCTCCCAAACCCAGAGTCTCCCCACATTATTCATTGAACTAGAATGACCTCCAGCTTGAAAAACTTGCCAGCAGAGGAGCCTATTTGGATGCTGAGCTGCCTGAAGAACCTCTGAATACAAATAAACTTTGCAATCACCACCTTTCACCATTTTTAATTTGGATGTCCAAATGAGAACTTTGAAAACTATCAAAGCAAAAATAATATGGACACAATTAGGTCACTTTGAAGCTTTTTCTTTCCCAGGCTGAGCAATCCCAGTAAGAGAGGTCCTAATGAAGACAAGGAGTTCAGTGTGCCAAATCTAACTTCTCTAACCAAGCTCTTCAGAAATATCTCCTTTCTACCCTCTGCCTAGAAAAACATGAACATTTCTGTCTCCAGCGTGGATCATGTACTTCCAGGTCCAGTAAATTATTATGATAATTGAATTTGACCTTCTGCATAAGAAAGGCAGTAAAATGTCAGGAAAGGGAAGCAACTCTTCTGGTGTCGAGGCTGAAGTTAACATCCACAGAGATGCACTGGATGGCTCTGGTCAGCAGCTCAGCTCAGGTGGGAGCAGAAGGCTGGAGCTCAGCTCAGAGGCTGCCTGCAAGGCTCAGTGCTGCTGGAGGTGTCTCAGGAGCTCAGCACCTCCCTGCATGTTTTTTACATGCAACTCCCATGCTCAGATTTAGTCCCATTCTCCTGGGCTCTCAAATCACATCTCTAATTGCAGCTCTAAGCACAATGCTTCATCTCTACTTAAATGGGGAAGGACAGCTTTTCTTCCTAAGAAATTCTAACCACAATCCTTTAAAAACATCTTAAAAAAAAAAAAAAAAAAGAGGGGGGGAAGAAAAACCCCAAGATGGAGTTTTATTTCTTTTCTAAGGGCTAATGTAATCTTCCAGTCATTGGACTCCAGCTGGGTCCCAGTGTGCTGGATTAAAAAGCCTCATTCTACCAGCAATATTCTTCTCGTGCTTTTGCATGAGAAGACTGTAAGCAAGTCACCTCCCAACCTTTTTTTTGTTAAGCTAAACAGAGAAGGTCACAGTTTTCAGTTACACTTAGCCTGTAACCTAGAAACCAAATTACCTGCCTAGAAACCTGTCTCAGTTAAGTACTTGAGAGCTATCAGATGAAGAGGCATTATGAAAGTGCTAAGTATTTAAAACTAGGGAAAATTACCTTTTCAGTGACAGACTGTGACCCACAGCTCTCAGTAGTCTCAGAGTGTAAGAATGAAGCTGAGACACTGAAGTTATTTCCTGCTCTGAAATGAAAACCTGAACATTTCTGGGGTTGTACTGGAACAAGAGACACTCAACCCATAGAATTAAATGCCTGCAGAGATCAGGCAGTCAATTACTTCATCTGTGTCTCTAAGTGAATGTTGCTTAGATTATTTTTATAATACTAACTTCTTTTTTTAAGCTCTGAAAGGTAAAACACTGGTAAGCACTCTGCATGCTCCTGTGAAGAAAATAAGCCTCAAAAATGTCAGTGTAGACACAGAAAAGTGAATTGTGGAAAGCAGAGACGGTTCAGACTCACAGTCGAGGTCTGACTACATGGTGTGTGCATGGCAGGCACAAGCTGAGCTCTGCCTGTGCTCTGAGCACTGCAGGTTTGTCTCTGCTCTCTGTCACAGGCTGAGCCATGCTGAGCTGGGCAGGAAGGTTCTCCTGACTCCTGACTGCAGCACCAACAGGATCTCCCAACTGCAGCACCAACCATCCTCTGGGTTAACCCAGCATTGTCACCTGCCTGCCCACATGTGCTCTGAGCCTCTGACAAACAGAATTATTCCATCAGCTCATCCACAGATGAGAAATGTTCAACTGCTTCCCCTTGCTCTGCCTGTGCCCTCTAGGTGCTCACAGAGCACAACCTCAGCTCAGCCCTCACACCGTTTGTGTTCCATCTCAGGAAAGCCATCCCAGCAGAGCTCAGCTCTGAAAGGAGCTCAGGAACTCGTCCAGCCCAGCCCTGCCTGCAGGAGGTTCAGCTTCCACACCAAACAGTGAATTCTGCACCCCAAGGAGCTGGCTGGACTCTGCTCCCTCCCAGCCAATCTGAACAACATCTCTGCTCGTCCTGACTGACAGCCAGCAAGACAAATTAGGCTTCTCTGAAGCAGGTAAAGCACAGATCTGCTCATTAAGCCTGTGGAAGAGAGCCAGGGATAAAACATCAGATGACAGTAATTATTTTTAGGAGGCTGATACAGTTCTCAGGGAATCAGGACACTCTTGCTTTAGCCTATTTGGTTTATTTGATGTTACTTACAGGAAGGAGTTACCAAGGCTTCGGCCACTCCCAGCAGGATGTACTGAGGAGCCAAGTGGAAACAAGGCATGGAGGAGACCAGGAGAACCTCCTCAGCCAGAGTCTGCTGCAGCGGGGGGAAGTGCTTGCGGTGGATTTCGGAGAAGCCAGCGAGCATCACCGACAGCGCAGCGCAGAGGTGACCTAGGACTGGGACAGAGAGAGATCACCAGGCTGAGCTCACAGCTTGCAACAGAGCAAACCCCTGAGAAACGCCAAAGCAGCTTCCTTCCCCCACCCCAAACCGTTTTTTCTGAGCACCTAAAGGTGAATAAAGAGTGCTTGCTACACACATATGGCAAAAGGACACCAGCTCAGCACAGAGAATTTCAGAGTGCAGAATTAATGAGAGGAAAAACTTTTCTGAAGATGAAAAATCACCAAAACCAGACCTTTTACTTTTTCTTCTTTTGGAAGATCAAGGGAGGTAAGAAAGGAGGAGAAAAAGAAAAGGCAAATGTCCTTCCAGACACCACAAGAGAGTGGGTAGGAATAACACTAACAGGCAGCAGAAAATCCTTCTAAAACTCAGATGTATTACAGATATCCCACACTTCATCCACAGAGGAACACTATTACAATATAATATTTTATATTTCTGGATGTTGACAGCATGAAATGGTTGTATCCTCTCAAAAAAGGAAAACCCAAAGCAAGCAAAATTTCCAAGTGTCTGAACCTGAATTATCTATACTTCTCATGGTTTGAGCTCCCATTGATTTTGACCAAATTTCTGATTTGTCAGCATTTCCAAGCCATAATGTGAGGAGAATTTGGGGTTTTTGGATTGTATGTTCACAGCTTTAAATACCCAATCCCTGCCCAACCCGAGCCTTGGAACCTCTTTTGCTGTTAAGGCTCCTCTAGTGCTTAATAAAAACACCAATGAATTATTGTTTGAAAATTGATGACAGGAGGGAATTCAACAGCATTTTCCAGCCAATGCACCTTATCAAAGGCAGGTATGAAGCCCTCGAGGAGCTTCTTGTAATCATCTAAAGCAAGAGTTCTCCTAGTGAAAAATTATGTTGGTACTAAAGCAACCTCCAGCAGTTCAGTATTCCTAGCAGTGCTATACATGAAGCATTTCCCTGACTAAAAGCCAATACAGTTCAGAAAAAGTAACCTCTGAGTGCCCAGAAATTTCAATTTTTCTTTTAAGACTTTACATGGCAGAGGAAGAAACCAAGAGCCTTGGAGAGATGGTTTTTCTCTTCACTCTTCTCCTTTCAGTCCTCTTTGAAACCAGTGGCTTGGAATGACCATCTGAGGCTTTGGTTTTATAGAAAAACAGGCTGTTTTGGTAATATTTAGGGATGATCCTGGGACAAGGTCCTTTATATTATCCAGACAGACATCTATACATCTAGAGATATCTATCAAATACTCATGTTTTTCATAAAGACGTCCAGATACTCAACATATTTGGGACACAATCTAAATTCATGTTGAGATTGTAATGTTTTTTAGGTCATATCTAATTTATGAATAAACCAACAACACCAGAGAAAGTAACAGATTGCCGTTTTTATGTCAAGCCCTAATACAGAGCAATCATACTTCAGTTCAACATTGTCTATGTGGTTCATCCTTGAAAATGGTTATTCTTAAATAGTTTTCTGGAAAATTTTCAGTATGTTAAACTACTTCTTCTTACAAGAGTTGAATTAAAATATAGTTATAGGCTGGCTTAACACCAACTGCCTATTTATACTTCCAATTTTGTTGCTGAAAATAATTGAGAACCTAATTAACTGTTGGCAAAAATATTGGCACTCCGAGGTGTGCCATGCTTGCAGGTGCACTCAGACACTTGGATATGGGAAGCACTGCTGCACTCACAGGTATTTTTGTGCCTCAGGTAGTTTATCAGCCCTAACAGGAGGCTATTTTGATAAATGAACCTATTAAGAATAAACCACTGCATATATTCTACTGCTGCTCAACATAACAGGATGGAACATTAATACCAACTTGAAATTTCCACGGTTTAAAGGAAAATGATTATCTGAATGTGCTTTTTGTGTTTTAATGCAGATGTTATTTTAAAAACTCGGGTAATTGCAACCTGCTGTGTTATATGCTTCTGGTTTGTATAAAACTTAATAACACTCTTAATTAGGCTAATTTAGTCAGATTAATACCTCTGTGTGTGTCAGTACTCACTGTGCTGCCTGCCATGGGGCACTGAATTAATAGCAGCACACTGAGAAAATAGTGGTTTATAAATATTTTCATGTGAGGTTTGCAATGCGGACTGGAAGATAAAAAATATAGGAAGTTTCATGAGAGTATCTGCAAAGTGGAATAGTTTTAGGTGAATACAGAACTGAAGCTGCTTTTCTGCTGATACTACATGTAGTTGATATCGGAAGAGGATTGCAGAGGATCATTCCAGATCCTGGAACAGAAGAGCTTTGGGGGCAATTAAAAACAAATAAATAAAAGAAACCCCAGTGTCAAGAGAAGGCAGCCCAACTCTTATAAAAGTTATCATTGCTTCTAGACCACGTCTTTTCAATAATTCCTTGGAAACACATTTACTTCTGAGCATCATCCCAAAGCAAGTCCATCTCAATATTTCCAGTCAGACATAATTGCATAGGGTCATCCATCACACTGAAGTTTCTCTGTCTAAAACACTAAACATATTAAAACTGTGGAAACACACATTTCATACATACCAATGTAAATGGTGGGAGAATGTGCATTGTCCTTGGAGCTGAAGAGCCAGGAGTTCATGCAGTCCAGCACAGGAACCAGAATCAGCAGGGGCACAATGCTGATCACATTCATTGCTGCCACTGGCAGGACAAACCCACTGAAGTGCAAGTTGGAATTCATGGTTTGCAGATAATATCCTGAAGGAATCTGCATTGAGGGATAAAACTCCATCCCATAACTATACCAGGTACCTTTCATGGACAAGGTTTTTACTGCATTTAGGAACCTTTGTTAAAGGGAGAATAAATAGCAACAGATTTATGTATGTTCAGAACTGAGTCAAATGTTGGTTCCTCTTTTCCAAAGCCTATTGCAAATAAGAATTGACTTCTTAATGGGAATTAAAATATCATCAACATGAATCACAGGCACTGAAAGCTGTTAACTTAATAATTTGAAGAAAATACTGTTAATCTTTAAAAAAAAAGATACTGATCTATCTCTTGGTTTCAGAAAGAGCCTTAAACTTCTAGGAAATTATGCCAAAGGATTGATTTTTTTCAGCAGTGAAAAATATCTATTTTCTAGATAAATACTTTATTATAGATTTGAAAAATGATCATATGTTTAATTTTCATCTGGTCACCAATGAATAACCTTGGTCACATACCTGTGTTTATTAGTTTTGAATGGAGTTTTTTGGTTTGCTTGGGATTTTTTGTCCTTTTGGGGGAGGAGATGAGTTGGGGAGGGAAGAGGAGGAAGAATGAGGCAGATGGAAGGGAACACAGAATGAGGCAAGAGGAAGTGTCAGTGAAGCAGTATCTGCCACATATTTGTTAGAATTTCCTTAAGCAGCATTTTAACACCAAGGACTAAAAATGAATTTCCAAGCCAGCTCATCAACTCGTTATTCCACTTGCCAAAGGGTAAACTACCTCCAAGTCCTGCTTAGCCAGGATCATCCAGACAAAAGGAATCTGAAGGAATCATGTCAGATCAAGGAGCCTCTTGACACATTTACATTTTTATCACACACATGCTCAGAAGGGAAGAGAACACAGAGCCTGGCAGGGGCTGTGAAAGGACTGCAGCTCTCCACAAATGGAAACACAGCCACCTCCACTGTGGGGACAACAGCCACACAGTCCTGTCAAAACACCAGCAGAGATCTGCAACCAAAACAGCAAATAAAGAGCTACCTCTCCCCAAAAGTGAGGGAACATTCAGGAAACTCGAAAATGACATTTTTTAAGAAGAATCCTGAGTCTCAGTTTTGGTCACTGTGACACGGCAGAGTGAGGAGCACAGGACTTCTGCACAGAACAGCTGAACCAGGAAAAGGTTCAGAGAAAGGAGCAGCAAACACTCCCATGAGTTCCTTAATGAGCTTGGCCAAGTCAATTTTCATTCCTTGCAGAGATCAGAAGCTACAGCAAGGGATATCTTAGGCAATTTAAACTCCTCTGCAAGGCTGCTCAGCTGGCAAAGCAGCACTTGGAAAAACACACCCAGAGCCAGCATTACCCCCGTGTCACAGATCTCCAGGTTGCTGTTTCAAGGTGTGTGCTCACCTGCATAACGCAGGCTCTGTACAGAACCTGGAAGGCGAACAGAGGGAAGAGCCTGGCCAGTGCCTTGGCACTCTCCACCTGCAGCTCGCTGTGCTGCCCGCCGTGGTTCTCCTTGGCATGGTCCAGCCAGCTGGGCAGCGCCAAGCTGAAGTAGTGCTGTCTGACCCAGCATCCTCGCAGGGCACTCACCATCACCCCAAACGTCCTCAGCAGGGAGCTGGCTGCAAACACACATTAGACATTGGTGTGCTTTCAGCTGCTGCCAAGATCAACAGGCCAGGACAAAACACTTGGGGAGGGAAAATGTACTGGTAGATTTGCCTTTATGTCATTTCAGGGTGGGGAAAGGTGATAATCTGGATTTGTTATAAAATAATTCTTTTTGAACCCAGTTGGTTCACAACCTAGTTGTCACAAAAGCAATCCTGTCCAACAGCCACAGAGTGAGTACCTTTTATTGTACCAGTTATTTAACACCACAGTGTGTTGCTGTGGTTCAGCAGGCAAAGTATTAATTTCCTTTGTTTTTTCTTTCCATTTATTGAATGGGATATTGACAGAATGAAAGACAGAGCTGTCCCTTACCAGTTTTGGGTTTGTAGATCATTTCACCCCGAAGCATGTGAATGGTGATCATTGCCATGAGCCCAGACACAAATGGGATAAGAAAGCCAAGGTTTCTGGCCACAGACTGCTGGATGTAAGAAATGCTGACAAAGACCACTGCTGAATTCAGGTTCACCAGCCAATGGAACCTGTGCAGAGACAAGAGAGAGAAAAGTGGAGAGGCTGAATAATAGAGAAGGGTTCACAGAAGATTAAAACATCAAATTAAAGGCATGGTTAAGTATAGTAATCATGGACAGCATCAGTACCATGCACACATTAACACAGCAATTAAAGGGGATTTTCTCTCAAATGTCTCAGCTCCAAGAGGTATATGATTAAAGTAAGTGTACTAAGGCAGTAGAGCTGAACAAATTATCAGCCTAGTACTGGAAATATTCTTGTGGGTGACATTAATTAAATACATCAACATTTACCATTTACACATTTAATATCTGGTAACAAGGTTTGTGTGTGAAATATCATCAAATCACATGCTTCAGGCTTAAGAGAGAAACGTCTTAATGCCATTACCCCTTGGTATAGGAAATACTAAATACAAACTTAATTGCTACTGTGACAAGACCACATAAACCTAATAATATTTTAAAAGATTTTAAAGAAATGTACTCATTGTGAAAATTTTAAAGTAATAACATCCAGGTGATTCATATTAAGAAGCATTGTTTATGTTTAAACATCTTTGTAGAGGTCAATTTCTTCAGAATCAATGTGGAATTCTCTGCAAAAACAAAGGGAAGTCCCTTCTTCACTTGGAATATTCTATTTATTTATAAGGTCAGAGCCATAGAACATACTGCAGGTCAGAACCAAACCCTAAGATGGGCAAAGCAATCTTCTTGAAGGATTGAATTAGAAAACAGATAATTACCAAGACTTTTGACCAAATGTTTAATTCAATAATTCTGATTGTTTGAACAGAGCTTGGCTAAGACCAGACTCAAACTCATCAGGAGTGTGCCATCTCATTTTATATGATTTTAAAATTCAATCCCATGACAAACACCCACCAAGACAGTCTACCAAAAAAAAGTGATTCTATTCTTAGGGGTTTAATGACATTAAAAATGCTTAGAATGAAACCCCCATTTTTCAAATGTTGAGATTGCATTCCAGCAGCCCCTCCTTGGGTGCCAGTGCAAAAATTAATTTTTTTTCAATTGCACATTGCCTTTCTTGATATTTCCAAAGTTCTAAGAACTGACCCATGTGGATTCCCCCAAGGAACTTTTTATTCGTATTATATCTCCTTTGTAATCAACACTGAGAAATGTCACTTTGATTAAACACAATTCTGAATGGCTAAGACCACAGTACAATAAACTCTCCAGAGCTATCTTTCAGAACAACTGATTGCTCTCCAGTCTTAATCCCCCAGAGTCTTATTTAATCAAAATGATGTTGCTAATTAAGGATTAAAACTCAGAATAGAGTAAAAAGGAAGGATTTTTTTTCCCCTCTCTCTATGGCAGGTCAAGGAGGCAGAATCTGCTCCAAGGAACTAAACAGTCTCGTCCACCTTTGGTAAAGCTACTTTATTCACTGAAGTTTGGATTTAATTCAAAACTCTTTGGAATTAGCGTAATTGGAGGAAAAAAGAATAGCCAGGAAAGTCATCCCCAAAGCAGGAGAGACCTGATTCACCAAGAGCTTATTGATTCTTCAGCATTGCATTGTTAATATGCAAATGGCTCAGTTTTTATTTTAATAACTGTGCATGTAAAGGAGGGGAAAGGGGGCAGTTTAAAGCTTTCTTTTCACCCTGCCTGGAAGCAGCAATATGGAGATTCCCTCCGCAACTTCCTCACTTAACCAGAAAGTACAGCACTCTGTGCAGGGCTACAGAAGGGGCAAATAAGGGCAAACAAATCATCAAAAATTACCTCCCTGACACACAGAGGAAGAAATAGTTAATATGAAAATAAAATAAATCCAAACCCTGATTTTAAAGAACCATTTTCAGAGCAATTTTTCCTGAAGAATGAAAAGAATTACAACCAAAATACAAATGTTAAGTGGTTTATCTGACGCCAGACCTTCCCAGCAACAGAGCTGCAGTCATACAGCAGATCCCAACCCTGAGCTCAGCAGTTTGACTGTCAGCAGTTCTGACCTCCAGCAAACCTGTCTGTCACTGCTAAAATCTACCCTGACGGAAATCCCAATATATCATTGGATTTTGCCACTGTTAGGGAGCAACAGCAAAGCATCCTGAAGGCACAGCCATGTTAAAGGCAGAAAACCAAATGGAATATGTTGTTCCAACAGCAACTAAGTTGGCAATTCTTTTGAGTAGTTGGGCAAATCATTTAATTCTGAATACATCTGTAGAAGGCCAAAACACATTCTCATCTCCTAGCAAAAGCAAAAAGTCAGGAAACCTTTTAACTGAAACTCTTGGAAATTCTTCCAAAAATCCAAAAGTTTCTCAGCTAAAAACAAAACACGAGACCCAGCGTGCACAGAATGAGTGAATTTCAAGGCAGTGCTCTGTCATTCCCAGCAGATCTCAGAATTACCAACCAGTTGAAGAAGGAGAGCAGCTCCTTGGGCCCGCAGTGCTCGAGGCTGTAGGCACTCAGGGGACACACGATCGCTCTGATGCCTCCAATGCCCAGGCTGGCTGTGAGCAGAGCAAAGAAAAAGATGATTTTCTGCTCCCGTTTGGGCAGAGTGTGAAGGAGGTGTCGTCTGTCCATGTAAACATCCTCGAAGGGAAATGACACAACTGGTAACAGTGCTGTGCCTGGAGTGGGGAGGGAATTTAAAAGGAATTAGAATCAGATAAATAAGACATATTTTTTAGAGCAGGTTTGTTAAAAAGAGAGGGAAAATCAAATTTTTTTCAATGGAAAAATGCAAAGAGGGAGAGGCACAGTTCTGTAGAGAAGCAGAAACTTTTTGGATGTTGCTGTATAAAGTAAGGTGAGAGCACTATAGGCATTCAAGAACCCAAATTTCCTCTGAAATGCTTGTAAGGATTCAAGCTCTTCTATCAAATGAGACACAAATTAACCAAATAAACCCACAAAACATCCCCCAGCAGAGTGTAGCATTTTTTGCTTTGTCTAAAACCCCAGAATTATAACAGAAACCATAATTTAAGAAACAAATTCTCAAAACTCTTGTGGAAATTTCCCTTTTTTCTGTAGCAGCTTCACAGAAAATGTGATTTTTAGAGAATGTCACTACAGCAGCAGTGCCACAAATCGCATTTTCCACTCGCAGCCCATGAAGCAAAGCTGGCAGGTGTCACCCCAGGCGTGACCCACCTAGGAAGTGCAGCAGCATGCAGATGCACACCAGCCTGACCCTCCCCAGCAGGCTCTCTGCCAGCCACGCCGCCAGCACGGGGCTGAGCACCGAGCTGCCCACGAAGCACACGGTGACCGCGGCAGCCTGGTGGCTGCGGTAGCCCAGCTGCACCGTGCAGAACACCATCATGTTGCACACGATGCCCAGGAAGGTGAACCTCTCGCACAGCTCCACCAGCAGCACACAGACAGCCTCCTGCAGCTTCCTCTCGGGCTGGGATTCCCCCTGGCTGCTCCCGGGCTGCTCCTGCTCGGCCAAAAATCCCTTCTGCACTTCTCTTCTGGCTGCATCCGCCATGCTGGTGGATTTTTGGGGACAGCTGAGGAGATGGAGCTGCAGGTATCCTCCTGTGCCTCTCGCTGTCAGCAGCAAACTGGCTTTGAATTCCACACTTGGCTACTACAATTTCCCAGGGCACCTGTCACTGTTGAGATATTACATGTAGGATCAAAGAGTATTAAAAAAACCCAAAACAAACAAAAAAAAAAAAAATCAAAGAACTATATGAACATCTCAGCTTCTGAATTTAGCAACACTAGGAAGTAGTTTATTTAATTAGTTCATTTGGGGGTGAACAAGATTTTCCCCCAGAATTATATTACCTATTAAATTATGTGAATCCAATACTGTGTGCTAAACTCAATCTGCATGTTAAAGATAAAGGTTTAAACACACATGAAAGCTAACATTTTCAGCAGAATTCAAATAACAGATTGAGAAAATAATTTGGTTAAAATAATCCAATACTTTAATTAGGCAACAAGTGAAAAACAGCAAGCAGATAAAAAGAGGGATTTTTTTTAAGGTTAACATTATCCAATCATTGTGATAGTTCTTTCTATTTCTGGTTGAAATTCCGATAATGTTAATTATAAAAATAAGTAATGTTTTAAGTCAAAAAAACAAGTTTTAAAAGAAAGTGAGTTGGATTTATTGTCAAAAGAGAAGAGAGCAACCCAGAAGCAGCCTAAGCCTCAAGTGTTTCTATTCTGCCCCACAGCTACAATGCACCTGAAGGGCCTGGGCAGTGTGTTCTCTCATATTAAATAAAAACTATTACAAGTCTAAAGCAAGAGCTCAGCAAAACCCTCCTGGTTTTCAGAGGCATTCAGCTGGGGATGAAAACAGCTGTGACCTGGAGCATGCCAAAAACTATTTCTGCCTTCTGATCCATGATAGCTAAAATGATCCTCCTTTGGACAAACCAACCCGAGAAACCCAAAGTACAACTCAGCTTAGTTTCTCTAGCAAAGCCTAAGGAAGCCAATCCCAAATCAAAACAGGACAGAGAAAATTATTTTAAATTATAGGTGCACATATCTTCTGTTCACAAAGCTACTTTTATCTACCTGTTCATGAAAAAATTATTTTTCCTTTTTTTAAAGAAATACAACAGTATTTTAGCATCAGATAGAAAACATAAGGGAAAGTGAACTCTTGCTCCACCAGATATTTGAGAGTAAAACAGTCTGTTTTCCTTAGAGTGCAAAGTTTACCTGTTCTCATGGGCACCAGCAGTGCTCAGGGAATCCCAGCAGAGCTCTGAGCTCACAGAGCCTCTCAGTCCTCATGGGCTTCATTTAGCCTCATTTTGGGTTAGAGGTGGGAAAAGAGAATAACTGCCTGAGCCTTATAAATGGCACAGGAGGAGGAAGGGGCAGATTTTTGTGATTACCTTTGAATTGCCTTTGCATGTGATTAATTTGGGTGTGGAGGTGACAGTCAGAGATCAATCAGCACATGAATTAATGTGCTCAAGGCCCAAAGAATATACAGCTTCATATAACAGTAGATCTTTAGTGATTTGCTTTTTTTAAGTTTATTTCCTTTTCTGCAGCAATTCTGGGTGCTCAGTCTATTAACTCGACATGGGTTTGGGTGAATTCTAGCTGAATCACCTGATGTTCAATTGCCTTAGTCTCACCTATTCTTACCCAAGGTAACAGAACTGCATACAGCCTGATGAAAAACTCTATTATTTGCATTACCACATGTAAATTGTTGTATATATTGAAGCTCCTAGAAACTGGACACACAAAATAACTGCTATTTCAAAATCCAGCCCTTCTAGCAGTACTTCTGTCTGCCAGTAAGGACTTTGTATATTTTTTAAACAAATCTTCTTTAAAGCTCTGAAAATGTGCCAGTCAAATCTCGGAGAGAGGTTTATAAAAATACTCTTTCTCCCATGGCACTGTCAGCTCCCTGGAGCTATGGCTGCTAATAAGAGTATCATTTGGTACCCAAAAGATTAAAATATTCCTCATACCAGGACCAACACATCAGCATCAGATAAGTGAATTAAGCTGGACAGGTTGGAACTGAAGTTTCTACTGTTTTTCTCTGACAAGAGATAGTTGTCAGCATTTTATTGTAGAGTTAATTTATTGAATTGAAGGGGCAGAACTTCAGTGTCCAGCAAAACAGCTCCCCTGGCTAAGTGGCTTTAGACCTCACTCTGTTCTAGAAAGGTCAATCTCTCGAATGTTTTGGTGAATTTAATTCAGCTTTACTCCTGAAGGGCACAGGAGAGGTGTTATCCTGCATTGTAGCAGTGGCTGTGGCTCCTGCTAAATATCTGGGGTGGAAACATAATTGATGTGGACAAGGCTGGCAGTGCAACACAAGAATTTTGACACTGTGAATAAAAAATTACATGGGTCAAGTCTTCCTAGCACCAGGATTCCCATTAACATGTACAGGTTGAGAGAGTGGCTCAGTGACCACTGACTTGAGGACTGCAATTCAAAAGACAGAAAAAATGCAGAGCAAAATGTTCATATATGGTTTTAAAAAAAAAAACAAAAATGTAGCTTCTAGGGAGAACTTTTCTTTTCCTATTAACTTTTTTTTTTCCTCGTCCTTTTTTTTTCATTTTTACATGTCATGTTGGACAATCTGTTAATTCCTATGTCCTATATCCTGTTTCACAGGTGAATAATGAGACTTTTTCTATGGAAAATGTTACATCAGACAAGCACGTGAGTGATTTCTGCACTGCCTGTCACTTCACTGTCACACTCAGAGTGCTGTGGCCGGACACAGAGCAGTGACAGAACGTGGCAGAGCTGCTTTTGGAGCTCTCAGTACTCCAAACCATCTCTGATGCTTCTGCAAAACTTCATCAGTGTCAGTAAAAATGCTGCCTAGTATTTGTCTGACTGCACACCAGGAAATAAATACACACCAAACCCAAGTGCTTTGTGAATCATGTGAAGGGTCAATTGGGAAACTGAAATGTAGTCATCATGAGTTTGAGAAAGCCAGTTTATGAAATCTGTTCTGTTAGCAAATCTACTAAAATAAAACTGTTATATATTTTATAGGGGCTGGGCATGACCTCTCTGAGTGAGAAATTTACTTTACACTCTATGAGGGCTAATTTATTTTAATAATTTTTTTTCCAGGGAGATTGTTTTAAAATTGCTGATCCTCAAACCTTTACTATAAATGAGAAATATTTTGGCATGATTACCCTGTTCCTTCAAACCGCACATGTTTTATTTTGGGGATTTTGTTCAAACATATATAATTATCTATGCTAAGCAGTTTATCATATGTTCTAAGGCTTTTGTCTTTATTGCACCTAGCTGACGGTTTTATAATTCAGGAGTAATTGAATTGCAATTATTTTTCATGATGCATGGTGTGGTTTTATATCATGTTGTTGGCAGATATTCTTTATGATGTCGTTTGGTCTAATGGGAAAATTAGAAGTAGCTCTATCATATAGAAAGATGGCTTTTTTGTGTCATGTTATAGTTTGTAGATGGCACCCAGGATATTTTCTTTTGACATATAGATTTTTAGGTAGAGGCTGAAATGAGATTCTAAAGCAGAGTTCACAGTTGAGACAATATTATCTGTACATCCAAGATGATTCCAACTATTCTCCCACAGTGACAGTTCATTCATATTGCAGTCCATTTAGTAGACTGTGGTTAGCATTCTAAAATACATA
Organism: Entomyzon cyanotis; assembly: GCA_024500445.1. NCBI lineage: Eukaryota > Metazoa > Chordata > Aves > Passeriformes > Meliphagidae > Entomyzon > Entomyzon cyanotis. Next base: position 11,109,259 of record JAKEPQ010000309.1, read on the forward strand.
TATATTAGTACCATGTGGTGGTGGAGGTCCTGCTCTAAATTCATCCCTGATCCAACAGAACTGGTTTCAGAGAAGCCAGGAGATGTCAGAATCTTTTTCAGAGGCAAATATTCATCAGAGCAGGGACTGACAGCAGATCTCACACCTCTGAAGAGCTTCCCAACCACTGCAGTGCTCAGATCATCATTAATCTCTCCTGCTGGAGGTTCACGTTGAGTAAAGCTGTGTGAGCAGTGTGACTTTGGAATGTGGGGATTAGGGCTCTCCTACCTTTTGGGAAGAGGCAAACTCACAGCTCCATGGCAATGAAGAGTTAATTTTGTCTGCAAAAGAGAAAGTCTTCAACAAAGAGACAGAAAACAGTGAGAAAAGTACAGTTTTGGCCCAAGAATGGTAGAAAATGAGAGCTGAATGCTGGAGCCATCAGAGCATCCTTTTACAAAGGAAAAAGTATTATTTTAAAGTTTCCAGTTTTATCCACAAAATAGTATCTGGGATCTCACAGGTTCTCACGGGATGTGTCAGTGATCATTGTGTGTCCATATAAAACTCTCATACAGAGATGATCACATGGAAGTTCAGTCATCTTGAAACTTTGTATTTCCATTATCTGTTCATATACATTTCTGCCTTGTAAACTGGTACAGAAGCAGTGTGATATAATTTTATTTACTCCTTTAGGTTTCTGAAGGAAGGGAAGGTTTTCCCATGCCCCAAATGCTGATAACAATAAATGATGTAACTTTACAGCTGCTGTACCTCTGTGCCTCTGCTGTTTGGTGATGTGAATTCCCCTTTGCCTCACTCCACATGGCTCTTTAAAGACATCACTGAACTTGCCACAGAACAGTTACTCCCACTCAGATTGCAGACCATGAGATCTGAATTTGTACTTGGGAATGCTGTTTTCAATTTCCACTTTAAAATCACACTGCAGCCATCAGTGGCTCCTCCACCTGCCATTCAGTGCTCACATGGAATATTTGTTCTGTTCAATGCAGAGACATCTGCAACATCTGCCCAGGCAGTTTTGAAAGCATGGAGGCAATTTACAGAAATAAAACTAGAATAATTATTATTAACTTTATTTATATTTGATACATCTTTAGGAGTTATTGGTTTTTAAACACTGGACTTTAAATTTCAGTTTAAGTGCTGGTGTGTGAATTTCAGGATAGAAATACAGTTGCTTACATGGAATATACTGAGTTTAAAAATAATCCTCCTCCATTTTGAGACATGCAATATACTACATTTTGAAAAATTCATTTTTTTTAGAGAGGTGCACCTGCATGTGTGATTCCAAAACAATATAATCAGACCAAATAGCTTTATCAAAGATAGCAATTCAAAGCTTTTAGCACAAATGCATCACAAATGCTTGCACTTAGAAATTCTCTTTCTAAGGTCGTGTTTACAGACTCTGCCACAATAAAAGAACAAAAATATCTTTGATGATTTAGCAGAGAAAAAGGTGGTACTGAAAAAGAGATGAAAAAGAATGGGATGCAAGACACTATTGAAAAATAATTGATGCTGTTACAGGAAGAAAGCCTAAACTCAAAAAGAAAGACAGAAAAGGAAAAATAGTGAAATAAATTTGGTATTAGGTGCTCACATTTCCCAGTTAGATACACAAGCATTTGAACATCAGTAGTTCTGTCACATTCACAATGCACATTGACCTAAAACCACATTTGAGTTCCTCAGCTTTTCTCTGCATTGCTTTCTCCTTGACAGACTTTTTGAAGATCTTAGATACGAAATTTCTTAGCAAGATGAACATCAAGTAATTATATTTGCAGCAGAAGCGATGAAGGTGGAGGAATGCAAACCAGGGCTTGGCTACCCCACCAGGATCTGCCAGGAAAAGAAAACCACAAGGACAGCCTGATTTCCCTGCCAGATGCCCTGGCTGAGCTTATGGTGAGGGAGAAGCTCAGAGATGCACAAGGAGATGAAGGAACAAGGATGAGGAAAACACCTTTGGCTGCAGTGTCTTTTCATAATTTCAAATCCACGTCCCGTGGAAGACTTGCAATGAGTTTGTGTCTCTCAGATTACCATGCAGCACTACCTGAAAATAAACACTGAATTCAGATCAGTTCTTACGTTTACCTATGGATGACAGAGCACACAAATTGGTCTGGCTCCTTCCAAGAGAAAAGCATCATGTTTCCTGCTTAAAGAAATGGCAGGGAGACATTTAATATGATTGCAACTAACTGCTAAAATCCAGGCAGCTGACAGCAGCAAAAGATTGCAGAGTTGTGTTGTCCCACTGCAGAGATGTTACATTTACTAGATAATCTCCAGCACGGTGCTCGTAGCTCATGTTTGTTCACACACTTCGGAGGAATGTTTTCTAATCATCCCGAGAAGTTTACAGTGCAGGGTTGAGTTGGCAGCAGTGGAAATCAGGGCAGCAAGCAGAGATCCATCAGAACAGCTCAATGGCACTGGTGGTGCTGTGCGAGTGGCTGCTGCTGCCAGTGTGCTGAGGAAACCATAATACGTATTTCTCACAGTGAAGGATGCTGGCAGCCACACAAGCATGCTTTCATGGGGCTGTAACATCCTGATGGAGCTGTAAAATCCTGAGCAGATCTAAACTCGAATCTGAAGTTTTAAAATCCTTTCTTCTCATAGTTCCTGGTGTGTTTCACCTCTGGATTTTGCAGGTGGGATGGGCAGAGTTTGTCCTTCTCTGCTAGACAAAATGGAATCCTCCAACCCAGAGTAAGATTTCAAGGGAAGGAATTAGGTTTCAAAATGTGTGCATGCAAGTAACCATTAATATATTTGCTGTGATATGCAGTAATGTGTTTAAAATGCATCTTATCAGTGCACCAACTGTTTTTCAAGCTATTTGTGAATTTTCAGTGTGAATGTGTATCCAGAGGCTCAACCTGATAGTCCTGAAGAGCGTCAATTTTCACAGGATGTCTCTAACCAGTCACTTCTGAAAACATTGTCTGCTGCTGATGAAGTCTGGCACGTTTCTGTCAGACAGGCAAGGAATGCTATTTGCCACGCCAGAGATGGGTCAGTTATGGCACACAGAAATTGTGGCTCCCTTGCAAATTACCAGCAGGGCCAAACATAGAAGTGAAGAATCCTAAACAAGATCAGAGGAAAAACTAAGATCCTGAATAGTGACTCTACTTACCCAAGGATGAATCAAACCACTATAATTTTAACAGGAAAAAAAGAAGCCTTTTCAAAATATTCAACAGTGTGACAATCAGACCATGGGCTTGATGTGTGGGGCATCAAAAAGCCTTTAAAGCCTTTCTCTCCCTGATACTGAACATCATGTTGATATTTGTCTTGCTGGGAAAATAACACACAGAACCCACAGAAATTTTCCAGGCAGATATTCTCGAAATTGTTCTGCCTTGCAAAAAGGCAATTAATTTAAGTGAATCTGATTTTTTGAAATCAGACATTAAAATAAGCTTTACCCAGCTGCAATGCTTACTGTAAACTCTTGTCAAAAATTGTTTTTCACTCATTAGGAATTAGAAAACAAATGCCATACTCCAAGTACTGAAGATATTTGGCAATTTCTTACAATAGCACAGACTTCAGTTCTCAGGAGCAACTTTATGGTGACAATGTGACTTCTGATAGAAAACATGAAATGGTCTTATTCTGCACATGCCTAGGATGCTAAGAAATCCTTCTGTGCTCAGTGGTGAGGCTGCTGATGCTACTGCCACAAACCTTGTCTTGCCCTGTCTTGGAGAAATGTTTTTGCCACATTCTTGCCATGGTTAATGATATTTAATGCAGACTATAATGTGCTGCCATTACCCCTGGTCACAGGAAAATATCTTTTGTACCTGAAGCTGCTCACAATCTTTCTGATTTAGACTTTAACTACACTCAAGACTTTTTCCAAGCATAACATTTTAGTTGCCTTTTTTTCTTTTCGGTGTAGCAGTGACATCAATAAAACCCTTCAGTGTGCAATATGGTGCAGAATCCCCCTGCTCCCCTTGCTCTGCAGGGACAAGAACAGCACAGAATGATGTTTTACAGGCTGTAAGAGCAGCCAATGGCTTGGATGACTTTAATTACAGCGCTATATTTAAAGTGGCACCGTTTTGGAGCGCAGACAAAGCCTTATTTACCACTTGAGGTATAACAGCTGCATAAAAAATTATACTCCACAGATAAATCACCCCATGATGGTGGCAAAATACTGCATTTAGCATCTCTCTGTGCCAGTAGGAGTCTCAACAAAGCTTCAGACATCTGCTAATGGAAAATAGAGAGGCTGCTTATTTTTATTACCTTGAAAGCTTTTGTGATACTAAGCTTTGGGTATATCAGGAACAACTGTTTTTATTCCCCCTGTGGAAATTCAAACTTTGTTGAAAAAGAGAGGAATAACTTGCAGTAATTTCCTGATGTTTTTAACAAGCTGTGATGTTGCACTTTTGTATTGCCTAACTCAAATCTGTGCTGCCCATATCTCAGGAGAAATTAATGTGGGGGAAAAGCTGAGCTGCATTGTCCCCACTCCGTGTGCATTTCTGCCACCAAGAGACAAGTCCTTGTCACCTGGCTGCTGCTCCCTCAGTCAGGTATGTCCCTTGTGCTCTCAGGTTCCCAAAGGAAACACAAACCTCCTGACAATGTGGCAGTGTCTATCATCTGGAAACTGTTGAAGTACGAAAAGAGCTCTTAATTTTCCCTGTTTTTTTTTTTTCTTTTTCAAAAATTCAAAGGGGATTTTGGGGTTTCCTGGAGATTCTTTTATCTGCCATCTGTCCCACCAGTTAGTTACTTAAACAGACAAAGCTTCAGAAAATACTGCCCAGGAAGGCTTTTGTTGTTTGAAAGCAGTTTGAAATTCTTTTTCACAACACAGAAAAGTGAGCTGAAAGCATGTGACACACAGGAAAGCACAGTTCTAGTTCCTCTTTTTTTAACTCCTTACACCTTTAGTCTATGCAGTACCTTTTTGTGAGTGTCCAGCTTGCACTGACACAGAAAGAGGAATGAGGAGATCATAATAAGTTAATATTGCTGCTGGTTCTGGAAGTTCAGCATGGCAGGACTCCAGAGCAAGTGCATGGCAGTGGCAGCTATTCCTGCTGGCTGGGAACTCCTCTGTAAAACTCACCCCAACCTTACCAAAGAGCAGAAGGAATTTGATTGGATTTCTGATCCATTCAATATTGCTTCCTCCAGGTCATAATCACCCCACTGATGTCCCTCTGGAAAGCTCCACATTTCCACTGAGCAGCAGTTTGCCACATGCCTGTTGTCCCCTTCTCTGCCTGCCTGGGGATGGCTGAGCCACCGAGCAAAAGGTGACCCTGGCAGTTTGGAATGCCACAAGGCACCACCACCCCATTTCCCAGCGGGCAGGGAGCCCCAAAGCTGGGACAAGGGAGCTTCCTACTGATAACAGGCTTCAGGGTGAGATATGTCTTCAGGAAGTGAGGCTAATAAACAGAATTACTTTAAGCATTTTTAGAGCTTTGTTAAAGTTTTCATTCACTTTCTGTTTTTTCTCAGCTGATTCTATTTCAGCTGATAGCAAGGATGTAGTGCAAGTCTAGCCTTGAGACAGAAAGGTTCTGACTAGAAAGGGAAAGCTATCAGCCTCAGAAGCCTGCAGACATTATGGTTCACTGCCTAAATTGCATTCATACGGCTCTCATCATGAGAAATATGCTGGGGAAGTTCAGGGGCAAGTTAACCTGCCATTGATGTACAAACTTTCTAATTAGTTGTTTTTGTTTTGCATCTAACAGTTTCTCAAAAAGGGTTTGATTTTATTTCCAAAGCAGTTCTGAAGTAAGCCAGATATCAATGAAAGCTGTCAAATACCCACTAAAGTAATACTTTCTTTTTTCTTTTCATTTTCTTTTTAACAGAATGGGAAGAAATCAGTTCTGCAATAAATTGTCGTTTGGAGTTTTTAAATGCTGGTCAGGACAAGCCTCCTCCAGCAGTTTAAATTCCTGCAGTCTATTCTGCAGCCTGTTGGCCACAGCTGCCAGGCAAGGGTTATTTACTGAGTGCCAATGGTGACAGGACATTGTGCAATGCTGAAGGACCAAAGGGCACAGCACAGCTTGCTGCAAGAAAAATGCCTCATCCTAATCGGGGAGCTCGTGAAGGGAAAAAAACCCAGCAACCAAAAAAAACAACTGGTATTGAGGACCTTCTGCCTGATAAAGACTGAAAAATATTTTAAACCTCATTAGAAAAATAAAGTTTGCCCATTTCTCCTGTTTCATACCCTGTGCAGGAAAGGAACACATATGCTGTCACATTCATATTTTATGGGCTCTTTTTTTTCCCCCAAACCTTCGTACCTCAGATTTGAACTTTAAACTTGTGACAGTGTTATGTTCATTAGAATAAAAATCACTTGCTATTTTCATTGCAAAGCTCCCCCACAGAGGTTATCTTAGCTGTTTTATAAATCACATCAGGAGGAAGTTGGCATAAAGGTTGACAGCTCACTCTAGATAATCACTTTCCCTTCTCGTAAGTGACTTTAGGCAGAAAGGAGCATGTAGCTTGCCAGTTCAGTTTTTAGTGGTCAAACATCCACACCTAACCACCACCAACACACTGACTAAATTAGCTTGTAAGGGTTTTACTGAAATGCAGCAGAATCACAGTCCTGCTCCAGAGAAAGAATCTCAAACATTCATCAGCTATTAAATCATATTTTCTCTGTCCTTCCAGGGCAGAGCTCATTACCCAGAACGACATGAACAGCACAGCCCTTTGACACAAGGTCCTTGAAGGGAACCTGGGGTTCAGATTGCTGTTGATTTATCAGCTTCCTCAACAGTTGGACTGATTAGACTAATGGCTGATAGGGATATGATTTCGACATTAAAGTCCTACTGTATTGTGAGGCAGACAAATGAAGCAAGTTAGATCTTGTAGTAAATAAAACCTGCAACTCAGGGCAAGAAGCCATTGAGTAGAAACTTAAAGGGAAACAACAGGCACCAAAAGGATCCTGGGTTTAGGAGAGAAGGTCAATTTATGTATTGTAAGCTTTCTGCACAAACTAGTAAAACTAAATCCCAGTCTTCTCTCAGAGACTGAAACAGTCCAGAAATGGTGCCAAATCCTCCCACGCAGAGTCAGAAGTGGAAAAAAAAATCAAGAAAACTATCCCTTTAACACATCACTTCCCCATGACCTGATTACAGACATGTTTTAGTTAACAGGGACTTTCCAGTGTTTCTGTTGGACTTTGCAGGCAGAGTTCTTGGGAGAGAAAGGGTTAAATGCAGCAGGTAGCGTGCAGGGAGCACAGGAGGCAGATGGAAAGTCTGTCCTGGAAGGTGGCTGTGAGAGTGGCAAACATTAAGGCAGGAAAAAGCTGAAAATATTAGCCTGAAACATAAGTATGATTCAACTGCTAATCACTCCATCTACCCTGAAACTGTTGTGTCTTAGTTAAATAAGGATAATAAGATTGTCCTTTATAAAATGGATAATCCTCAGAGTGTGTATCACTAACAGAGATATAGGGAGCTTATTTTCTCACTGTCTCATAACACAGAATCAGAAGACAAATTCAGCTCAATGCCATTAGGAAGAATAAAATCCAGCCCTGAAAAAAGCAATACTTTTTTACTCAGCTTATAATTGGACTTTGATATTAATTTCTCTTGGAAGCCAAGAACTTGACAAGGTACAAAAGGGGACTGGATATTTATGCAGACAATGAAAATTATTTATAGAATTATTAATTTTGAGGAACAAATGTTAGGAAAATAGATAAAATTTCATACTTCAGATATTTGGGAACTGTAAACTGAGCAGCTTAAACTGACAAAGAGTAGTTATTTTGGTTGCTCACAACTAAATAGTTAACTGTAGTGGTGTGGAAATAAAGGAACTTCTGAAAGTAGAACAAAATCTGAATCTTTGGCAATAACTTGCATGAAATACTTCCAGTTAAGAGGTATTACACAAGGCACTACCCATTGCAGTTGTTACTGATTCTCAATCTTCCTATACTTTTATTAGGCTGATCTTGGCTTGTTCAACACCCCAGGAACCACATGAACCTTGTATCTAATGCACCCTGGTAGTTTCAGAACCTGGCAGCCTCTTTACAATGATGAAAGGTATTACATATAGGTATTATACAGTTATTTACCCATATAAATCTTAAAAAGGCAAAGGATTACATGAGCCACCAGCCAGCAAATGGGTGAGAGTTGAGGGTGTGTTTGCAGGCAGGTGGGAGGACACTGAGCAGCTTTCATTACCAGATTCTTGCTGCTGGGCACCACGTGGCTTCATTTTTCAGACCTGTCAGGCTTCCTCAGGCCCACGTGAAGGAGATGTTGTAAAATGCAGAGATTCCTAGTCTGGTGCCAAACCACCGAGTAATGATTACGTGGTGTTTTGACATGGGAATTGCCACTGTTGAGTAGATATTGTGCCTTCCTCTCACCTGTCACTGGGTTCAATGCCCAGAAACAGAGCTGGGAGGCAACTAAAAAGTCAATCTTTTGTTTGCCGTAAAGGAAGCAAAGAGCTGAGGAAACTCAGAACTAAAACCTCTGCATTGTGTCTTCCACCTTTCTTTCTTCATGCTTTCTGAATATACTGCAAATACTTGGGAATGAAACGTGGGAACTGTTAAGAAAGAGGCAATAATTGAGGGAAGAAGGACCCTGTTTGATTTCTAGTGAAACTACCTTTAGAAGAAAAGTAGTTAGAACTGACTTAATTTTTCATGTAGCCATTAACCTCTTCAATGAGAATCTGCTGGAACAAAGATGCAGCTATTCCAGAGCCTGGGCCAGCATTGTTCCTGCATTTAAAACCAAAGAGTGCTTTTAATTTTGCAGCTTGTGATGAAAGAAAGATGTTGCATCAGGGGGAGTTCCTGGCAGTACTTGGTTTCCCAGAGAAGAGCTTGCCTTGGGTAATCTCTCAGAAAAAGAAACAGTGCAATGTGGCTGCCAAGGTCAGTGACAAGCTTAGGACACAAAAGAGGAATCAATTGGCTCCATTGTCCCCAGGAGCACAAGTGACATAAAGCATCTTTTAAGAAGCCAGAATGTTCTTCTCCCCCTGGGAAAGCAGTTTCTCCCTGTTTTGCTGCTTATTTTACTTTGGTGAGAGGTGTGGGAAGGCATGGGATGGTGCTCACTCCTCCCAGCACCCTCCTGGCAGTTTCTAACAGCATTGCTTCATTTCACCATGTTCACTCCGAGGGACACAGACCATGCTTGCCTGCTGGCAACTGGTTGGGACAACAAATGCCTGGGAAGCAGCCAATTGGGTGTGTGTGTCCATTTCAGCAAGAATTAAATATCAGTGCACCTAGGTGGCCATTCCCATTTTGCCTTGCCTTTGGACACTGGAGCTACTCTTATTCTCAAAAAGATGTAATTTCTGCAGAATGCTTTCTGAAAGCATCAACATGTGCAGTGGGATGAAGATATTGCCTTGTTCACTCCACACTCCCCTTAACCCTGCCCCAGTTTTACAGTCCTTTTGCATGTGGCTGTTAGAGATGCTGAGCCATTAGTATGACTACCCTGTTGTACTAACATGAAATTATTAAATTCACTGTTTCTGCGTTTGGCTGTATTTCCTTGCTCCTCAACGTGGCCAGTTCAATACCATTCCTAACCTCCCCTGCAGCCTGGGGGCTCTGAGTCACGTTAGCTTCAAAGGAGACACAACTCACTGTCACTCACCTGCAGTATTAGAAGCAGAGCACTTCAAGAATTACTCTGCCACCTCCTCACCTCTAAATATAGCTGCACTGCGTGGGTCTACAGCGATTTAGCTAGTCTGAGAAAAGGTCTCATTCCAAATAATCAATTAAAAATCCATCATTTTAAGAACTATGTGGGCCTCAGGCCAAATGCATCTTGGATGTAATACCTTTGACTGTTTAATGCTGATATTAATTATTTGTATTACAGCTGCAGATCCTAACTCAGAATGAAATTTCTTCGTGCTACCTGGTAGCAAATCCTGTTCCAAAGAGTGCACTATTTAAGTAGGCATGATGGACAAAGAGCAGCAGCAGAAAATCATCATTATTCCCTGCTTCACGGATGGGAAACTGAAAGACAGATTCAATGACCTGCCAAGGGTCACAGAGGAAAAGGAGTAATTCATAAATCCCAGCACAAGGTCTTAAACCATGAGATTTCCTCTCATTCTTTAATCAATAATAAAAGACCACAGATGTCTCAGAATCTAATATCTGCAGAACTGCTCCAAGGTCTATAGGCATGATACAATTAATTTCCATTAAGAGCAGTGTGATGGGAGGGCACTCTGTACTGACCAGAAGAGTAGGCCTTGCAGACTGTGCAGTTTTTAAATACTGTTTTAATGGACAATATAAAAATCAGGGATAGTCTAATTAAAATAAAAATATGGGGAAACAGTTGCCAAACCTTTGACCCAAGCTAAAACCAAAGGAACTGATTCACGAAGTAAACTGATGTTTTTTTAAAAATCAGGTCTAGAAAAAGAAAATTATGTAAGGGAAATGATTTTTAATGGATTTTCCCTTTTTGAAAAAGGGTTGTATTTTTCAGTGTAATGTGTGTTGTTGTTTGACCTTCAGGGCTGTACTTGGACACATTTTTTAACTCCCTCCTCCCCTACCAACACAAAGGATTGCCAACAGAAATTCTGAGATTCACCTGCCTGAAGGACTTGGATTTCAGGAAAAAAAAATCAAGTATCAAGGGACTTGTAACATGACCACAACCATCAGCAATGCTGAGCTGCATCAAACACCTGCAAGTTACAGGGAAGAAGTTAAGCAATGGGAGAAAAGTTCACCCCATTCAGCCCCATAAGGCCAACACAGGGAGATCCCATAAATACCTCAACTCCTTCAATCCAAATCCCTCTGCAGTTTCTGTCATGTATTTCCTCAAATGTAACAGGAATCATCGCTAGATTGTGCAATACATAATCAGGCCTTAACATGTACAGCTTTTTGAATCTTCCCATCACCATCTCTTGTTGTTTGTTAAACTAGTAGAAAAAAATAGAATTAAAAAATTATTACTACTTCAATAAGCCTGAATGTTGCAATGAGTTATGGTCAAATTTTGTGCAATATACACATTATTGACATTAATGCAATTGCACAGTTAAGCATATATGCCCACTTTTAGGTGTTGTGACAGGTTTGACTTTTAGGTTTTTCAGACATGTAGCTAAACTGGAATCTGTAGCTACTGCTCAGTTAAAACATCAAACAACAGTACAATTATGTTATTTTTAATAAAGCATGTTACAATTAGAGCATTAATATCATCAAAAAAGTGGAGAAATTAAACTTGATTCCTTACAATGTCTTAAATCTCCAACATTCCCAATATGTAAACCAAACTGACAAAAGACTAAGAAAACCTCTAGCTAGTATAGTTTAACCAGCACTCTGAAGAAATGTAGAAATTCTGGTTTAACCATTCATTCTGTAGAAACACAATACAATATAATACAATAAAACAGTATTTCACTTCCTTCCAGTGCAACACAATGAACTTTGACTTTCTAAGCAATTTGCACAGGAGGCCTCCCAGCATTCTTTGTCAAAACTATTGCACAAAAGTGCAGAAGTGACAAATTAAGTTCGCTGCTTTATCAGAGGTGCCAAATTTACTGGCTGGCATGGACTGGCTAGATGGAAACTTTGTCCCATCAGTGTTTATTCTGATAAGTTATCTCCAGCTGGTGTAGGGTAAAGTTCTCAGAAAACAGATGCCATTGCTGTTGCTCTCTGCACTTGTGAGAGTGAGCTGCAGAAAGGCTCTGCTCATTCAACATCCACCCTGGATCTTCTCTACCAACAGGAAAATTCACATTTAAAGGAGATGCCACTACTTGTGAGTGGGGTTGTTTTTTGAAAGCATGAAAATGAGTGAAATCCTTGTGTGCCACTTAAGCTGAGTGGCAGCCACATCCCAAAAATTATGAAAAAAAGCCCTGCTGGGTTCAATAGGACGTGGATTGGGTCTACTGCAGTGGAAGAAACAAAACACTGACTTTTATTTGTGTAAGAATAGTAGTAAAAAACTTGAATTCAAGGCAGTATAGCTCATTAAGCAATAGCTGTATTTTAGGCGTTTCTGAGCATTTCCTATAAGGTCATGACACTTTCTAGGTGGCTTGTTTATTCAGTAAAATTTAATAAAGGAAGGAAACTCGCACTGCTCCTCATGGAATTAATGGAATGTCCACAGAGTTTAACAGCACCTCCTGTGGAAGGCCAGGAGCAGAAACTCTGCATTCAGGCAAATCAGGCCACTTTAATGTGCCCTTGACCTCCCTTATGTAGCATTAATATAACTTTATCTGCCTTGTCAAGGGAAGAGTAGAGGGAATACTGAATGGCAAGAAGGAGTGAGAAGAGTCCCTGAACTGTTTTCAAAAGTAGAGGGGGCACAGTTTCAGGGAGGCTTTTCAGAGGCTAAAAATTCGATGGTGCACCTGATATTTCAGAATTAAATGACTGAAGTAATTTCATGGAAGATTTAAAGAAAATGTGAATGAAGAGAATTGGTGAACATAAATGAAATGTAAGAACATGGGGCTAGAATTTGCCCTTGGCTCAGCAGGCTGTGCAGGGCAGCTAAAGGGGTTCACTGGCACTGCTGAGCAGCTCTTTGCTTTGGCTGCTCCAGCCTGGGAGGGCAATGAAGGGGCTGAGTGCATCGGGCAGTGCAAGGCTAACAGCATTGGACAAAGACACTTACTGGCCATTGGCATCCAACACTGCCTGCTGCAGACAGACACCTGTGAGGAAATCAGGACAGGGTGAGAAGCATCAAGAGCTCAATTCCAAATAGTCTTGGTGTAGCTACCAGGGTGAGAAGCCAGTCTTCCACGGAAAGGGGCAAAATCCTGCTGTTCTTAAAGTGGGAAGATGATTACTATTCTTTTAGGAAGCTTTCTCATTTTCTCTTACTGCACAGCTCCTACACTCATTCTACACATATGCATACATTGATGATTCACTAGAGCTACTGTTAAGGACACATTTTCCCCTCAGCTTCAGTACACCCAAATATATAGTAAAATGCCTTCTCTGATAGCAGTGTGGCTCATTCCTGCTGGAAGAAGGCAAGGTTACTGTTTTGCCATCCCTCCCATGTAAGGAGACACACATTGACCTTTCCCAGCTCAGAAAAGCAGCGTGTCCTGCTCCATGAGAGTGACCTGCCTCAGGTCTGTAACATCTCACATCGTGGTGAGTTCTGTCCCACTCTGAATTCAACACTCCTCGTCAGAGTGCTGCAGATGGGAACAGAAAAGGGGTGAATTCAAGGTCTTTCTCTGCTGCATGGTAGAAAAAGGCTCTGTTCTTCCTGCTTGCCTTCACCCCAGGCAAGGCCTGTGGATACCTTCCCTGCAGAAGGGCACAAGGGAGTATTTCAGAGCTCCTGTGTGCAGTGCACACAGCTAAGAAAAACCTGGCCTAAATGTGAAAAGACAGATTATAGCAAAGAAAAAACAACAGCCCAACAAAAACTCGCACAGCTCCCAGAATTATGTTATTGAGGACGCAATTTGTCATCTGCTGTATAATAGAGCATACATTTCGAAACAGGCTGGCAATTCCATTTCATTCACTCTTCTCTTTCCTATTCCACAAGTGTCATTGAAGGTAAGCAGCAAAGTCACCCTCTTCATGAATTTCTCAAACAGAAATGCTCTCCTGAGGATTGTTATCCTGCCGCTGTGTGATCTAGTCTGGAAGCCTGCATGTTCCAAATTAAAGAGAACTCTATGAATCAAAGCTGAGAGACTTAGTACTGAGATATATAATGAGCACAAGAGCACATGAGGCCCAGTCCTGCTTCCACAGAAATGAGCAGCAAGGGTCTGATTCTGATTCTGATGATCCAGCTATAAATCAAGAGCAACTTCACTGAAGCACATATGAGTAAAAAGTGAACAAGCAGTCTTTCAGCCACTAAATTCTCAACATATCATGCACTGTATTTTGTACAAAACATTGTCCCAGCTTGACTTTGCCTGCACGGCCATCCTGGGACAAAATGGATATATTCAAAGTGTGTCTTAAGAGAGGAGCAGTTATGGTACAGCAGAGCAGTGGGTTAGCAGAGCCTGTTGAGCCCCTGACTGCCCAGCTGAATTAAAGAGAAACAGGGAGCCACTCAGAGTCTAAACTAAGCAAGTTTACTTCTGCTGTCCTGTCAGATCCTCCCGAGTCCTGAGCTGCAGGCAGGATTTGATGACCAGATACCTATTATGAGATCCCATAAAATTTTATGTGCTTATGAGCAATCTTTATTCAAACAAAATTGACAGTGAAGCCGAAAATCCCTTTGTATTTTGAGACTTAAAACAACAGAGAGCACCAGCCTTAAGCCACAATATGTTATATCAGCCAAAAGATTTTCACCAAGACTAGTTAGAATTGCAATGGCAAGGAAATCAATTAGTTGCAGCAGTGTGTAACAGAGAAACACTGGTTATTGTGGCTTGGAGGGGAAAACAAGAAATGCTGGTTTTTTAAGGCATAGTATTCATCAGAATGGCAAGGTTGAAGATTTGAGAAAGAAAATTGCCCACATTTACCATAAGAATGTATGATTTTGTGATGTTCTTTGTAAACAGGATTGCACCAAAGAAGATCATCACTGCTGGAGAGAGTAATTGCATCCCTATGTTATCACCTCTTTATCTTTTTAATGAGAATTGCCTGACAAAGGACCTTACACTGGGTCACAACTCTGCCCAAGGAGGATTTGTGTGAATATGTATTTGTAGCCTATTATTACTGGGCATTATATGGACCACTAAATGAAAAATGGTCCCTGTCCCAATTAACTTTTAAATCAATTACACAACTCCTTTTCTCTACAAGCTAAAGGATGGAGCAAGATGCAGCCTCTTGTCTTGCTACTGTGGTTTGTTTGTTTTTATTTCCCATCCCGGGGCTTTAGGGAGTGTATTTCTGCTAAGTATTTCTGCAGCTGTTCAAAAGCAATCTTACTGCACAATACAGTATCTGAATAATTGTCTCGGGTGACTATTAAAGTCTACTGCTGCCCCATAAAACCACGAGGAGTAATCTTGCACCACAGCAGAAAATATCCAACAGCCAACCCTGCGGAGTGTCGTTTCTGTTAGGAGAGAGCTGCTGCAGCTGAGTGGAGATTCAGGAAGGCAGAGAGAGTGCAGGGAATGCTCTGGACCTTAAATTGTTTCTTTTCTTGCCGACTAAGCAAAGCTGCTGATTGTTAAATATTGAATTGTCTGTATTCATCCCCGGCCAAGTGAAGTCAATGGACAGAAATCGAGGAGGACTTTAACCTGTTACACATGGAATGTTTGTCTTCTGCTTTGCCTCTCTGTCTCTCCTTACAGCCTTTTATATAGTGCACTAAAGGAGCCCCTTTAAAGCCTAATGTATGGTAATACACTTTAATTGTGGTTGGTTGGCCTGTTGGGGATAAAACGTGCTGGTTCTGAGGAATTTTGCTGACTCCAAACTTGGCTCTGTATAGAGAGCTGGAGGAGGGGAGATTACTAATAAAAATAGCTGTGCTACCTGGGGAAGCTCTGCATACTGCATAGGTACTGTTAGATAGGCCCTATAATTGCAGATAATTGATTTTTTTTTAACCATGGCGTTTGCCTCACATTGACTACACAGCCTGCCTCTTAACCCTTGCACAGGAACAACTCACACACAAATAGAACTCGCAGACAAGCACTTCTAACTTAGCCAAATACTCTCACTTTGCTTTCAGTACACAACCCCTTTCAATTGAGTTGGACACTTACAACACTACACTGAGACTGTAAGCAGCTTTAGAGGATACTTTGATAATGACCAGTAAATGAGCTTTGTGGGGTCTCTGCACAATGTATAAATGATGTATAACCGGGCATATAATCAGCAGATATGACCACTCCTGTGCTCTGTGGGGTTTGTATCCTTTTCTCTCACTGCTTTTGGGTCACCACCCACTGTGACTGGTCACTTCAACCACTTACTATTACTTCTGTCTCACAGGTGAGTATCTGGAATTCTGAAAAAAATGATAAATTCCAATACTGAGAACTGTTGTCCTCTAAACAGGGGCATGGATAAAAGAGATAGATGGATGGACACTGCTCTTTTGGTGTTAGAAGCTCAACCAAAAGGCAACTTCTGCCAGAGAAACCTTCACTGAGCTATACCCAGCAGGAAGAATCCCCAAAGGAACAATAATCCTTTCTTGCTGTTTTTGAAGCAGTTCCCTGGAGAAACCAGACAGAGGCTTGAGATCTTATGAAGAAGTGTGTGAATCACAGTGAAATTACATAGGTGTCAACATTTGATATAGTGAAAGTGCTTTCTAACCAGAAGGTGCAGGTTTTAATAGAGTAGCACAAAAACTGACTCTGGTCCATCATGCTAAACATTTTTATAACACTTTTCTTGTGGTATTGAAACGGCATTTCAGATTTTAAGTTAAAATATGGACTGAAACTTAGTGTTCATGATTTGTTTTACTCTGTAAAATGCTGGTTCATTTAACGAAGGGGACATAATTTGCCAATTTCACTTGGCAAATTGTTGAAGAAACAACTAATTTATATGATCAAGTGGGTGGTGAACTAAAGCTTGAGGTGTGGTGAAAACGTACTGTTGGTACTCTCTTTACCCCTCTAATTATGGTGAATAAACGGAGCCAGAGAAGGAGACAGGACAGAACAATACACGCCTCTCTTTTGCCCTCCCTGTTAAAAGACAATGACTGCATTTATCTGGCCTTCTTGGGGAGTATCTATTCCTTCCTGGAGGTTAAATGAGAAACTCTTTTATTCCTACTTTTATGCTGACCCTAAACTTGTGTCCTGATTCTACTGTCTCTGGCTATGTGGACAGTTCTTCAAGTTGATGGGAAAATTGTCATGAGGAAGGGTTGCTCCCGTGAATGAGGTTTGCAAGATCAAGCCCTTCATGATCAGTATAACCCTGGGCTCTGGGCTGATTTGGCATCGCTGATTTACAAGAGCAATGCTATTAGCATCCAAGGGGCAATCGACATGAGTGAGGACTGTGGCAATGAGCCCCTCAGGAGCAACTAGCAGCGCAGTTATGTACCCAACCTCACTGAGATCACAGCACTTCCCAAATGTTCTGCAGGCACTTTATGCTGCTACTGAACTTGGAGAAGAAAATAGACCTTGAGCACAAGTTCACTGCTGCTTGACCGCCTGCCTGGGCCGCAGCCTTGCCTTCCCCTGTCCAAGGGTGTTCAGACAGGAGGCTTTTCCCGCTCGTTTTCACACGTCTGCTCCTCTCTCCCGGCTTTGCCGGTCCTGCCCCTGCCCTGCCGTACCGTGCCCTGCCGCTCCCCGGCCGCCCCGGCCCGGGCAGGATCCGCCTCCGCGGCCGGCGGGCAGGCGGGGCCGGGCGGGCCGAGGCGCAGTGTCCCCCGGGAGCGGCGGGGCGCGGAGCGGTGCGGGCCGGACTGTGGGCACGGCCGAGGTGCGGTGCGGGCCGAGGTGCGGTGCGGTTCAGGCCGAGGTGCGGGCACGGTCGAGGTGCGTGGGCGCTCCGCGGTCCGGCGGCTCCGCACGGCCTGGGAGCGGAATCCGCCGCGGGTGCGGAAGGGCGCGGAGCGGGGCTGTGTCAGGGAGCGCTGCTGGGAAGGGCGGTGCGGGGAGAGCCGGGCTGGCGGCGGGGACATCTCCCGTGGGCCGGGAAACGGCGAGGACATCTCCAGGGGCTGGGGACGGGAAGCGGCGGGGCTGGAGCGGAGCCTGTGGCGGGAGCGCGACCGGAGGAGGAGCGTGGCAAACACGCACGGACGAGCGGCGGGCGCTGCCATGGCGGAGCGGACACGCTGTGGGAGCGGCTGTGCCCTCACAGTGCCATGGACACGCTGTGGGAACGGCTGTGCCCTCACAGTGCCATGGATACGCTGTGGGAGCGGCTGTGCCTTCACACTGCCATGGACACTCTGTGGGAGCGGCTGTGCCCTCACAGTGCCATGGACACTCTGTGGGAGCGGCTGTGCCCTCACAGTGCCATGCTGTGCCCTCACACTGCCATGGACACTCTGTGGGAGCGGCTGTGCCCTCACAGTGCCATGGACACTCTGTGGGAGCGGCTGTGCCCTCACAGTGCCATGGACACTCTGTGGGAGCGGCTGTGCCCTCACACTGCCATGGACACTCTGTGGGAGCGGCTGTGCCGTGTCACAGTGCCATGGACACTCTGTGGGAGCGGCTGTGCCCTCACACTGCCATGGACACTCTGTGGGAGCGGCTGTGCCCTCACAGTGCCATGCTGTGCCCTCACAGTGCCATGCTGTGCCCTCACACTGCCATGGACACACCGGACACTCCGAGCCCGCACGGAGGTGCAGAGAGACATCACTGTCGTTACTGTTATTGCTGTTATCTCCCATGTAGGTCAGGCTGTTTGTAACCTTAATGAGCGTATCCCTTAAAGGCCCGTGCTGTGGAGGATCTGGGGTTTGTGTTTGTGTTCCTGCTGGTGCTGAAATCCCGAGCTGCTCGGTGTAACTCCTGCTCTGCACTCCTGGCCGTGGTGACAGCTCGGAGAGGCCACAGTGCAGCCGGGGAAATGGATAACTGTAGTGCCAGAGGTGCTGCTGGACAGCTTCCCGTGCCTTTGCATCATTCTTGGATGTATTTTCAGTACAGCTTCGGGAAAAATGCTCTGATGCTGTGGATTTACTTTATTTTTGTTGTGTGAAACACTGTGTGCCTTTTGCTGTGATACAAATTTAAAAGTAGCTGAGCAGTTAAAATATTTTAACAATATTGTTGAAATGAACAGAAACAGGTACTGTCCATTTCTGAGACAAGTCCTCACCCAGTCACTGTTTATCTTGAGACCTGGGAGAGGAGGGAGATTTACACTGAGTTAATTTCCTGTGGTCCACAGAGCCTGTGCTAGGCCCAGTGACCCAAGCACTGTTAAAAAAGGATAAAAGGGAGCAAAATCAGCACAGCAGACATGTGCAGGCAAGGCTAGGGTTGTTCTCACTGAGCAAACAGCTGCTTACCTCCATCCTGCCCACTGCCAGGCAAGTCTTCTCTAGTGCTCTTTGCTCACCAAGTTCTCCTTGTTTCACAATAGCAAGACGAGATCCTTAAAACTCCAATCCAGTGAATATTAACATTTTTATTACTATTGTTAAAATTATGTCATAGGAAGTAAGTTAGCTGAAACAAATGAATTTATTTTGGTCTCTAGTGAAGCTAAGACATCCTAGTTTTGTGGATTCCTAATCACTAAGTGCATGGTTGAAGCACTCAGTGAGGCAAAAGCCTGGTTCTGTGCAGGGCAGAAATTGAATGTGCTTTTCTCTTCACATGCATTCAGTCCTCAGCACCTCTTAACTTCATGGTGTTGATAAAAGGTACCATAGGATTGTGGGTTTGGTACAGTCTCACTGGAAAGAGACTTCATTAGTTTAAGCCTCCCATGATGAAAGCAGAAATAGTCCTCTCCTTTTTGTCATTACAACTTAATCTTTGCCCGTGAGTCATGCGAAAAGCAATTTTTAAGAACAAGGTCTCAAAGGGGAAAAATACGTGTTCAACTTGGTTTGATCACAAGTTACTGCTGGGTAGGAAGATACTGGTTAGTTTGAAAGCTGAAGTGCAATTATAATTGTGTCATTTTACATACAAAAAAGGGTAGGCAATACTAATCTTCCTTTTTACATTCTGTAGTGTTCATAGTATTGTCACCCACTCTTTCTACCCTGGTAACTGCTTAGGGAAATTTGCTAGTTCAAATGAATTGGTCTAAAATTGGTCTAACTCCTTGTGTTATTTCAAAAGAGTACTAATTTCTGTGACTAAATGTTGTTTCTGCAATTGCATTAAATATTTTGGTAGTTTTTACTTTGACAGTTTAATAAGCAGTTATAATGGAAGCAAAATGTTATAATTTATCATCTTAAGCGATTATATTATGCTATTGTGAAAAAAAAATGGGAAAATTGTTTGAAAAGAAACTTTTCACAGTGGCAAAATTGTGCTGTCATTGCAGTGATGCTAAAAAACAAGGCTATTAAGACAATGTTGTTGTCAGAACTTTGGATTACAATGATGTTAGCTTTAACTAACTTTAATGTTTTTTAAAGGTCGTCAGTAAAAAGGGGAAAAATGGCTAAATCGACCCAGTTAATTGACAATGAAGTCTTCCGGGCTTACGCTACTTACACAGGCATTGTTCTCCTGAAAATGATGCTAATGAGTCTGATAACAGCATACTTCAGGATCACAAGAAAGGTAACCATTTGGAAGTACTGTCTGGGAGAATGGATTGAAATTTGTATTGAAATACAGAGATATCACAGGTATTTCTTTTCAACTTTCAAGTACTGCTGCTGTTCAGTAAAGAAACTTGGGCAGTGCAGACCTTCAGCCTTGTAGGTCCTTATGCTCTGTCAGCCCTTTGGCTTTGCTGCAGGCTTGTCCATCTCACAAGAAGGTTTCATCTAAATGCATAAATTACATTATACTAATTTGTCAGCACACAAGCTGTGTACAGGCTGGGCTCAAGAAAACAGTAATCAGTGAACATTGTATTATTCCCTTTCCTTTTAACTTCAGGAAGGTAAATGAGGTTATTGAGGCATTGGGAAAGAGAGTGACCTTTAGAGCAAGCTGCCTTGACTGGATGAAACATTTTGGCTTCTAATGTCTCTTACGTTTGAAACAGGCATTTGCAAACCCAGAAGACACAGCATCGTTTGGAAAAGGGGAGAGTGCAAAGAAATACCTGAGGACTGATCCAGATGTTGAACGTGTGCGCAGGTAATGCAGGGAACGTCTGAAAGTTATCCCACACCTAGTAATCACATTGGTTCTGCTTACTCCACTGCTGTTGCAGCATCCATAGTTTCCTCCCAACTGTCCTTCTTAGTGGAAGTTTTCTGTATTTTCTCCTGCAAGTTCATGGCAACAGATAATGCCACACAGATTTAGCATGGCTTCTCTTCTGTATAAGTGGCTGGAATGTGTTCAGTTTATGGGGAAAAGAGATTTTTTTTTTTTTTTCCTTCTAGAAAAGAGATTACTTTCTTCAGAGTGTTTTTGGGGGAGTTATAATAAAAAACCTGGAGGGAAATGTTTCTTTGTAATGGTAAACACATTCTAAAAGCAGCTGCAAGACAGTGCCATGACCTGATTCCAGCTGGCTCTGAAATTTGACATCGTTAGTAAGGCTTAGAGATTGTTTCAATGAGTAAATTTGGCTGGGAGTATAATTTATCTAAAGAGGTGAAGGGAGCTGGGAAGGTTTAAGAAGGGGTGTGAAAGAACACTTCAAGATATGGAGTTCAGTCTCAACACATTTTTAGTAAATTATATTATGGTTTCAAAATTCCAACATTTTCCAGCTATTTTAGTACCCAGAGTGAAGAAAATTAACAAAAAGCCTAACTGTCACACCTGTTAGATGTTCAAAAATAACCTTCAAGATGATGGAACTTCATGAACATTTGATGGAATGGTTCCTGTGTAGGATATTTGTTGGGGTTTTTTTTTATGGACACCACAGGCTGAATTTATGGGATTAGAATAGACCATCTGAGCCATGAACTCTAATAGTTTCATTCACAGTCCTTCAGTTAATTGAGAGAGGCTACAAGGAAATGACATCTCTCTCTCTTCTTCCCTGACTTTGCATTCTTTCACACCCAGGTGCACTCAGAAACCTCATGTTAATCCCTAATATTATCAAGATCCTGGGGAAAAACCCAGACCTTCCTTACAGAAGATCAGAAGCTTAAAAATGTGGGGTGCAGCAGGAGAGAGCAGAGTTTATCAGGGGAACCTGCCAAAGTGGTTTCAGTAGCCGAATCAATCCCCTCTGCAGAGCAAGCCCAGAGTTGTTTTAGGGCCTCAATAGTAGCATGCTGTGGCAATGGTGAAAAATAGTGAGTGGTTTATTCAACAAAGTGTAACCCTTTGCTTCTTTCTCCAGAGGCCACCTGAATGACCTTGAAAACATTATCCCCTTTGTTGGCATTGGACTGCTGTACGCTCTGAGTGGCCCTGAGCTGTCCACAGCCCTGCTGCACTTCAGGATCTTCGCTGGGGCCAGGATCCTTCACACCTTTGCATACCTGATCCCTCTTCCCCAGCCTGGCAGGGGTTTGTCTTGGGCAGTTGGCTACTCGGTGACTTTCTCCATGGCATACAGAGTGCTGAAGACAGTGTGGCTCCTGTAGCAGAGCTGTGGTTTCCTTGTTCCATTCGACATTCCACACTTCCCAGCACTGTACGGTGATGTCTCGAGTGAGCCAATGAGTCTTCCACGGTAACTGGAATTCTTTTTTAACAGAAGCTTTTCATTCCTGTCCAGAAGTGTTTCTTTTTGGAGGAAAAAGAATCCTTCTCTCTGTATTCCCTGTTCATGGGTTGCACTGCCAAATACTAGATTGGATGTTCCCTTTGCGATTTGTCAAGTGCTTACAATTCTAAACATGCAATGATACTGTATTGATAGCATGTTTGATAATTTTCTACAGATGCACTATTTTTGGCTGTAGCTCTGAAGTCTAAATCAATAAAGACAAGATTTTAAAAAAGAGCCTGTTTGTATTTTTGTTTTCACTTCGACTCTTCTCACTGCAGCCAGAATATTGCATGTCACTGTGTATCAGGAAGAGATTCCAGTCATACAGTTCTTTGAAGAAAGCTTACCTTAATAATAAGACATAACCAGCAATGGTAGTCTTGTAAAAAATGTTTGTATAATCCACTTTGGGATTAAAAAACCTAAACCGTTGCAGCTCCATTTCTTTCAGTTGAATAGATTAAAAAGAAAGAATTTGTGCTAAATTCTGTTTGGAGACTTTGGTGAAAATTTGAAGTAATTATTTTTGTAGGAGTTCCTGCAAACATAGGTTTTGTGACTGGATAAAGTGTAGACCCTTTGTAGAGGATTTCTTTTTTCATTTTAGAATAAATTCAGCATAAAATGAGTGACACTTGCAAATGTAGGTATCAAGTAATTCAGATGTGCATATGTAATTAGTTTGTGTGTCATGCTGTCATAAATATGTTTCTGATAGGAAATTTTGCTCTTTGCTTACATCTTTCTATGATGTGTTAGTTTGAAATATTTTTTAAAGACTTTTCCTGAGTTTCTTTTGGTTTGGTTGGTTTTTTTGAGGGTTCTTCAGTAGCTCGAGCTTAAATAATAGTACCGGATTTCAAGTGACCCAGAAAAGTCTTTATATCCAGTGTGCTGGTCATTGGGAAGTGTTAAATGTGTCAAAGCACAGCTCGTTTGGTTTCCTTGCCTACCCCAGAAGCTGTGCCGCTAAGGGAAGGCCCAGAGAGGAGCTGGAGAGTTCTCTCTGCTGGCTGCATATGTCAGAGATTTTGTTTTGCTTTTTGCATGGGAGCAGAAGTTGTACTGCAAGGAATAACTCTGGAGGGCTTTCTACCCGCAGTTGTGAGGTGGAGTTTGAGGCAGTGTTATGTTAGGCTGCAGCTCAGAAGGGTGGCAGGAGGAATTGGGAAGAGTCCAGAGAGTGGTTTAATCCAAAGAAAGGGTTTTTATTGCAATTCAAGTGTGGTGTTTAAGTCATGTCTACTAAAGGAGAGAGGGTGGAACTTGAAATCAAGAAGTTTAAGTTGATTTACCAAAAGTTAAATCTAACAAGTGAGTAAAATAACAGAGAGCTGGATGCTATAGAAGGAGAATGAGAGGTGATCAGTGTTAAAGGTTGAATGCTGTGGAGCTGCAACTGCTGAGCTGGCAGAGTAAACACTCATCAGCACCTCTGGGTTAGCAGGGACTCCAACAGGAAACACGGCCTTTTGTGTTTCTTCTCACATCTTTCTCCACCACTTCCAACCTGTGCTGTTTTCGTCCTCCTCTTCCTCTGCTGGTTCTTTATGGGCTCTTGAGAGCAGCTGCCTCAGATGGATCATTGTACCAAAGGCCATTGGCTCTCCTGGTGTGAGGAGGAGCAGGGGTGGAGGGTGCAGTGAGGCTCAGCCCTGAGCTGTGTCCCAGAGCAGTCGCTGTCACAGTGAGCCTGGCAGCTCTCATCACTCTGGGGTTATCTGGCTTCCTTTTATCTGAGAACAGCATCTAGAGCTCCATTTTCCTCACTGCTTTAGAGCTTGGCTCTTGTTCCCAGCTGTGTCTTTCCATCCCTTTAGAACAAAGGGAAAGTGGCCACCATGCAGAGACCCCACCTGAAATTCTGCAGCAGAGCAAGTCCTCTCCTTCAGCATGGAAAAGGCTCTTCTGACAAGCCTAGCAGTCAATGCCAGACATATGCAGGAACAGCATTTTTAATTCCATTTGCACCAAGCTTCTGTAGAGAAATCTCATTCCTGGAGCCTGTCTTTAGTTCTGTGTTCCTACACTTGAAACAAAACTAGTTTTAAATCCCTTCCATTTGCTCAGTGGTTTCAAAGCCCAGAACATATACTCACTATGTGCTGAGAAGTAGAAAAGATAAATGGAAACCCTTAGAAATACCTAGAGTGATTCAATATTATTCTGTGTTTCTCTTGCATTTATTTTAAACCTACATTTTATTTTCCTTTGCTCCCACAAATACCATCTGTGCCTCTGGGCGGGGTACATGCTCAATCTGGGAAACGTGCCTTACCAGATTCCGTCAAACGCCGACTGCCAGCTCTGCAAAAAGTGTTTGAAGTAGTCCTTGTCACACAGCTCTTGTATTTCTCTGGTCCCTGCCCTGTGGAGGTGCACTGTACCTGTTGTACAGCTGGGCATTTTAAAAGGTTAGCATATTTTGGGAGACTTAGCAAAGGAAGAAGTGTGTATTAGTTGGGTCTATTACTGAGCTAAACTGAATTTTCACCTTTTCAAACATGCACGTGTGGATTTCAGGCTGCTGTTAGCAGGTTCTGTTGCGAAATCATGGAATGAAGTAACCTGTAACTGATCAAAAAAGTGGCTCTTATCAGCACGTGTGCTGCCTTTGACCTGCTGAAAGTACATGAAGGGTGGTCCATGGCATGGAGAAAGAGCTCAAACCATCATTGTCTATGCTTCATTTTTGTTCATTATGCCCCTTATTCCCACCACTCATCTTAGGTGGCTGCAGAAACTAGAGGGCTTCTTCTCTCTGCACAGTATTCCTGGCATTTTGTGTTCTCCCAAGCACTTTGTGTATTTTTGGAGTGGCTCTAACAGTTGATCATGAAGCACTTCAGAATGCCAGCTGACATAACCTGGTTAGCTGACTTCGTCTCTGAGGGAATTTCATGGACTGCTTTGTTTTCAGAAGTGTAAATGTGAGCAATTCCTCAGTTTAGTTTTGTCTTTTGTATGGGTGAATGCTGACATGTCTTTGGCCAGAGTTACATTGTGCTGGTTTTCACAGCTGCAGACGCAGACACTGAAGGCAGTGAATTGCTGGGAGACGTGGTGGCTGGTGAGGAGCTCTGAGCTAGGATTTGCTGTTTGATCATGACTTTTTGTCCTGTCACAATGAAGAAAGTGTTTAAAACTATAAATGATACATTAAACATTTCCTTGAATTCTAAGAAACAAGTGTATATCTGAGCTTCACCGCCTTCGAGGTATTTATTTCAAGAAGCTGGGTCAATGTTTCTGAAAGTGATGGAATTGAATGTCATCAACATACAGAAAAAGAAATGCCTGTGTTCTTAATCCAAATCACTTTGGGATTTGGAAAAATTCTGTTTTCCTGAAGCCCATTACGGTCATATACTACATGCTTAGCTGTGTCTATTCCTAGCTATTTACAGAAACAAATTCAATCTAGACTTTTCATGGAAAATTCTTGTAATGTATGTCTTTTCTAAAAGCAAAAAATAAAAAGCAAAACTTTTAGAATGCCCTTTCTAAAGTGACTAGAATGTTGTCTGTTATTGTTCAAGCTAATGGAGTTTCCATTTCAAGGTTGAAGTTTAAGAAGAACTTTCCTCTTTTCCAAATGCTGTCCTGCCAACTGAGAAGGCATCAAGTGCTCTCGGAAAGGTTGCATTGACATGTGTTAAAATCCTCTTGTGATTAAATATCTCTGGCTGTTGGACACTCAGAAATCTAATACCTCTTCGTGATTCACTTGAAGTGATATTCAGAATTCCAAATCTTGGTTAGTAACTCCCACTCAGAGATCCTGAAGGCTAAAATAGATCATTAGCTCCTTCAGCCTGACCTCTAGTGGAAAAGTTGCCATGGAATTGCTGTCCTCCTGCTGAGGTTCCTTCAGCCACAGCTTGACTTCAGACAGCTGTGAGATCCTCACTCAGATCCTCTGGAAAACAGGCATTGATTCCCTCTTTTCTATGGCATTGGTTCTCTCTGGTGAATATGTGCACTAAACTTAGGCTTTGAAAACACCAGTTGGGTTTTTTTTTGGCTTTATGTGGTGTTTGTTTGGTGTTTCTTTTTCTTTTTTTTTTTTTAATTGAGGCAGTTCTTATTAAATTATTGCAGTGCAAGGTGGAATATGAAATACTTTAATCAGGCACTTTCCTCATACAAAGTGGCAATGTGGCAGAAAAGAATAAAATAGCCAGATTTTTCCTTTCTGCTATTTTGGTCTCGTTCCTGATGAGAAACCAGCAGTTACCTGAGGTCCATCGGCATGATGGCACTAGGTTTTTCCTCCCTCTACTCGTTCTTAATTTTGTGCGTGGTACCACTAGATGTCCCTCTTCGGCTTTTTTATTAGATTTCAGGACTGGACCTGCGAAGAATAAAGTAGCTGTGCTCTGCATCTCTGGCAGATTAAGTTGTAAGGGGAAAATATTTTGCTAGATTTAAAGAAGACATTTATAATAGATATTAAGGCAAAAGAGTGTCTCTGTACAGTAAACTTGTACTAAAAGAACTTTATGGAAAAAGTGACCTTTGTGAAAACAGAATATGTAACCTGTGGCTGAAACATTAGAATGTTTTGTATTGTTTTGCTTTACTAAATTAACTAGGCACCAGGTAACTGCAACATCTGATTTCTTCTACCGAGGTTCCTAGAGAACGATGTCATTTATATTTTAATTGCCTGCTATTGTTTTTGATAGGTGAACACATTTTAGGATTTGTATTTAGCAGTAGAGTAAACTGAGTGGGACTGAGTCTGTTCAAAAAGTTGAAGTGAGTAAAGAAGCAGAAATCAAACTCAGAACTGTGTCTGTCTGCCACAATATCCAGAGAGACTCAGCACAAGCACTTTACTTGAAATTATCCTGATAGTTACAAAATTCCACTCGGGAATTTAAAGGTGCTGTAAAAAATGTTGCTTGTATTTGAGCACAACTGGGATGCCCTAAAAAGCAGTGTGTGCACAGCAGATTTACTTGTCACACAAAATGCCAGGGAAGTGGTGGGGGGCATCTCTGAGTGATCCACTTGGCACAGAGGTGGAGTACAGTGTCAGCATAATGAATAGGAGCTTGCTTGGTGGATGGAAAATATTTTAAATTGAGTTTTTATTTAATGGATTTGAACTTTTCATGCCCAATTACCTTTTTGCTGAAAGAGAACAATAATAATAATAATAATAATAAAGTGCAAAGGTTCCGTTTCATTCTAGAAATGGGGAAATGTGCTTGGAAAGCTGTCAAAAGGCACAGTCAGATCTCAGGAGCAAGGTAGCTAATGCTCTGCAGTGAATGTCCATCAACTTCTTTTGTGGCTTCATGTGTCCTTGTCAGTGGTAATGTGGCAGAATGGGAAGGTCATGGACAGGGACAGATGGCAACAAAGAATTGGTTAAGGGCAGAGAAGCAATGTCCTTGCAAGGGGGTTTATATTATTTCTTTAATTTGCCCAATTAAATCTTGTAGGAGCATGAATTATGGAGGAACTCACCTCCCAAAAGGAGCTAGTAGGATTTAGGGAAACTACCTCAGGATATACATAAACAAATCCTTCCCAGAAACCTTAATCCATCCTATAGCAGGAATGCAAGAAGGCCGAAGTAAAGCATCAATCCCTATGAAATTCTATACGTCTTTTCCTTCTGAAATAATATCCTGTTCTCAGTGATTTTCCATTGTAGGAATGTTTAACTCCAGGAACATGGACACCAATGAAGAGCAGCTTAGTCCTGATGTGTCCAAGTGCACTAAATAAAACGTGTTTTTACAAGGACAGAGGACACATGTGTATGTTAATGACTCGGTTCTCATTACTGATATTTGGGTTACAATGTATTGACTACAGACCTAATTCAGCAATTAGTGAATTGAACAGAACTGTTCCCCCTGACTTTCACAGGCTTTGTACTAATAGAGCAAATAGACAAATAGTCTCTATCATATTCCATTCATTTAACTGATTATGTGCAGAATACAGCCTGCACTAAAATATTTACTGCCAGCAACAGCGTCCAGATAAAATACTGTATTTTGTAAAATTTCAGAGAGAAACACCTGTCAGCTAGAAGCCACCTAACTTCAGCTTTACCTCTGCTGCAAGCACTGCTAGAAGTCGCTGCTCCATTGTTTGCATATTCTTGATCACAGCGAGAGCTTTATTGATGCTTGGCCTTTGCCTTGGCATTACTGATGGCTCACATGGTGCAGAGAGCAGCAGGGGACAGAGAGAGCAGTGCTGTCAGATGGACCCTGCTGGCCATGTGGGGCTGTTTTGTTCTGTGTGCTGCTCAAAGGGCCACTGTCACCTCCAAGTCTGGTCAATTAAAAACTAACAGCCTAATAGGATATGTCCCCTTGTCCTTTTGCCAGTTGCTGGGGGATTGCAATCAGGAGGATCATGTTTTCCTCATTCTGGTTTTCCTTGTGCTTTTTCCATGTGTGCGTGAAAGCAAACTGCTTCACTGACATGGAAAGGAAGGAGTGGATGTGACCAAACCCAAAGCGCACCAAGTAAATAATCCACATTCCCTTTGTGTATTTCAGATAGTGGGAATAAAAGGTGTTTTTCCTTTTAACTATTTCAGTTACTGGAAGTTTTGTCCAAAAATTTCCATGGAATGAGCTTAGCAGTAGGATGGACAAACTGAATGGATTTTATGGCAACCTCTAAAACTAGTAATTTTGGAAACCGAGCAAAGTTTGGTCCAAATAAACACTTTAAACAAAGTTTTCGAACCAATTTTTTAAAAAGTCATTAAAAAGTCTCTGATTGGAGAAATCAAAATATTTTCTTCTGGAAAACATTCCATTTTATCGTTTTTACAATGGATATGATGGATTTTCTGTGCACTTGCCCAGCACCAGGGCAGAAGCAGCACAACTTGTGGACAGCACATATCAGAGCCCCGGGAGAGCAGGGATATCAATGCAGGAGATCCCAACTGCTCTGTCACACACTGAGCCCCAGCTCAGCTGGAATTGTTCTGCAACTGCTAATTTAACTGCTGTTTCTCCTCAAAACAGAGGAGAGAAAATTCGTGCTATAACTCGGAGTATTAAGGTGAGGCTAGCAGGCATAGCAGGGAGTGATCTGAGATGCTCAAATTCTCCGAGGTGAGGACAATCCAGAGTGCACTGCAGCCCTGCAGAGGCACTGATGGAGTGCTGAATGATGCAATCCTTGGTTTAGCAAGGTGTCTCATTTGGACACCACAGCACATCCTGTTTGTGTTTCATCTCCCTTCCCTGGTATTTCATCTATGTCCACTATATTCGTGTTTTGACCCAAGGGACTTTTATTTTAATCATTTGCTCTTCCTACCTGAACTTTCTTCTACACACTTAATATTACTTTACTTGGGACTTGAACATATGGAACAGATATTTTTAATTCTCACAGTTAACGCCTGACTGCTTAAAAGATATATTTTTCTACTTTCAAAGAAAGCATTTAAAATCTCCTATATTATGCTTGCTACCTAGAAAAATGTTTAGTGCTGACCAGGAATGCATACAAAGTGAAACTTGTTTGATTTTTTTTCTCTGGCAGGACAACAACTGACTTTAGTGAATGAAGGAGTTTTATCCAGAGGGGTCTTGCAGTTTCCTTGCAGGCAGGTAGGCTCTGCACCTCTGGAGCTGTTTAAGTAGTCATTTTGGGGATTTACAAACGCTGGCAGGTATGTTTAATTAACAGGACCTTGATGCTGTGAGAATCAGGCTGCAGACAGCTCTGACCAGGAGTAGCAGTTACAAACTTCTGCCCATGAAACCTAAACATTTTATAACCACAGCACCAAAGGCCTGTATTCTATCCCAGTTTTATTTTTGACCAGGTCAGGTAACACCTCTGTGCTTCTGTTTCCAGCCTCCAAACTACTATCAATAAAATAATTAATGCTTAGACAAATGCTGACTACTGAAATTGCCTGTTTACATGAGTTGTGTATTGCACACTCACACTCACATATAAGAATTAATGTTCAGCTGCAACATGAGAGGAGACAGAAAGGCGAAGTGCCAAAGGAAATGTAAAGCAATGTGATACCTTGGACTTGGAATTGGGAAATTTTTTCTACTTTTGACATGTGACACAAACTGGGCCACTTCTTT
Organism: Entomyzon cyanotis; assembly: GCA_024500445.1. Taxonomy (NCBI): domain Eukaryota; kingdom Metazoa; phylum Chordata; class Aves; order Passeriformes; family Meliphagidae; genus Entomyzon; species Entomyzon cyanotis. Next base: position 11,139,721 of record JAKEPQ010000309.1, read on the forward strand.
TTGATTTGATTTTGTTTCTGTCGTCTTCCTTTTTGGCATTTTGAGCAAGCAACTGTATCTTATTACCAGTGAGATTTGTACAGAACCTTCTGTGAGAGTATCGTGTTTCTGGTGGAAGCTGCAATTTTAATTTGTTGCTATAGGTGGTACTGTAATGTTAATACATAATAGAAAAGAATCATACATCATATAAAAGAATAATGCATGATATTAAAAAGAGGAGAAAATAATAAAAAGGTGAGAACAAGCAATAAAATGAATGGTAGCAAATGCTGATGATTCATACTAAGTTCCAGCTGAGTTGATTTTCAAGCTGAAGAGGACAGAGTGAGATCCATGTGGTGGTTTTGACCTGAGCAGTGCAGTCTGTAGGACACTCACTGTTTTCAGATCTCTTCCACCACACCTTACAGAGCCAAGGTTCACTCCCTGCTCCTCTCCTCAGCTGATGACTGCCTGTGACAAAACCTGACAACTTGCCAAAAAGGTTGTCCCAGATGACCAGGAAAACTTGAGGTAAGACATGAAAGTTGGAAGATGCTTTTCAAAATCCTTTTCTGCAATTTTTCCAGCCTCATCTTGAATTTGTTCACCTCTCACTTACCTTTTCTAGACTGTGCTGTTTTACTTCCAGAGAAGCACTACTTGGTTTTCTTTCATTTTATAATACTGCTGTTTTAAAGTCTATGTAGTGGTTGGAGAGACCAAAGAGGAACTGAAATATAATAAGACTTGTGCAAAAATCCCTTCTGAGAGAGTTCTGTAGCTCTGCCACTTGCAGTTAGCCTTTCCCATACATGTTCCTTTGGCCACAAGTGTGAATGTCAGTATCAAGCTCTCCAGCTTTTCCTTGGTTACTAAATTTGGGAATGCAGCACCACAAATCAGTATTCAAGGCAGCTGGATTTTCTCAAGGCTGCTATTCTGGCAGGATAATGCTGACTGATCCTCTATAGCAGCATCTGTAATAACACATTCTCAGGGAACATTACTGTACAATAAAGGTGATTCTTTAGGCTCTTGAGGTCAGCATGGCTCTCCTGCCTTGTCCTGCAGCCCCAGAATTTGGAGTTCTCCCATCCTGAACGCTCTGGGCTGCAAGGGAGCAGAGGATGAATTGTGTGAGCAGCTCAGAGCCTCATCCAGCCAAGCCCTGAACATCTCCAGGGGTGGAATCTTCACACTGCCATTGCCAACCAGGAGTATTCATTGCTGACGTCTTGTTATCAAAAGTTAGTTACCAAAGCTTTTCAAAAATAGGATTATCTTGTCCCAACACTTGCAGTGGAGGTTACAAAATACAGAGGCACCACTGTGTGTACAAAGGAGTGGGCAGAAGGTGGAAGGAGAAAAGCAGTGAATTTTTTGAGGTGTCCTGTGTGAGATGGAGAGCTGCATTCATTGCAGCATTCCAGCACTGAGGAGCTCCTGCAGGGAAGGCCTGGAGAGACTATCCAAAGGAGCAGAGCTGTGAGCAGTTTGTGCAAAGCCAGCCAGGAGGATGAGGATGCAGTTTAGGTCCCACAGCCTGCTGTTCCCCAGAGCAGCACTTTGGGCTCTCAGTTCCTGGAGGTTCACTGCTCAGTGGGAGCAAAGCCTTTATCCTCCTCTGCTCCTCGTTGTTCAGTACAGCACTGATGGGAAACCTTGCCCTGTTTGGCTTACCTGGATCCCAGTCTTTGGGGGAGGTAATATCCCTAATTACACAGTTATTCCCCTGCATGCTGCCATAGCATTCATGAGAACAGTAACAGAAACCCTCTTGCAGTATGTGATTGTGCATTTCAGAGTAGAAAAAATGTTACAGAGAAGGTATTCCACAGTGTAAAGTGTTTGTAGTAAAATCAGAGAGGTCTGTCTTTTTGTGGCAGGCGTGATTTTTCAGATATAGTTGTGTTTACTCAGTACTGCCTGTAAAATATATTTTAACCTTCTCCATCAAAATATATTCCACTGCATCACTATAATATCCTTGTGAAACAAACATTTGGATTTTTCTAACATCCAAACCCATCGTTTCATGAGGCTTTATACAAACGGGAAGCATAGTTAAGATTTATTTATTATGTAAAATGGCAGGGATTATTATGTTCATTACTTTTAAATTGCACAATGCTTTTACATTAGGATCAATTTTAGAGCACAGGATTAGCTACTAAACTACTGGCAGTTTCGGTGCCTTATTACCTTCTATTATATTCCAAAGTAATTTTCATTTATTTAATTTAAACTTCTGTCATTCTGCTTTTTCAAACCCTAATGTCTCTGCTTCTAAAAATCCAGTTGGTGTTTTCTATCTCCACAGCTAGAGAAGAGCTGTTATTAAGTGATTCGATGGCTTGTTTAGTCCCTTGACTATTGCAAGGCTCACTTTGCTTAATTTAACTACTGTACTTGCCTGCTTCTCTCTCCTCCCCCCGCCCCTTTTTTGTTCTTAATTGTTTTCAGAGTACTCAACTTCCTGTGGGGAATCAGTCAGCATGCCAGACTTCAAAGCACTTGTTACAGTAGACCAATTTGGCAATATGCTAATTTAAACCTATTTTTATATCTTTCTACGTTGTTTCTACGCAAACAAAGACCATTTTGGACATTAGTGAAAGAGGGAGGTCTTTGGAGATTTTTTTATCGCCTCAGATCTTGTTGGGGGGGACAAAGGGAGTGACTGTTGGAGATGGAAAATACCTGTAGGGTCTCATTTAATACATCCTTCTCTTAATTATGCACTCCAATTTATTTGCTTTGCCTAATCCAGTCCTGGTCCTTCAGGTGAATCACAGACCTTGGATGTGGATTGGCTTTAAATCAGGGTAACTGGGGTGCAGCTCTTACCATGTGCCTCTGAGATGTGGGGCTGTGCTAATCATTATGGGTTCGACAAATGATAATATCTACGAAACAAAGGAATGCTGAATTAGACATTTTGGACCTCTGAAATTTCCAGGGAAACATGTTGGATCTATGAGTATTTGAAGCGTGCTGGGCAAAACTATTGCATCTGGAATTCCACACACGTTTCCTGACCCTTTTAAGGGTGCAGTTTAAGCTGCCAGGCACCTGCAGGTGAATCCAGGAGATGCATAAAACCCAAACTCTCTCTAGGGCAGGGGATTGATGATCTGGCATGAAGTACAGTGGGATGATTTTCTGAATGTATCTTGAGTGGCAAGACAAGTTCACTGTGGGCCTGGAGAGCACAGCATTTCTGGGTTGTTAGGTGGTATTATAGAACCACAACTTTGGATTTATCATCTGCTTATAGTCAGACAAGTTTGGCTTTTCAGTGGGATTATTCAACCACAGAGAGGGAAATCCTGGGCAGGTTCTGTAAATCTTCAGTGGCATCAGAATCTCGTTCAAGCTGTTATTAGCTTAGTGTTTTGTAATCAATGCTTTGCAGTTCTTGATTATGGTAATTTCATTAGTGATGCTCTTCCAAAATGGCACGGATTGATTTTTGCAAGGAGAGCCTCGTATACAAGGGAAGAAGAGGAATTCTTTTATTCTCATATTTATTTTTCATCAGCATACTGATGAATGCATTTCCAAACTGTGCTCTCCATTTTAAAGCAAAAATTAAATTTGTAAACTATATGTTGAAATATTTTAAAACAAAATATTTGTTAATTTTTCCAGGCTATTTTAAAATCATTTTTGTATAGCCAAAACTTCTGTCTGAATTCTGCCTCTCTGTTAAACACTTTCAGGCTCTCCAAAATGGTATTTCTCGTTAGGGATGCCATTTGCATTTGCAATATGTACCTTGCTCCAGCACAGTGTTTCTTTAAGAAGAGGTTTCTTATCCATTTAGCCACATCTATAAGGTGGAGTGGTGCCTGCATATGCAAAAGATCAAACTATAATAACATCTTTGGAAATGGATGATAGCAGACTCTCAAGTAGCTCTCATTAGTGGAATTATATAGTTATAGCTAAGAAAATTATTATCTGAATACTACAGATGGTTCAATGGCTTCTTAGTGCAGGGACAGAGTGAAAAAAATCGTAAGCAAAACATGCTGGGAATGACTAAATGGAAAATGAGAATTTTTTTCTGATTCCTAGTAGAAATGGCTCCAAGTCAAAATGTCAGCTTCAGATAGCTGCAGACCTTAAGGCTAATGAGATCTGGATCTGTATTTTGTATCTTGCATCCATAGTTTAAAGTGAATTTGAGATCTAAATTTATACGTGTGATGGAGTTTAATATCATTTGAGTTTCTGGTTCTGGTTTCAAAAATCTCTTACACAGTGATGGTAGTGGAACATATATCTCCCATTTTGCCCTAGTCTTTAAAATCAAATGTTATATTCCTTATGAATACGAATGTACAAAAGAAGTATCTGTATTGTACAAGTGTAGGAAAGTAAAACAACTTCTTTCATAGTGGAAGTTTAGGTCTTGTCCAGTAGATGTTTGTTGTTATTTATTGAATTTTGCTGTATTGATTTCTGTAACTCTGACTATTTATCTTTCTACTGCAACACACATTTCAGTAAAAACTCTTTACGGGGCAAAAGGCCAGAGTGAAGTCTTTGCATGGCTTATCTCTAAAGTAGCAAGGGAGAGACTCAGAAGTTGCACCTACAAAAAACAGTGGGGACTCTTTGATGTCTCTCTTAATGTGCTGGGTTTAGATTACTTTGTGAGTACAAAAAGGGTGAAAGGTTTGAGATACTTTCAACTAACTCTTAGGATCATGGTTTGTCCATGGGGTAGTTTTTAATAGAGCAGATGCAAGGGGATGGAATATCAGATGCACTGTCTTGAGGCTGAAATTCAGTCTCTGCCCACAGAAAACTCTCCTGACCCAAAGATCCGTGATATTTTCAGTATCATACTTCTTCCAAGGAAAAAAAAAGGCCACAGCATGGGATACTTCTTCTCAGTTTTTTCAGCCCTCCCAAGTTATTTTCTATAACTAAGAGCACATCATTCCCCCTTTCAATTCTTTTTTAATTATGGAGATGACTCCAGCTCTGCTCTGTGTCTGGAGCAAGCAGGGCAGCTCTGGCACAGTTGTGTTCCCCAAGGGGTGGGTGAGGAGCTGGAGAGGACAGTGACATCCTGCTGGCCTCAGAGGACATCAGGGACACAGGAGGAGTGGCATTGCCTACACTGTCAATGTCGTTCAGCTCTGGGGTTTTCCCCCCTCAATTCAATGCCATAATTTTATTTCCATTCTCCAGAATTCTCATGCAGTGGCCACCATATTCAATAGGCGATTTGAATATGGATTGTTCCATAATTGAAGCTAAGCTAGGACACTAATTAATCCCTTTTCTGCCGTTCTGTAATGAGTTGGCTGCCTTACAAATACCACTGACCTCTAATGGATGGAAGCAGAAGTGTTCAGTCATTTGTCATGTCTCACAGGGCACAACTCATGCCCAATCTGCTTTAAGTTGAATAGTAAGGACTTGTGCTTTTGGGTCAGGAGAATCTAATTTCAAGCTCAGATGCTGCCAGGAATTTCTGAGTGGAATTTCTGAGTGGTTGAGGTCACCAGCTCAAGATTAGGGTGTCGTTAGTGAGCCCAAACGAGAGAGCAGCTCCTCAGCAATGAGCTAATGCTTCGCTCGCCACTGAAGAAAGTTTGCATTCTGTCCACACTGACAAATGGGAAGCTGTAGGTGGTGAGAAATTTGTTATACTATATAAACAGAACATTTCAGAGCTATTATGAAAGTTGAGATTTTTGGTGAGCAGAGCTCTTTATTATGTCTTTGTTGGTTGTGGGCTGGAGAGCAGTGATTCATGGAATATTACTGTACATCTGATTTCAGTGGCTGCCCATTACATCATGTGAACATATTTCAGTAAGTGATCAATTCAGATTTGGCTATGCTGCTTTAATTCAGGTTTCATTCCTTGCCTGGTATTTATTTTTGGAGGAATGTTGTCCATCTTTGTCAGAGATCACACTGCCCTTTTTGCAGTAAACATTTTAGGATAAAATGCCTAATAAGATTTGCATTTAAAAAATGAACTCAAAGAACTGGACCCCCTCCAGCGAGAAACAAGTAATTATATCATTTGTATTGCAAAACAGGAGCAGCTATAAAACATCAGTATACTTTTCAAGATTGATATTCTTGAGAAGCATTACATTACATACAAAATAACAGAGGGGAGAAGCCTTTCCAGGGAAAGTAACCCACAGACAAGGCAGAGGCTTGGGGTTTATTCTGGATTCTGCTTAATCAAGAATTTCTAGTTTTGGCCTTTTATTTCCATGATACCCTAGTTGTAAAAGCTAGTGAGGGGCCTTGATAGATGTGGTTGTATTCAGAAGAATTTTTCAATAGATTCATTTCAGAAAACCATCTCCTGTGTTGCATAACACATGCTGAAGTCTTTAGTCTGAGTAGTTTATTTTAGATTTCTTCTCTCCACCTCTGCCAAAATACGAACCTCTGAAAGTGTTATCTGCCTAGCTGTGCAAAAATTGGTAAAACTGAGGTGTATTTTGTGATGTTGGTTAATATGGCAAGAGATATTTCACGTAGCAGAGATGCTCCTGGCCCTAAGACCTCTTGTTCCAAGTAAAAACACAGGAATTGTTCTTCCTGTTTGGGTGACTAAAGCAGTTTATATAGTCTTGAGGCAAAGCACTGTCTGCTCAACCCCATGTAACGTTAGGTGAATCTCAAACAGAATAGAACTCAAAGAGTTTTTCAAATGCTTGAGAATAATTTGTAATCTCATGAACCAGAATCATGTGTTTGGCATTTTATTAATGAAAATATTCCCAAATCAGTGTCTGTTATCTTGTTTAAATATTCAGTGACTTCTACCCTGAATACAGACCATTTGCAAAAGGCTGTTAGGTGAATATTAATAAATTAATATGTTAATTAAATCTGCATCTGTGTACAGACTTTATTACTGTTTGCTTTGCATCTTTCTCAAGCTTTTTGAGCTTTTATTTTTGTGTGTAGCAAACTTTACATTAGAGTTGGTCAATCTATTCTCATATTGGCAGAAGGGGATTTTCATTGATCGTTTTCTCTGTATTTGCCTTTTTTCCTCCCTCTCTAAACCCTAGTGCTGTAATACTGAAGATTTATTGTCAATGATTTATTAAAATGTAATTCTAAGGTGACTCCTTATCGTGCAAGTAATCTGCAGGCTATCTTTGTTTAAACTTGCAACCCGCTTTGTCAAAGAAAACAGCCTATGAAATTTTCATTATAACAGACAGGTTTTTATAATGAACTGGGAAAAAGCCATTATGACCAAAAAGCAAATTGTTAGGAAACTTATGCATTGAAACAATATGCTCATCAATTGTAATTTTTTTGGGAGGGTGAACAATTCTGTTTAATGGTTACATTTTTCAGGCTTATAAATTAATTTGAATTACCCAATATCACTTAATTTTTCCCTAGGAAAGCTTCTGCTTGCCCGAGCAATATTATAACTGCTAATTCAATTACACTGAAATTGTTTAATAGAAAATATAATTGCTTATTCATACAGAATACCCATTAAAGAAGTGCAAAGGCCTATACCCTAGGGTTACTCCATATTAGTACTTTGGGAATTCAGAGGGGATTGCTGGGTAGGGAAGGTGCTGACTGATCTTTAATTGTTCATCACCTGCCTCCAAAATAATATGAATGGACCCAAACTAAATGACCACTCATTACAAGTTTCAATTTAGGAGCCTGGCTGAGGTCAGCAGATTGCTTATGCTGATCGCAATGATTTGAAGTTGTGATTACCATAAGCAATTTAAATTTTATTGATCTACCCTTCTGAAAGTTGTAATTGAGCAGAGATGTTGGACCCGTAGCTCTCCAAACTAAATTGTACTCTGAAGCCCTTGCTGGATTACTGCAGGAATCAATAAGCAGTCAGTCACATTAACAATGAAATAGCTCCATTAACATACAGTGCTACTGCTGAAACTTTATTTAGGAGGGGTGTTAGTTCACTTCATTGTTTTATCAATGAATTTCAGTTGTACAGGGAAAAGTATAGCTTGTGTACACCTAATGAGCTTGCATAATGATAATCCTATATGCTTTAACTGTGAGTCTTTTTGTGGGAAAGAAAGATGATTTTTTTCTGTGACAGATTTGCTTTATTATGAACAGAGGAACTATGGAAGTGGAATTACAATTTGTTAACTGAGATGCACTGAAATAACTTGGCGCCAAAGAGTTTTCTACTGTGACATATGTTCACTATTAGTGGGTTTCACACAAAAGGTCATGTCTCAAACAAGAGCACAGACACAGAGTGAGTTTGTAATTTATATCTATTTGGAACTTCCAAGTGGAGTTTAGTGATCAGCCTCCTAAACAGCCTCAGTTTCTGCTGAGGAGGTTTGAACAGTGACCAGGACAGGTTGGTTGTTCTTCCATAGCACAGACAGCAGGAACAGCACAGGAGGGTGAGAGTGAGATAGAAACAGACCTGTCTGACCTGTGGGAAACAATTGTTTTTCTCAGGAATGTCTTTTCTCCAGCTTTTCTGCCACATCTCACTGAGCTGGTAAATGGTTTTTTCCCTAGATCTTAGTTTCTCAAGGATTGAAAGTAATGCATGAATACAGTGATCCAGGTGCTGGAATTCCTCTCCCATTCAGCAGTTCCATTGGCATGGTTTATGTGAGGTTCTTACTCTTACTTCATGAAACTCCTGCAGAGGATGAATCAAAGAAAGCATAAATCCTCTGTCATTCCTCCAGCTGAGGAGTGTTGTTATCCTGGGGAAATCATGTGGAACAGAAGTATTGCTGCTTCCATGTGATTTCTGCACAGCCTGTGACGCAGAGCAGACACACAACAAGGCAGGATGTGGCATTGATGCATAAAAGGTTTAATCTGAATGGTCACTTTCAAGTACAGCAACATGTTTACAGCCCTGAGATTCCCTAAAAGAAGACGTAGCTTATCTTGAGATAGGAAACATCAGCTAGAAAAATGTTTGGTGAAAGCTGTCTGGTGGAAATTACAGTTCTTCAGATAAGAAATTATACTAATTAGAAGAGGACTTAAGTATTTTATAAACTGTAAGATCACTTGAAAGATTGGTAATCAGATACATACTCAATTTTCAAAAGACATTTTTGAATATGGTGTTCTACTGGTAATACATTTATTGCAGAAAATCTGAGAAAAACATGTCTGATCTATATCCTATATAAAATGTCATGCATCAAGAAAATTCCACATGTGCTGTCTGAGTGTTACATTGAAGGGATGAAGAGTTCTCTGTCATGATAGTCCGATTATGAGATACTACATATTAAATTGCATTGAGGAAAGAAGATTCTCTTTTAATGCTTGAGATTCTGATCTCTTTATCATCTCTTTCATGTTAAAGAGCCCTGGGTTTTCAGGTCATTTCTGATAGGATGTCTAACCAACAAAATAAAATTTCCTTTACACTATAAAACAATTAAATTTTGAGATCCATTGAATTTTTACTTATTTTAAGCACCATCATGGACATCTGCCACCTGGCATAGAAATTGGTTCATATGGCAGGTGGGAAGATGAGATTTATTTAAAAGTTCTTTGTCTTTGATACTTTTCCCTGCTGTATTTTCCAGTGGAGTAATTTGAAACTGATGTCATTTAAATAACCATTTATTGCCATAATAGAAGAATACAGTTAAAAATACGTGGAGAAATTGCTGTCATTCCAGGATAAAAATACAGCAGAAGGTATAATGGAGCAAACCATCTTCAGCCTAGTTTGGCCTCCAGCCATAACATTGGCCAACACTTTGATCATTCAGAAGAAAATAGAATTCCTTCCACCTCTTTTATAGGTGCATATATGTAATGCATAAATTGATTAATTTATTTATCTGGACCAAAAAAAAAAAAAATTCTTTTCCCCCTCTGTAGATAGTGCTGGAAAACTTAGATCTGTGAGCTGATTGTATTCAGTTTTTAACTCCTCCACAAAATCCAAATGAGCTTTGTGTCCTCTGGAAAGCACAATGCACACCTGGAACATCTGCCCGTGAGTTTCACCCCATGCTGTTCCCTACATTCCTCCCTTACAGACCTCTTGTGTATTTTTTTAACACGACAGGAATACCAAATCAATTCAGGAAGATTAAGCTTTTCCCCTGACAATTTGCAGCAATGTTACAAAGTAAGCATAAGGGGTGGAGGTAGAAATTAGCGGAAGACAAGTTCTTGTCCTTTCCCTGCTTGGCTTCCTTTACCCTACTGCATGATTTTTGGGTGGCATTTTATGGACAAAGAAAGAAAGAAAGAAAGAAAGAAAGGTATTTCCTGTTGTCCTTCTCATGAGCCTTTTGGCCTCCATAATGGAATAATCTCATCAGATCATTTGTTCTTGCAAAGTTGGAAACACCCTGAGCCAATGAACAGTTTAACCTGCAGAATTCTTGCTCACTCTATTAGGTCCATCTGAGCTTAATGCAGAGCTAAGACCTTACAAATAGAGTGAGGAAAATTTGCAAAAAGCTCTGAGTGCACTATTAGCAAATATAACATTATAAAACATTGCTTTAAATGCAGCTCTTGATTCTTGTGCCAGTAATTTCCCCACAGCTGAGTCTGACTGAAAATGGTATTTCATATTGGATTCATTTGGATTGCTCTTACAGTCAAAGTGGTCCTAAAAGTCCTTCCAAGAACTGAGGAGAGGAGGGAGAGTGAAGTTTAAAAACATCTGATACAACAGTTGGAGAAGGAAAAGCGAGCAATCCAAAATTCACAGGATTACAATGCACACGTTAGGCTCTTCACTGTCTTTATTTCCATTCAATAAATATTCCTGTGATCCTCTTTGTTTGTTGACCATGAATTCCATGGAAACAGCAAAAACTGGGTATATAGGAGAAAATATTTTTGAACAGTAAATTGTAAAGTTGGTGACATGAATATTTTCAGCAAAGGTCTAGTCTGTGAGTTCACTGACATCTCATTCTGAGTGCACCTAGCATACTCATTGTGACTAATCTAGAGGTCAAAACTTGCCAGAATTATTGGGAAAATCATTTTGAGCAAGAAATAAATCCAAGGAAAAGTAAAATGATATTTAAATGGACTATTCACTTGATGATCAGCTACCATGGTTTGTCCTATTCTATTTTTTTCTCCCAAGTCTGACAAAACCAAAACTGAATGTAAGTCATTGCCTTATATCATCATTAAAGATTCTTGATTGCTCTTTCTTTTCCCTTTATTTTTAACTGCTGAGGGAACTGGGCAGATATACTCATTATGGCATTCAAATCAATTCCCCAGCGTCTTCCCCAGAGGTTTCAATAATATCCATTATCCAAGGACCTCATTCCTGGAGCATCAATGTGTGAACCCAGATTTGTTTTGGCCAGCAAACGTAAGCTTGCCATGCTTCATCTCCTCTTTGCTTTTCCCTCAGAGTCAGAACTGAAATGTCCCACAACTAACAATCATTTTAAGTTGAACCATTGTCAAATTTAACTACTTCCATCAATTTTGTTCAAGTGGTTAGCAAATACCAGAGGCAGACCAGGGAAAAGCCATTTCCTACTATTTTGGAGGCAAGTCAGGGGCAGGATTTTGTGTAGCCTTTTGGATGTTCAGGTTTAGTTCTCTCTGCTCCTGCTTTTATTAAAGAGGCTAATTAGTCAAAGCTGAATTTTAAAATATTCAAATTCAGCCACTGCAGCAGCAGTTAAGCTATTGGCCTGATTTTGGAAATCGAATTTGGAACTAAGCACTTGTGGGGTACATCAGTCTGGCCCATATTTTCAGATATATTTCAGAGTTTGGTTCCTGTTGATCTCAGATAACCTTTAAGCTTTGGTCACTAACTTGTGTTCTGTTGCAAGGATGTGCTGTGAGTCTGAGGCTAGATGAGGATTATTTGCTTTTATCACAACAGACAGAACAAAGTTATGGATCTAAATAATCAAAAGCGCTGATTGTGAACGTGGAGGGATCAGGCCCAGCTACACTGAATTTTGCATGGTAGGTTCACTTTTAATACTCATTTTAGTATAAGCCATAGTCCTTCTCTCATTTGATTGACCAAACCATGATCATGTATATTCTTAAAATATATTTCATGTCTCAGCCTGTTCTAACCCTTCTTTCAGCTGCTGTAAATTGTCATATGTGTTTTTTTCTGTGAGTTAACTTCTCTGTGTGGCTCAAGATCCACATTTTGGTGCTTTTCTGTTCAGCAGCAGGCTGGGAGGGCAGCGAGAGGCTTTGGGAGGTGCAGTGAGGATGATTCCCACTCAGCTCTTCATCCCTGGGCTTTTCCATCAGGGGTGCTCAGCAGACACTGAGGCTGCCCTGGGTTTGTGCCACCCTGAGCTCCAGCTTGAGAAACTGCTGGGGCTGAATGCTCTGAAGGTGAAATTTCCAGCCTTAGTGGGGTCCTTGTATTGTTCTCTCCTATCTTTGACTCACCCCAGGGGACTGTGGGGAAAACCTCAGGGCTGGAAGGAAGATTAGGAGGATGGAAAATAAGCCAAGCGAACTTTGGAGAGCAGCTGATTGGAGAGGATACGACAATGTCTGAAAGAAAGACAATGAGGATGATGAAGTAGAATGAAAATACAATTTATTCCATAGTGCAGATCATATCTTAGCAGAGATATTAGTTATGATTTTCCAGTGACTGGAAGGGGTATCACTGGTGTACACACTGTGACGGATTTTGCATGGAATTGTGATAATTTCTGCCCTTTGACGATATGGAACAGAATTTTGGGGCCCATGAAATAGGCCTAATAACCTATTTGCTGTCCTTTTGTGTAACAGCCGTGCTTTGAAGAGTAAACTTCATTTTATAAACTTCAGACTCTTGTCCTAACTGCTTTTTAAAATCTTTCCCTGACAAAGTTCCTCAACAGCTTTTGAAACATCTGGAATAACCCAGAAAAGGGTGAATGCTTTAGCCAAGTTCACTCTGAAGCACTGCTTTGGCAAAGGTTGCCAGGGCATTATAGTGATTATTACAACCACAAAACTCCTGTTTTGTGTGTTCTGTTAATTCTCCTAGCACAAGGCTGCCCTTCTGTGACACATTTTTACCAATCTGCTTAGATTACTTTCCCCCTTTACATTTTAAAGTCCTAAAACAACTATTTTGCACCCATCTCTTTCATTTGCTGAGCAGTTGTTCTTTTTTTCTTATAGCTATAAAAATACTTATTCACAAAATTGTTTTAGATAGTGAGATACACAATTTGTATTGAAGCAACTTCTAGTAAGTCTGAAATCTGCAATATAACTGGATGCTTTACATAATCAGATAGCAATAAATGAATGGTAGTTCCTCATTTTAGTTTTGCAACAACCTGACAGCCTGGAGAACAAGAAAATAAGACCCTGGAAAGCTCATCTTTTAAATAATATGTAAACCTGAGAATTTACTCAAAGGGAAGTTTCTAAATCAAAAGTAAAATTTTCTCTGAGGAACGCAGGAGAAGGAAACAGGATCTTCCTCTAGGTATTAAAGATATTGTTTTCTTTTACTTAAGGAATTTGCTGAGAAATTATTATTACTTTTTTTCAACTCCCCTCTAAAATGCCCATTTCTATGAGGAGGTGCCTCTCCTCAGTTGTGTTCTGTGATGCCTAAGTGGCTTTGTGTTTCCTGTCTTGTAGCACAGAGCAAATTCAGCTCCTCTCCCTCCCAGCTGCACCCCTGGGGATCCCAGCACCCATGGCAAGCCTCCTGGAGCATTCCTAGGAGCACAGATGGTGCCAATTGTTGTGCAGGACAAAGGAGTCAAAGCGGATGTCTGTGTGAGTTAGATGGCATGGCAGAGATGACCCAGCTGAGCAGGCAGGGCTGAGGGGATGAGTGGATCCAAAACCACATTGTGCTCACTAAGAGGATTCTCCCAGTGATCCCTTTGAAATGGAGTTTGCTGCTGGACCAGATGGTTGGCTGAACCTCCATTGTTCCTCGTGGCTCTCCAGTGATATGCAGATTTCTGTATTCTTTATATTTCCTCACAGCATTGCCTAGTATTTACCTTCAGTTAACTCTGATGGAGGAAATTAAAAAGCCAAACATAAAGCTACAGAGCTGTTTGTCTCTGAAGTGTTTGTGCACATTAAGGGTGGTATCAAAGGTGTACCAAATAGGTTTTAATCTTGTTTACTTTTTCTTTTTTTAATTTTTTAAAAAAAATTTTACATGAAAGCTGGTGTGATTGGGATAAGAGTGAAATGAACATAAGTATGATAAATGATAAAGTGCTCCTGGGAGTAAATACACCACTCAGAAAGAGCATTGCTAATCAAGCAGTGCAGCCAGCTAATGCTGTCTAAGAGCAAACACCTCAAAAAGATTCTAAATTTGCAACATTGAAGACTGGCATTTAGCTTGAGTAGCTTCTGCTTTGAGATGGAACTGCTGCACCAGGGAATCACAGCAGCCAGGTGGAACCTTGGAAGGACACTGGACTGATGTATTGAATGACCAACAAGATTAGAGGGAAAAAGGGAACTAAAAGTGGAATTTGCTCCTTGGCATGTCCTGAGTGAGAGTTTGGGAAGCAAATGGAATTAGGGACAGGCAGGGATAAACTCTCATGACAGATGTGCAGCCCTTGGTGCCACCGAGCTGCCCGAGGAGCAGCTGTCCCAGCCTGGGGACACTGGTGGCCCCCGGTGAGGGTTGGTAGCCCAGGTGCCTGCAGGACTTTGGCACACCAAGCAGGCCTTGCAGTGCTGTTAGAGAAGGCAGGATATGTTCTGCTCATGAATTTCATGTGCCACCCACTCCTCAGGAGTGTAACACTGCCCACACTGCCTGCCTGAATGACTTGGGAAATATATTTTTATTTCCAACTGTTACTCAAAGTTAGAACTATCTAAGCTATGATGGGTCAGGAGAATCATGCAGAAGAGCTCCTCTGTTTCTTAAAGGAGCATGAGAATTACTCCTTTTTTCTGAGTAAATTGTACAGAACTCTGTAGTTTTTGTACAGAACTCTAGAGTTTTTGCTTTGAAAAGTTATTAGGTTTGGTTCCCTTCAAAAAGAGAATTTACACTAGAAAATAGATGATTTTGTATTAGCCTTACTGGTTATATTGTGGACTTAAAAGTAGAGGAAAACTGGAGACACTGCAATAATAAAGTATTATTAACATTTTTGAGCATCAAAATGAAAAGTAGAAGTGGCTTTTTTAATGTCAAGATTTGTTTTTGCAGTTTGCAGTTAAAGGAGGTGACTAAACTGCTGTAGTAGATAAACTACAGATCTGGGCACACTCACCCCAAATATTGTTCCTTCTGAACCTTCTATCATTAAAACCCTAAAACATTTTCTATTAATAGGAAGGTATATTTTACATTTTGACATTTTCCACCACTGCCCCTTGCTTAAGTCCAGTTGAGAAAGTTGCTGGTTGCTCGATTACATCACACAGCATAGTCTGTTAGCAAAAGCACCAAGAGCTGGCAGCTTGTAGCTCTGTATTAACTCAGTGTGTTTTAGAGCCAATTGCTGCCTGACCTCTCCCCAGCGCCGAGGAAATGCAGTGCCATCTGTATATCTCCCAGTCACACTGAATTATGTCATTTCTGTTCCTCAGGAATGCAGGGTTTACTTTATGCTTTGCGGCAGAATTAGCAGAAGTGATGAGATATAAGCAGAAGCACAAAGGTGAAAGGTTGTGGGGTCTGTTTGTCCCCAGCTTGCTTTGATTCTGCCAGGTGCTGAAATGAGGGAGGGAGGGAGGCTGTGTGAACCTTTGAGGTGTTAGCACTGGAAATGTTTATAGCTCTTAAACACCCTCTGATGGACGGCAGGACTGCCCTGGGTTTGGTTTGAGTCCTTACTCTTTACACCCTCAGAAACATGAACAGGACACAAGGAGGGGTGAAAAGCACATTGCAGCTTGAAAATTGATATGAAATTTATAAAATATACCAGGTATTAAACAAGAAATTTTGTACCTTAAAAAGCAGCTTCAAGTTAACACTACCTGACAAACAAGGACTCCTGAAGTGTCTCCATGGCTCTGTCATGCTTATACTCTGTGACTACAGTCCCGAAGATTTTTGGCTAAAAGAAGATAAAAGGAGGTAGGATTTCTCCCCAGAAGGCTTTTTCCAACTCCCTTGGAAGTAGACAGAAAAACTGTTACAGATTCTAGTGGAACTGGGTCCTACATGTGATTTTCCTGTCTTTAATTTCCACAACTAAATTTCTCTCAAAATATACACCTATGGATCCACCGTCAACTGTTCAAATAAAGTATCACTGCCTGGAATATGAGTTCCATTCCACATGGAATAGCTTCCAGAAGAAACCACTCTTTCACTGTAGTTTTGTGTAAAATGGAAAGGCAATAAGACTGTCAATTACTTGGTGGAGCTCATGCAGGCTGAAACAGCATCCAGCTGCTCTTTGGACATTTATTGCTCCAGTCCTTTCCTGTTAAATGTCCACTGTCATCTTGGTTTTATGTGAAACCCTTGGTTCAAAAATATGATCACAGGCAAGAAGGACTCTTAAAACAAAAAAGGCTTTCTATGTGCTAGCTGATAATAAAGCTAGACTATGGCTGGCTTGATAGGCTTAAAGAAATTTTAAATGTTAATTTATGTCCCAAATATGTCCAAAATATTTATAAGTGGTGAAAATTTATATGAATCTCTGACATAACTCATCCTATATTTTGTTTTATAAACATTCAGAAACTGCTCAGGAGGAAACAGGATGTGCACTGTCTGAGGAGCTTTCTGCTCTTTCCATAAAAGGTTCTGCTACATGCATGTTATACAGAGCTGTGGTATATCACTTCAGTCCTAAAAAAAATGTATATACATAGAAAGGCCAAGAATGAAATCATCAAATCCTTGAAGTCAATAGGAAAACTCTTATTGATTTAATTGTAACAAAGATTTCACCTCTAATCCTCCAACGTTGAGAGCTAGCATAACTTTACTGAAGATGATGAACAGAGCTGAAGGATGCTCTGGTTGGATTAGAGCTGAGGATCTGCTCCTCAGAGTGCATGTATTTCTCAGGGTAAGAAAGCAGTCAAGAGGAAATAGCTCAGAAGACAAATAAATGATTCAAATGGAGTTTGCAAGTTTGAGTCTGGGCTGAAGAACAGAGCAAAGCCTGTGCTGTAGTGCTCTGCTAGACATTTGTACAGGAATGATTGTCATTTTCAGTGAATAAAATAAGGTAAATTTGTGTTTGTGTCCGATTTATATCCTCACTTGAAATACATTAACAAATAAAGTGCAAATGTATTTATACACATTATATAAGCTGATCTGAAATCCTGATGTATGAATCCACAGATTTATGAATTATACTTGTAAATCAATGGAAATTGCTTGGTCAGAGTGTTCATGCCTTGCAATCATAGCAATTAGGTCCAGGAAGGACTGATTCATTTATCTAGTTCATCTCCCTGCCAGGGAAGAATTATTCCTGTTCATTGTAATCTTTTCTAGTCTGATGTCCAGTTTAATTTTGAAAGCCTCAACAACTAGGATTTTTCTATTTCCCTATCAGATAGAGGTTTTAATTTTGTTATGTCTTGATAATTTAAACTGAGAGAGGAGACAAAATTCTCCATAGCACCTATACCATTCAAAACCAGGAAAAGAGCAGTGCAAGTAGCACGCAAAAATACAAAGTTAAAATATGAGTTACATAATCTTTGTCCATGGCTACAGCCCCTCAGTGATGGAAACCTTTTACCACTGCTTCTAAAGATTGGATTATTTCCATTCCAGAACTTGGGAAGCAAAGAGTTTAATAAGCAGGTGCTAAAGTAAAGCAAAACTGTAGTTACCAAATGGAATCATTATTGCCTTGACTGAGGCCCTTAACCCTACAGGGATATTTAGTTCAGTTTTCTCTCTCTCATTTGCACAGATGGCATTTCCTGACTCTGGATTTCACTCTGGATTGGAGTTCACAGTGCTCAGCTGGGGGAATTGTTAGCCAGAAGCTGTGGATATTCATTCTTACCATTAATTTGCTGGAATTTTTTTTAATGCAATGCTCTTGTGAAGATCTGACTCTTTTGATATGGTTGAGAACTGGGTCTCCCAAATAATGTATGTGATTCTGAAAACCATATCCTTAATCTTTACATCTTGCATTCTCATTATCTCCAAACAGATATAATACTTTCCTTAAAGGAATGTGATGAAGCTGACATAATTCAAGATGGTAAATTGTGTTGAGATCTTTAGATGGAGAGAGAAAAATACTAACTCTTTATTCACTTTTTTTTTTTCATTTTTCTTCTGTATATGTTGATATATTGTGTGCTTTTGAACTGATTTTGGCTCTCTGGCTAGAGATATTCCTCTTCTGCGAATTAAGTAATTTAGTACAACAAAATGAGCTTGGTAATGCCCCCAATTCTTTGATGGAAGGCTAATCACCAATGCATCCTCATTCATTACAATGCTTCATATCTGATTCACTTTTCATTCCAAGTGGCACAAATCAGGAATGATGTCAGTGAGGTCTGTGGTGTAACTACAGTGAGGTCTGAGGTGGCAAACTGGCGTGAGGATATTCAGGCTTTCCTTCTCTTGACTCTGACATGTAAATTGGCTGCCTGTGCACGATAGGAGCTGTTTAGGATTAAATTTCCAATGTGATCCTTTGGTCTGTAATTCATGTGTGCCATTTTGGAAATGCCAGTGCCCCTCTGAAAGGGAATGGAGGAAAAATGGTTATGTCTGTAATGTTGCTTAAAAAGCTTCTGTTTATCAAAACCTCGTTGTGTCATGAAGGTGTTCATGTTCACTGCAGAGAAAAGCACACTTGTCTTTGTGACTGATCTATGGAACAACTCTTGAATAATGGAAACTTATTTTGCACATGTAAGAAGGATGTATAATCATCCCCCAGCCCCTTGGAAAAACTAGAAAATTTGGCTTAGCTATTTCTGAATTTAATCTTAATCTTCAGAGCACTAAAACTCTCCAGTGGGGCTAGTGGTTGAACTGAGCTACTGAATATTGCCTGCAGAAATTTATTGCAAGATTGAATAATACAGTATTTTCCCCATACTGTTTTAACCTGTTGTGTACCATTAAGGCAGAAATTCTAAGCCTCACTTCATTAGCTCAGCTTAGTCTTTCTGCAGTGTGGCAACATCCTCAAAACCACCTCAGCCTTTTATCACAAAGGGATTTTAGGGCACTCACTGAGGGCTGTGCTGGCCAAGAACAGCAATGTTGGATTGCACAGAACCCTCTCATTGTCTCAGTCCTTTTTGGGGAATATATAATTTCTAAGGAGTCCCAGACCAGAAGGATGCCACATGGATCCCAAAGAATTTAGCTGATTAATTCAGTTAGAAACAAGAGGCAGCTGCAATACCTGGGAATGCCTTCCTGTTTGTACTTCAGAGCACATTAATGCAGCAACAGCAGAGACGAAATTTCTCAGTGCAGACAAGTCCCTAAGTTATACATTTTTTTAATGGGATACTTTCATTAGTGCCTCAGCTGATATTAGTCATAAACCAACCTTGCGCTAGCAGGTTTAATCACTGTCTCCAGGCTGAGGCTTATTAGTGCAAGGTCATTTTATAGCTTTTTATTCCATGTTTTCCCTTAGAGAAAGTGAGCGATGTCTCCAGAAAAATCACCTACCTCCTGCCTGGCATATCAACATCCACAGACTTGCTGCCAGCATAGCTGTTATGCCTCTTGGTCAAACTTCACGTTGCACCAAAACAGAGAGTTTACATTAAAAGACAGATAATAAGATCAAGTTCTGAAACTTGTATGTGGGATTTTGTAAGCTGTTTAAAGAAATAATGATAAAACTTGTATTAAAAAAGTGAACTCTTCCTTGAAAATATTAAATCTCTCACTGTGAGTTAAATGCTTTTGAAATGCTGGATTGATGACTCTGGAGATCAAAATCTCACCTGGCTGAGCTACTTCACTGTCCCCATGGCCTTGGAGCAGCCACAGTCCAAGCCTCAGGGGTGGGAAGAGCTGATTGCTCTGCTCTGTGAAGGAATTGAGGTGCAGAAAGGCAAAGTGACACTGCAGCTCCCATCAGAAGGCTGTGCTGAAGCAGGGATTTCAGAGCATCTGATCTCCTTGGCACAACCCAAATGGGAGTTGTCACCTCTCTCCTACAGAAAAGGGAACGACAGAAAGTGTCTGATCAGAGAGGACTGGAGATCTCCCAGCTCCATCAGCTCCCTGCCCTTCGAGGAGGGAAACCACGAGAGAACTGAGCCAAGGCAGAGTGGGGAGAGGAGTCTGGATCACCTGGGCTGTGATCTAATGAGCTCATTTGGAACAGAGCAGTGGATAATGACACTTAGCATGGTCATCTGTATAATTCTGTGCCATGTGACCATTCCTTGTTTTGGAGTGTATTTCTAATTGAATTCAAAATAGCTTGAAAATTAGGGGAAAATTGGGGGAAAATTTCTGCTGCAAGGCTGTTCTCAACGCTTACGGTGGGAAGGTTTTAGATCAAAATAAGCCAATTATATAGGAACATGCTGGTCCCCCTGGAATTCACATTTTTGCTTTTCCTCCTGCCTCCCTCTCCAGGCTTCCCAGCAGCACACAGACAGTTTCTGGGTTTCTGCACTCTCTGGTGACTGACTGGCCAAGGAACCAAGAAGCCAAACCTCTGTGTTCAAGGCTTTCCATTTCCTAACACTGCAGAATCATGCAGGGGATATTAGGAGGACTCCAGATTCAGAATCTGTCTGACAAATCAAAGATTTCTGCATGATAGAAATTGTAGTTTTTTGATCTAAAGTACTCAGATTGCTTTCTTCATTTACATCAGTAGGAAATTCAGGCCATTTCTTTTCCTGTCTTGTGCACACTCCTTAACCCCAGACAATAATAAATAATATTTAAAAAATTAAGCATAATTAATCTATCATATTTATAGCCATTCAAATTAAAGAGGTCTCAACTAATAATGTGAATCACATATTTTAAAATAAATAAATAAAAGTGGTATAGGCAGAAAAGCAGCCAAGCATATGGCTTCACCATATGCTGAAGCATACTTACTGTCCCTTATATCCTGTATTCCCTGTGAAAACTATGTATACATAATCACTGACAAAAAAACCCAAAACCCCAATCCTGCATGAAAGAACTTTAAAGCTACAAGATCAAGTGCTCTGTATTTGGGCTCTGTGAAAATTCATGAGGTCATAATTTCTCTAATAGAAGCCATAATTTCTCTAATAGATGGATGTTGCAGAGATATGTTTTTTCCTGGGCTTCATCATGTGAGTTTTTGCATGGAAGCTCTTCCTTGCTCAGTGCAGGTGATGCATTGTGCTCACTGAATGAGTGTGAATATTCACATGGAGGCATCAATCCATGTCCTAAAGGTGTGTCTTGCACACCAATCTCCTCCTTTATGCTGTGGGGAGGCAGTTCTGGATTGCTTAATGTCTGTGTCTGATATCCTTTAGAGGAACTGGGGACAATATTTCCAGGAATTACACCAAGTGCTCTCGTGGCTTTAAGGGCTGAGCCCAACCTCTGCTGCTTTATTGACAGAAAGAAAACAGAGGTATCTAGCAGTGTTCACATACCTGTAGGACTGGCTGAAAGAGTTCAAAACACTTTTTCATTGAAAAACAGATTTTCTTGAAAATATGAATCGCATTTCTTTTTGCTACAAGAAAAAAAAATATTCTTTTAATTAAATTTCCACTGAGCAACATTGAGGTAAGCTTTTGGTTCCAGCTAAGGTAAAAGTTCTCTGCCTTTGCAGAGCCACCACAGAGCTTGCAGAATGCTGATCTCTTCAGCAGGGTTGATCCTCATCCTGCAGTAAATTAATTAGCATCCACAGCTAGATTATCTGGGATGCCTTTTGTTCTGTGAGAAGCACAGACATTTTGATACTTTGACCCACCCAAAAGAAAAGCAATTTCAGGAGCTTTTGAAAGGAGGGTAAACCCATTTTTGGGCAGCTCTGTTCAGCAGTGTGAACACAGAAATCTTTGCCCATGAAGGTTCTGTGTGGTTCCAGGAGCAGGTTGGCTCTGGCAGAGCTGCATCTCTGCCCCACCTGGTGGTCCTGCAGCCCAGAGAGTTGTCCTTGCCTAACCTGTCCTCAGGCAGAATCCTCCATTTCCCCTGTGTTGGCCTGGCTGTTTCATCACCGTAATTCACTGAGGCACAACTCAGAAAGTCTCTGTGGGTCACTTAAAAAGTAGATGCAGCTCATCATTGAAAAAAAATGGAAAAAAAAAAAAAAAAGAGTGGGAAGGAGCAGAAATTTGTTGCATCTTGAAATAAACAGAATGGGATCGGAATTTGAACAGATGAATTATGTTTTTATGTTCATATCTTCTGTGTATCCATAACAATCCCAGGAGGCTTCACATCAACATTTTGAAATCTTTTTGATAAATGCATTCACGTTCTTACCAAAATTGACTTGTGTTTGGATTTCTCATCTTATACTCCAATTAGCATTTGAACCCAACACTTTAAGCACATGATACAGTGATTTCTTGAGTGCATATAGTTAATTTAAATGTTTCAGATCATTACTACTGCAGCTACCAAGTGCTATTTTATTTCTGGTGGTTTTCAAGAGCTGATTTTATGATTATTTGACTTACCTTGCAAATGTATTTTTTCTATAATCTACTTTCAAACTCCCATTTATATCTTTTTAGAGATACGGAAAACAATTAAGATTATGTCAGTGCTGAAGCTACTGAAGTCTTAGGTTGAAACCTAAAGTGGAACCTATCTTTCAAAGAGGAACAGGTCAAAGGAGTTAATGGCTAATGTGTGACTTAGAGCTCATTTTGAGGAACGAGTATGGAGTGATGCTGCTATTATTTCCTGATTTTTTTTCCTCCTTCTCCTTTTTTTCCTGGTCTCGGCTTATACAGAACATAAAAGCTCTTTACTAGGAAGACAAATGAAAAGGAAAATAAGCTAAGAGGTGACAACTCCAATCTGAGAACTGTGCATGATATAAACGTGCAGCAGTGACTTAAAAAACGATGACCCACATGCAATTATTCCCTATGTTCTAAGCATAAAGCTGTAGGATTTTTTCAAATTTGCACCTTCTATAATAAATAAATTGGTTGTTACCGTTTCTGCTTCCAGCAACATCAAGAATAGAGTGAGTTGAAAAGGCTGTTGAAGGCAGATGAGATCAGATGATGTTCCTGGTGTCTAACAGAGACAGAGGATCTGGAAGGTTGTTCTGTCTCTCTGAACACAAGTTGGCCACAGTCAGCTGTCATTGCTTTGGGCTCTGCTGGAGCTCTCAGTGCTGCCTCAGCTGCTGGGAGGGAGCCAGGGGGAGATGGATCACCCCATGGGGAATAAACACACCTCAGGATGGATGGATGGAGGCTGTTTGGCACCGTGACCCCTTGGCTGGGACTGGGAGAGGCAGAGCACTCCTGCTCTGGCTCATCTCAGAGCCATGGGGAGTTAGAGAAGCCTTTCTGAGGTGAATTAGAGAAGCTCTTTTGAGGTGAAATAGAGAAGCCTCTCTGAGGTAATTTAGAGAAGCCCCTCTGAGGTGTGTTAATTGATAGTGGACTGGGGAAAGACAGACCTAGCGTGCAGCAGATGTAAAATGTGACTTTCCCTGCTCCTCTTGCTCAGTCCTGGGCTGCATCTTGTGGGAGCTGAAAACTCCAGGAGTCACCATGGCTAAGCTCTTTTATTGCTGGGAGACTTTGCAAGATGAGCAAAATCATGACTTTTCCAGTTAGATTCAGAGGACAGTGCACAGCAACTGTATTATGCTTTCAAAGTGGCTGGGAGGCTACAGATGATTTCCTCTGCCTGTGCAATCCACCCTGTGAAAAAGAGAGAATTACCTGTCTCCAATGCTCTTTGAGATCTGGGCTTGAAAATTATGTATGTCAGTTATAAATTGCTGTTTCTTTCTTTCACTCACTGCCCAAGCTTCTCTTTGCATGTGGAACTCAGGCAGCTGCTTGTTTTGAAAGGAACGTGGCTGGGAGGAAGGAGCTGGAGATGGATTAGGGTTTGGGAGAACTTTGCTTTGCCACAGGCTCGCTGTGGGACTTGGAGATTTTTATCTCTTTGTGTTTTGGTTCTCCATATGTAAACTAAAGATAATAATGCTCCTCTTGGCTTGATCTTTGTCCTATTTATTTAGTTTATAAACTTCCTGGGGGCAGTGATCATCTCTTAGCATGTATAATACCAACCACAGAGAAGCTCAGCTATCATTTCAGGCCTCTATGTACTGCCATAAAATATCCATTAAATAATTATGTTATGGCAGGCATTGCCAAATGATCTTGTCTCCTTAGACTTCTAAAATATTTTTCTTAGTGTACAAAAAAGGTTCAGTCTCTGATATCTGCAAGGATTTTGCTTTTCTGTGGAAGGCTGTATGCATAATTGCATTTAAATGTATAAAAGGCATTGGGCTCTGGGGTCTCTTGCACAGGAAGGACATTGATCTGTTGAAGAAAGTCCAGAGGAAGCCACCAAGATAATCAGAGGGACAGAGCACCTCTGTATGGGGAAAGGCTGAGAGAACTGGGATTGTTCAGCCTGGAGAAGAAAAGGCTTCAGGACTTCCTAATTGTGGCCTTCAGTACCTGAAGGAAGCTTAAGAGAGATGACAGAGATTTTAGGAGGGCATGGAGTGACAGGACAAGGGCAGTGGATTCAGGCTGAAATGAGAGGTTTTGATTAGGAATGAGAAAGTTCCTTCCTTCCTTCCTTCCTTCCTTCCTTCCTTCCTTCCTTCCTTCCTTCCTTCCTTCCTTCCTTCCTTCCTTCCTTCCTTCCTTCCTTCCTTCCTTCCTTCCTTCCTTCCTTCCTTCCTTCCTTCCTTCCTCACTAACCCAGCTCCAGTGGAAATGTTTGTCATGAGATAATCACACCTCGGGGGGATTAGAGGCATCTTGGCTGTGGTTCATAAAATCCCTCAGCACTGATTCCCCCTTCTTCCCTCACTGCTCCTTAAGATAACCACACCTCCTGCTGTGTTTTGTGACTTGAAAAATGCAGTTTTTCTGATGGTAATGTATGGACATTCTTTACATTGAGATATTTTATTTCATTGTGTTGTGAATTTAAAAGAAACCAAAGGAGTTTTACTCTCATTTTTGAAGATGTTCTCACTGCCAGGAAAAACCAAGTGGCTGATGACTTCTTTAAAATATTTCCTGAGCATCCATCCCAGGCTGAGCACTCTGCACCACTATGAATATTTGAGGTGTAATCCTGCCTTGCCTTGCCTTGCCCCTTCCATGTGTTTTGCTGGGCTAACATTACAGAAATACATTCTGAGCACTTCCTTTTTTGATACATCCTGCACTACATCTTAACACTTAAATTGCTTGGCTTATCCTAAATGCACTTCTAAACCTGCCAATAAGCTCTAGAATATCTGTTGCCAACACACCCCAGAACCTGCAATAATTTGAACAGCATCATATCCTGCTCATACTTTCTCAGTTTCTATTAATTGTGGGAGCCTGAAATTAAAAATGACTGCTTGCTTCCAGTTTGTTTGGATTTTAGTACTCAGTATAACCAAAGATAGGGACACTTGGAAAAGCAGTGGAATCTGTAGCAGGAGCTGCTGAACACTTGGATGGCTCTATTTACACATATTTTACTCTAAATTTAACTCCATATCTTGGCATTTGGGTTGATGAAAGTGTTAACATCTCCAGAAAGTTTTTACTGAAACACAAGGCACATTCAGTGTTTTCTTAGGCATTCCTATTTCTGTGCATATTTAACTCTCTTTAATGGTAAGATAAAAATAAGAAATGTTTTGCCAGGAAAAAAAATAGTCAATCATTTAAAAGGTAATTAAAAGCATACAAATTTAGATTGAAACAACAATTAAAAAATAAAGGGCAAAGGGGAGATTCAAAACACAGCTTTAGTATAATGCACTTGGTACACTGAAAGTGCTTTGCTGCCTCTGAAATTCCCTAACAAGGTGAGTGAAACTATTCTAAGAACACTATTATCAAGAGACACCTTTGAACTGATCTATCCTGAAGAATAACCCCCAGAAAGATAAGGTGAGGAGGAAGGGAAGGCAAAAAATAACAAAAAAAAAGCAACAACTTTCATATGTTTGTTGGCCACACAGCACAGCTCCGACTTCTGAACATTTTTCCCCAATTATTTTTGTAAAGTATTGATCGCAATTTAATTTTGCAGTCCCAACATGAGAGGCGCTTCATGCTGAAATGTCTCACAGGAGATTGTAATCAGGGTCTAGCCTGAAGGTGAAGCACTACTACATAGGTTTTACTCTATTCCTCCACTCTTCATCAGTTCTGGGATTGGAGCAGAGGGCATTCTCAGGCAGATTAATTTTTGACGATGGGATCGATGGAAGATGTTTTTTCCTCCTGACATTGAGTCATCTAATTTGCTGTTTATCTTTGGCTTATTGAGTTTTGAGCATTGTTAAATCATACCTTTCAGCTGTTTAATTTCAGATGTGAATTTTGCATTCCCCTCTTGTACTTTGGCATAACTCTTTTCCCTAAAACGAGCAGGGTGATGAGCCTTTTTTGACACCAGGTTACTGCTTTAGAGTCTGTTAAGTACTCCAAGGTAATGTTATAGTACTTTCTAGCCTTTTTTCTTTGCTTGTGGCCATAGATCAGATCATCTCTAGGGAAATCATTACTTGCCATCATTATTATCCCGAGCACCTTCATCTATTCTCCCTTGTTTCCTGACTCCATTGCTTGATGAAGTGCTACTTGTGAGGACACCTTTAGCTCAGGCCTTCTAATTAACCCCTTCATTGCTCAGGCTGCTTCATTTTTTGTTCCTTTCCTCAGTACGTTGTGATCTATGTGTGTACCTCATAATAGCAGCACTCTGGTCTTGCCTGGGAAGCTCTTTTCTTGGGGAGGCTGTTGGGTTTTTCCCTTATCTTCAATAGCAAAGTGAACATTGTGCCAAATATATTGCTAATAATAAATAAAAGGCTTTCACTCAAATGAAAATTGACTTTACTTAACCTTTGCTAAAGGGTTGTACATTATTGCTTTACATTTCAAGGGGAATCCTCTAACCTTGGGCCAGCTTTGAACAGTCTATGGAATAATCTTGCAATTAGGAATTTTTACTCCACATATATGCGTATAATTACAAATATTTGCATATTTTGGTGACCGGTAAAAGGTGGGTAGAAGCAGTAAGTTACTTGTCATGGGAAGTTGCTAAACTATTGTACATCACACTGACTTTAAATTGATAATAATCAGAAATATTTTCATTTTATGCTGCCATTCTCTTAGACTCAAAGCCAGGAAGGGTTAGCTTATGTTCTATAGCCTTTAATTTCCGGGGGTTTAACAAGAGTTCTGGTGAGGTTTGTTTCCCCTCACTCTGCCTGTCTGCACCATTTTTGTTCTCCAGTGCTGCATCCCAGCTGAGTGCAGAGCATCCTCCTTGGGATGGGATAATGGGATGGGATAATGGGATGGGATAATGGGATGGGATGGGATGGGATGTGTTTGAGCTCCTCTCAGGTCCTTTCCCAGCTCTCAGAGCCAGCAGCAACGCGGTCTTGTCCCTGTCCCCATCCCTGTCCCCATCCCTGTCCCCATCCCTGTCCCCATCCCTCGGGGCGCTAGGACAGGACAGATAGGACAGGACAGACAGCACAGGACAGGACAGACAGCCAGGACAGACAGCCCAGCGCCTCGCGGTAATTCCCTGCCGCAGGTGGAGCTGCTGCTCCTTGCCCTGGGCTAACCCAGCCGCAGCCGTGATGTGATTAAAGGTAGTTAGCAATCCCTAATGACTGCAAACACGCAGAGCTGATAATTGCGACTACTTTTCATTCCACCACCCGGGAGGACTGACCTGCTGCCAGCGATAAACTTTCTTAAGTTTTATCCTTTGCTTTTTGGAATTCAGTTTTATTATTAATTTTTTTAAAAGATTTTTCTAATCCTTCTTGACCTTCCTTGGATCTGTGACCGGCCCTGTGACAGAGTGCTGTAAATGATCCCAGAGCGGCTGGAAAGACGAGGATACTGGGGACAAAGGAAATCTGATCCGGTATGGTGAATTTCTTCATTCCAATTTTTGCCAATTATATCAATTCGTACATTACTTTGATGTTATCAAACCTGTGAAACTCTTGCTAATGTTGCTTTTCACATGTTAAAGTCGATTATGAGCTTATGTACCCTGCTGCTCCACGGCCTAAATGAACATATTAATGAAAGCCACAGTAAGAGCTGCTGTTTGATTGTACAGCAAACGAGGATGTTGCTGTCCTTAGGCTGCCTTCTCTGAAAAGGAGCGACGTGCGAGTTCATCAAACGCCTATCTATTAATCAATTGTATTCACACACAATCCCCTTTGAAGATAGGGATAAAGGGCAGCAGAAAGACACCCTTCCCCAAATCTGCAGCAAATGCTTTCTGGCTCTATAAACATCACTTATTTTTCCAGAGGACACATCTGTTCTGAAGGTCTTCTGTCACCTAGCGATCCCGGCTATGGCTGCTGCCACAGAAATGGCAACCTTTAAAATTCATTGGAATCTTTTCTCTCTGCCTCCACAAAAAGTTAAGGGCTAATTAAGGAAATGCAAACAGGAGCTGCTTCTGAGCCTTGGACAGCAGCACAGCAGCTTGCAGCATGAGGAGCTGGAGAAGTGAACATGCACTTAGTCCCTCTGGCAAAGGAAAAACAAACTAAAAGACATGATCATCTTTTCGGCATTTTAAAAAAATATCCTTTCTTCCTTTCTATATTGTAACACATAACCCCCAAAATCAATAATGCAGCGGCACTGTTTAAAAAAAAAAAAAAAAAAAAAAAGGCAGCACTACAAGATGCTCCAGTCAAAACATTCCCTAACTGGCTCCAGAGGGGCAGAATCATCCCTCGTCCTTTCAGCTGGAGCAATTCCGACCAAGAGGTGAGGTTTCACACATGGTAGTGAAGCAAAGCTGGGAAAAAGCAGTGGAAAGGGGATTTCAAGGTTGCAAGTCTGTACAGGAGACTCCTTTGAGACAGGCAGAAAGCAATCCGTCAGGAACTTTTGCATGACTTGTATTTTTGACACAGTAGAACTGATTTCAATACTGGACTACAGATTTGCTCTGCAAATAATTATGGTATATAATCCCACTGAGAGGGAATTTATTTCTTTAAGGATAAACTGTGGGATAATCCTGTATATTTGAGGACAATTCTGTACAACTGACCCTGGGAGAAGCAGGACCTTTCCCATGGTCTGTGATAAGAGTTTCCCATGAATTAGCTTTTCATGGGTATTGATTTGCGTGATTTGGGGAATCCATTTCACCTCCTTGATGATGATGATGATGATGATTCCTCTCTCACCTTTCCTCCCTGATCTGTCTTCTGTTAACTCCTCTTGCCTGAAACTTTTTTAGTAGTGATTGAATAATGCAACTGCATATGTAAATCCGTTGTTACTAGTAAATAATAGAAATATTAAAGTCTGGGGAAAAAACCCCAAGCAACCCCACACACTCCTTTATTTTTCTGCAGCAGCTCAGATGATTTGGCAATACAATACTTTGTTTTCCACCTGGAAATAAATGCAGGACCGGACTGCACAGTCTGAGTTTTTAAATGTGAAAATTATGACCATTAAATCTGTGATTTGGAAATGTGTCAGCAGCAAGCAGAAAACGATGTGGACACTTTCTGCAGGTTACTGCCTGAGGGTCAATTGAAACAAGCAGATCTGTGGGGCACAGCAGAGCAAGGAACAAGCAATTGCAGGTGCAAATATGCCTGAGGCTTGTCTAGCTTCCATTAAAATAAAAAGTTTGATAGCACTAATCATTTCTGTCCCTTTGCATTTTAAACAGCCACTGGCATTGCCTAAGCATTTTAGTGTCTGCTGGCAGAGTTGGGCTTGCTGGGAAAAGACACCAGGAAGGCTGATAAGAGGGAGGGAAAGGCAGAGGTGCAAAGCTGCCTTTTCAAGAGAAAGAGTCCAAATGAATATCCAGAAGTCAAAACTGGAACAATTACAAGCCTCTGAGCTTGTTTTCAGCTCTTAGATTCTACATTCAAATTGTGGCTGAGGTGTTGAGTGTGCCATGGATTCTGCTTGAGTCCAAGTTGTTCAGAGACCTCCTGTGACACTCTGGGTGCTTTGACTGCTGTAAGATTAACCAGGCTGTGGCAAGGAATTGATGTAAAATGGCAGAGAGCTGCCTCCTGCTACCTGTTATCCTTCCCAGAGGTAAAATCCTCTCTCTGCTGCTGCCACCAGCAGCACTTGTTTTTGATTTTAGTGAGAATTAATCTGATTTTTATTGGCCTTGTGTATGATCAGAGATGTGTTCAAATCAAGCATCTGCAACCAAGAGATTTTTGATCTGTCTGAATTAGTTAATTAATTGTGAACAATAACAAAGAGAGAGCAAATGTCAGAGTGCTGATTTTCCAGGTTGGGGTTTGGCTGAGAATGAGGTGTGGATATGGCAGGAAAAATGGAATTTAAGGCTTCATTTTTATCAGGGAGATAGCAAAGTTAAATTTCTGGGTGATGCTGTGGGCAATGCTGTCCTACCAGAACTAAATCATCTCTTTGGGGGAGGCAGAGCCTGGTGAAAGAACTCATGAAAGAGATTTGCTGAACTCACATTCTCCAACAGAGCCCAAAGTGTTTGTCCACAGCAGGTTGGACTCAAAGGACACCCTGAGGATGTGGCATGGGCTGTGTTTGGCTTGGTTTAGCTTTGCTGGGGACATGAGGAAGCACAGCCAGAGCAGGGCTAGAGGTACCTCTTTTCAAATTACAGCTGCCACAGTTTCTTCCCTGTGAATTTAGCCTCCAAGATCTTATTTGCTCTCATTCAGGTATTTCAGATCACATCTCATCCACTTCTGTTTTGTGTAATCAACCAATTAATAATGGCTTGAGAAGCAGGCAGGTGTCATTGGCAATTCTTTGTTGAAGAATAGTTGTGAATGTGAAAATAAATAGTAGAGATTGTAATTGTGTTCCTTACCTCTCATTCTTTTTCCCTGTATAGAAACTCAGGGAAGAATATTCTGGATCAGACCAAAGTTCTTGTCTAGCCAAGTGTCTGTCTCTGACAGAGACTGTTAAAAAGTGGTTTGGAAGTGTGATAAGAAAAAGTAAAGGCAGAGCAATCTTTTTCCCAGCATTTCCCCAGCAATTAGAGATTTTAGACAATTCCTAAGCTACAATTTGTATATTTTGCTGTTCTCCTGCTTAGGTATTTCATATGCTTAGCTGGTGCTGTTGAAAAATCCCACAATTACTGCCCTTACACGTCCTGTGAGGTAGAAAAGTGGTATATTATCTCCACATTATGGATTTTGAACTGAGGAGCTGAGAGACTTGAAATGCCACCCCCTAAAAATAGATTAGAGCTGTTACAGTTCATTAGCACAATAAAAACTTTGGACCAAATTGATACCCAGCCTGTCCTTAAAAATCCAACCTCCCTATAAACTTCCTACTACAACACACCATGATGAGCAAGGGTGACTGTAGCCCTGAAATTTTATGATTCTTCTGTGTTGCTTCACTTTCTCAGTAAATGCCAGGAAAACAATGCTGGGTGTTGTGAGTTCAGCTGCACAGAGCTGCTTCCAGATGAATTTCAGACTCCAGGATCAGGATCTTTCAGATTTTTCAGACTATCCAAGACACAGCTAAAGTGATTCCCATATTTTAAGAAGACTTGGAGGGGAAGAGAGTGAAAAAGCCTCTTGCAGTGCTACCAAAATAAGCTGGGATGAGAGGCTAAAGCAGACATTTGCCTTTCTGCTACAGTCTTAGTGGTGATATTTTATCACTTCTTTGGTGATTGAGAGGCTGTAGGAACAAATGTGAGTCTGTCGTTCTAAATCCAAGGCCTTTGTTAGGCATAAGCAATACAGATGCTTAGGAATACTCATGAATAACACAGGACAAAACCTAAGTGTCTTGGAAGCAGAAAAGTTTTAAAAATCTGTTTTTAATTTCCAGATTGAGAGAATACATACGAATGACCTTTGTCTTTGGCCTAAGAGTCTACTGATAAGGCTTTTCATACACGATATTTGATATATGTGTCTCCTCATAAAACCTCTGCTCTTGGGAAGAACATAAAGAAATTAATATCATTTTATATTGCTGCAGACTGTAGGTAGAAAGACTACTTTTCCACATTGGAGTTAAGAGGCTTTTTTGAAAGGAGCATAGTTTTGTGTATTACAGACAGCACAACCTGGATCCCAGCTGGATACACAGACAAACCCATGCATTGTGCTAATGTTGCTGCTTTCTCTGCCCTGCCAACTCATTTGCTTATGTACTCTATAGAAAATGAAAGTCAAAGTTTATGGCAAGATTTACATCCTGATATCCCCATCTTGGCATCTATGGGAAGATAGTGTTGGGACAGATAAACAAATTTGTCATCTCGTCACCTCCTAATTTGGATTAAACCACCTCCAGTTAGTTGGCCTTCCAGTGTGGCTCTTGCCTGTTATTTCTCAGTGGCACAGCCTCTCACTTTGCTGAATGGAAATTACTCTTGGCTAGTTTTTCCAAGTAATTTGACAACGTAGTTTGATTTTGCTGTAACACAATCTAGACATTGTTTCCCTGCAGTGGGACAAAGAGATTGTGAAGAAACTATTATACAGAATTTCCTTGTAATTTTCACTTCTCTTACAATACCTATCATATTTGGCTGAACTATAGCAATCTTCCCAGGTTCAAATGCTCTACTTAGGTGTGTTCAGCATTTACATGAACTGTATGGATTTCATACCTTAGATGAGACCTTGCTTAGAATACTGATGTGATGTGCTTTACAATAATGCAGTGAATCCCAATTTGGTTTTGATTGCAATAAACTGGAGTCAAACGTGCAAACCTTTGCTAATTTAAGTTGATTTTACCTTTATCGTTTTGCATATTACACGATCTAGAGCCACACAAACAAAAGCTTGTTTGGACTTACCGTGCTTTCCTTTTCAGAAAACAGAATTCTTTTTAATTAAAAACACTTTAAAAAAAATCAGTATGTGTAATTGCTAACACCTGCTATGTGTTACTAACAGATGTTTCTTACTTACCTAAGGGAACTGTTATAATTACACTATACGCTTATTGGAATGGCATTTAACCAAGATAGTTTAGGAACTTTAGGTGGTGACTTTGTGTTCTTTCATTCATCTTTCCTTTAAAGAATTTAAAAATAGCCAAACAACCAGGCCTCCTTGCTCAGCTCCCCAGCTTGTATTCACCAAACACAGCTCAGCACAATGAAGCTTTGGGTGCTTAACTTCCCCTGCTCCTCAGTGCATCCCTGAGCAGCAGAGGAGTTTGCATTTTGTGCTCCAAACTCTGCCCTGGAGCCTCTTGATGGGATGGGATTTGGGATGGGATGGGATGGGATGGGACAGGATTGGATGATCACAGGCCGTGCTAATAGTGGGGTTTGGAGAAGGCAGACTTGTTGGTTGACCTTGAGGAGCCTCCTCTGTGTGTGTGTGTGTGTTCTGCACTGTGAAATGCTGGCAGTGCTACCTCTTCATGATAACCACCGGGGTTGGAAAACACCTCTAGGGTCACTGAGTCCAACCATGAACTCAGCACTGCCCAGCCCACCACTGAACATGTCCTGAACACCACAGATACCTCCAGGGATGGGGGAACAGCTTGTTCAGTGCGTGAAAACCCCTTTCTTAGTGAAAAAGTGTTCCAATCTAAACCTCCCCTGGCACAAGGTGAGGCCATTTCCTCTGGTCCTGTCACTTGTCACCTGGGAGAAGAGTGACATCCATGGAGGAGGGAGGCACAAGCCATGGGTGTTTTCTCTGAGGTGTTTTGGTTGGGTTGGAGGTCAGCAGGACAAGCTGTGGGTGCTCTCTGTCCCCAGGCCCTGCAGGGGACACAGACTGTCCTGTCCTCAGGGCTGTGCAGAGCTCTGCATTGCTGCACCTCCCAGCTTGGCTCTCCGTGTTCTCCCTCTGCATCTTCATTTATGAAACTAATCACACAATTACCTGCAGGCATGTGTTAAATATGACACTGGTCTCTGCAAAATAATGGGCCAATTGCAAACAATGAATAAAGAGAGGCAGCTCCATTTATAACTGCTGTTTCAACAGAGCTGTGTTGTAATCAAAGTGATCTGAGGGTGACTCATTAATTAATTGATGTTCTTTTTTATTATGTGCTATTGAGTTAATGAGTAATTTGTGCGAGATAACTCTCTGAACACACTGATTACGTGAGATATTTTCTGGGGCTTTCATATCAATGACATGCTGAATAGGTGGAAGATGGTATTTGCTTATGTATACTCATTATTAGCAGGTTCAGGATGAATATAAATCAGCAGAAGGGCATTTTAAAAGGTATTAGATACATGCAGCTCTTACTTTAGTGCTTTAAACAGATACTCTTCAGCTTTTAATGCCTTAAATAGTATTAAAATCACTTCCTTTATAATACTTCTATCACCCACAATTGGCAGCTTTTAGAAAGGTGCCACACAAAGGGTTTTTACTGGGAGCATGTTTGTGCTAATGGCCTATTTCCTTGCACATATTGTATTTTGGTTTCCTTTTGCAAGGTACTGAACAGTAAACAGGTTTGGCCTGAAGTAGGAGGAATGTGTTAAGTGAATATGTAATTGGCTTTTTTAATCTAAAGTGGTATTTAAAGGAATAGAAACACTGCTCTTATATACAGTACACACTTTGCTTTGTGTAGTTTGACTTGTTAAAGCTTTTGCTTTATTGAAACCACAACATCTCCAATGCCATAGGAGTTTTTTATTCATTAAACAACAAATGGCTAAATTGATAATTTAGTCTGACAACAGCAGCACAGTGGAAGCTTTCAGAAAAATCAGCTAAATGTATAAAATTATACCCAGCAATCACTACAGACCTTCATTTTGACAAGATTTGTTCTAGGTACAGATGACTGTAAACTACCTACTGCTGAGAAAATTATAAGAAGCTGCTGCATATTACGTTGAAAAAAGCCTTTAAAGTACTTTAAAGTCTATACAGTCAAAACCTTGCCACAATTCATGTTTGTTTCTTTTTCCCAGTCTCCCTTCTCACTGACCACTTTTCAATTTATCTTCCCCAAACCATTTTATATGTAGGCAATTAGGAACATTTGAGGGATTGCTGGATGATTTTCCTTTATTTACATCACATGAGCAGAAATTGGAACATTTTGGGGGGATAGGAAAACATGAAGGTGTGCTTAAAAAAACCACCAAACAACCCAGAAAATATAAAACCACAATTATGGAACAGATCAACTCTTAGCCTTGGTAACTGCTTCTGCCCAATCCAGGCTGTCTTGATTCATCAGCAGTTGTGGCAGATAACAGACACAGCAGGTTACAGTTGTCAGAGGAGCTTTTTACAGTTGAAAATCAAGGTTTGACAATTTGGCTCAAAAAACAGCCATCCAAGAATAGTAGACTTTTAAAAAATTATTGTTACTATTATTTTTGTCTGGCTAAACCTAACAATTTGTACAGATAGAGATAAAATGCCCTGAAGATGGGAGACACAACTGGAAGCATTCCTGCCTGGCAAATGAGCTTACACTGAGTAATGTCAGAATGTTTTGCTGTAAGCAGGCAGAGCATGGTGACACAAACAGTGATGGAGAAGGGGAACCAAGGTAGATAACAAAAACAACCCAAAGGAATGGTCTAGGCCTCTGTCAAAATGATCACTAAAGTGGCCTGGCAGATAATCTCTCTCCAATATTGACTTATGATGTTATACTTTATTGGAGTTGTAAATGTTTCCATTAAATGTTTCAACTCTCGGTCATTATTTTAACAGCCAGGCAAGGTGGAAGTTTGAAATGCAGGAAAATGTGTAATTGATCTTTGACCTACATCAAATCTAAATTTATTCTGTATCCTCTACATACAAATTTTAGATATGTATGTGAATAAGATAGATGAGCATAAAGTGCTCAAAGCAGTGTCATACCATCGTGCACTGCAAATATATCCACATTTCCTTATCCTTGCAGCAATGGAGGTTGATGGAATGGTGAGACTATTTCTTTTCTTCTTAGCAGGACCACCTTCCTCCTCCTCACTTTGAGCTCATGTCCCAAAATGCAAATCTGAGCACCATGGCATGCAGCAATAACACTCTTTTCCCATTGCACTCTCATGTGCTCCAGAAAGGCTGAGCAGTGGCACTTGGGAATGAGAGATTCCTGCAGCATTCACATATAGTGTGCAGTTGCCACCGTCCCAGCCAAGCCTTCCACAGGCTGAGCTGGTTTTGGGGCTCTCCTGCCCCAGCTCTGGGGTTCCCTGCTGTGAATGCTCCACTTCTCCTCGGAACTCTTGCATGGCTCTTGGTTTTCTGGAGAGCCAGAAGTGCTGTAAAAATCAGTGTATCCATCAGATACACCCATTTGACAGACAGGACAACTGAGGCACAGAGGAGCTGATGATTGCCCAAGCTTACAGGGAGACAAAGTCCCTTTTTCCTATTCTTCAGCCTTTTTTCTGAACCAGGAATTTCTCTCTGTTCTGCAGTCTACCACTGGAAAGCAGAAGAGAGATCTTTCTGACTTCCAATGGAAAGACCCAAGAGAGGCTGGAGGAGAAAATTGGACTCAAAATAAAATAATATGATTCTTCGCTTTCTGTCCATGCTGACCTTCATGGGAAGGACAGCTTGTTTATTGCACTGCAGTAGATCTGTAAGGGCTAATGGCACCTCTGGCACCAACTGCTTCGTTATCCCAAAGACATTAAGGGTCTGTGGAAGGGACTGGAAGAGACACTTGTGCTCAAGGTTAGGACGGAAGATAGTCCACAAAAGAGGGCTAAATTTAATTTGGAAAACTATGTGGAGCTATTTTTTCTAATTAACAAGAGCAGCCTGAGGAGTTGTTGCATTTCTGACTGGTCCTGTATGAGCCAAAGTCAGGTTTTGTGAGCCATGCTTATTTTCAGAAGGTTCACAGCCAGGAAAGAACCAACACTGTAACACCAATCATTGGAACAAAATATCTAAGTCAAGCCACTGTGCAGTGTACTCTTACCATGCACTTCAGGGATTTCCCCACTGCATTACAGAGCTTCTTTCACCATCCCCAGCAAAAACATGAGGAAACTGCAACAGGACAGGAGAACAGGGAAGGACAGCAGTCAGCTTGAGCAAAGACGTGGGTTTGGACTCTGAATAAAAACAAGAGCTTAGCTTCATAACAACATACGGTACAGTAGGTTTCTTGGTTTGCTTTTTTTCTTCTTAATACTGTTTTGTTGCTTGTTTTTTGTTTGGTTGCTTTTGTTATTTATTTTTTTTAAATACAGGTTGTTTTCCCAGTGAGCTAGATTACAGTGGCAAACAGACAAGAATTAAATATGCATTTAACAACTTTTAAAACATTCATCCTGCTTTCCTTTGCCAAACACCTGTAAGCTCTGTCAGGGGCATGAGCACTTAGGGACATCCTGCTGCTGCAAGAGCTTCATGGCTTTAAAAACAGAGGTCCACCTCTCCCAGAAAACGGACTGATTGCCAACAGGAGCTGTCAGCAGTGATTGCCCCTCTGTCAAAAGGGTTTTAATTGCCAGTATTGATGGGACAAAGCTGTAGGATGTTGGCAGGGACAGCAGAGTACCTGTGCAGTGGAGTGTGGTAGCTCTGGCTTCCTGTTGCAAAGTTTTGTCCCATCGACATCAGCATTTAAATCACCTTCAGCAGCACTCAGGTGGGTAATTAGCAAGCAGTCGTTCTCCCAGAGTCAGCTCAGGGTCATTGCTTTAATGTAAATAGACCCTCAGAGGGACTCTTTACAGTGCCTTCTACTTTCACTTTTTTCCAGGGTTTGTTGAGGACGCAGCCCCAGAAAACATTAGGGTTAAGCCCTGATTAAAACAAAACAAAACAAAAAAAAAAAAAAGAAAAAAAGAAAAAAAAAAAAAAGGAAAGAGAGGGAGAGAGATGAGGGAGAGAGAGACCCCTCAAATTTTAGAAATTTTTTTAAATGTATATAAACAGAAGTCTTCTCCCTTTCCTCCCCCCCCAAATTAATGATTTCAGAAAAATAACATATATTTATATATATATGTATATATATATAATAAGATACCCAGAGGCACTGGTTTGCATTAGGGCTTAATTTCCAGCTAAATTAAAAATCAAATCCAGGCATTTGGAATGCCTAAGGGGCACAAAAGCAGCACCCAAAATCATTAACTTTTGCACCTTTTATAATATATCTCAAACCGGTCAGATTTGCTTTTCAAAATTTTGTAGTAAAATAAAAGTGCTCTTTGAGGAAAATCCATGCAATTAAACAGCAGATGCTTAACCCCTGAAAAATAGAGGCTTATAAGAGAAGTGCTGATAGACCCTTAACCGTAGCATCATTAGCAGCAGGTGCTGCTAGTTATTAGTTTTCTAAATAGTTTTACTGTAAACAGTATTCTTAAGCTCTAAGTGTAGCATAATGGTTGGGATTTGCTCTTTAATGCTTTTTACTAGAAAGATACAGCTCATTTAAAATAGCTGGTAGATACAGAAAGCATAAATATACAGTAAGTTTAGACACTGATTGTACTAAATGCAACAATACAAAGAAGCAAACAGGAACACAAATGGTAACACAATAAAACTGTATTACATTTGTGCTTCAAATATTACAATACATTATGTACAATAGTCCAAAATAAACATCTCATGCCAAATGACACAAAAAGAAACAAAAAAACCCCAAACAAACCAAAAATCCCAAGAGCAAGCAAAAAGAATGCAGCTGTATATACAGTACCTTTTTAATTAACATTCAACTCTGAACTGGAGCAATTTTCACTACATACAGATGCAGTCCGCCTTTTATTTCACGCAACCATTCTGTCTCCCTATATCTATGCTATTCAGTAGGTTCCTGTGTCATTTCTTATATACATGTTGAGCAAAAAAGATAAAAGAACATAGTGCTTTTTATTCTTAATGATGTGGCATCCGATCAGCGAACCTGGGGCGCATAACCTTCTTTCATTAAACCCTCCTCATAGTCTGTCTGGCACAGAATCATGTTGTTCTTCAGGAAAAATTTGTCTCCAACACAAAATCTGAAATTAAAACAGTAAAGAGAAAAGAAAAGAAAGAGATAGTTTGAGGATAAATGCTGTGGTATGATCTCACAGATAAGGGTTGTAGAGCAATTGCTGGCTGGACAGTGCATTGGAGATGTGAGAGTGGCAAATCCCAGAGAGGAGCTGATCCTGAGCTTGGCACTGAATGCACTGCAGTCAGGAGCAGCCAAAGCCCATTCCAAGGCCACCGTGGCTGTGGGAATCCTGGATGAGGTCAGCAACACACAGAGAAAGCACAGTAAATAAATATCCAGGCTGCTGAGCTGAGTGAACAGTAGATGTTCTCTCAGGCAAATCAGGAGGAAGGCACAGTGATTGCATGCAGTGGAAAGATGTCTGAGATACGTTATATTTGTCTTGTGTGCCTGTAAGAATTTCTGGTTATGTTGCAATTGGATATTTGACTAGATTTGATTTAAAATGGTGGCTCTGGGACTGCTTCTAGCACACACACAACTTTACATACACTGTGGTGCAAACTAGAGACAGGCAGGCAGAGAAACTTTTTTCTTTTTTCCTGTAGGAGTTGATTATAAATTTAGTTACTCAGCTAACTACTCTCACTCTTGTGGTATCAGTATACCCACCTTGTTATACTATTATGTGCATCAGAATGATCTGATTGCTGCAAAATGCCACTGAGAGATTTCATTTGATTTTCTCTGATGAGTAGGACAATCACGTCATGTTAATGCCCCTGCCTGGCTGACTTCAAGCTCAAGCAAAGTAGGATTTCCCAGATAAGAAATATTCCTGAATTTAAGAAGGTCCTTCCCTGGCACACCTCTCAACCCTCCTTCCCCTTGACAAAGCCAAACTTCTTGAAGATACTTCAGGAGAAGTGAATGAGGCCAATGCAGAAAAAGTTTCCCCAGTGACTGCCTTGGCAGGGTTACATGGCTTTGTTTGTAGTGAACTCTGCAGCTATAAAATGTAAAATATATGGGGAGGCACTGCTTGCCTTACTCCAATTAAAATGAAAGAAAGTAACCTAAATGAACCCCTTAACTCTGATGTGAATAAACGAAACCAGCTTCTACCAGCTAATTATGGATCTCAGTACATAAAGCATTGTTTAATGTGTAACGGATTATAATGTCCTTTTTTGTATCATTTCCAAATGGTGACATCTTGGACACAGTTAGGGTCAGGTATAAATGCTTGCGTTGTTTACGGTAGATTGAACAGCAGAGCAGCTATGGGAATAGCTGTATATGTATTTAATTGTAACAATTTAACCTTCAAATAGTGGTGCCTGCTGCAGCTGACCCAGGAAAACTCCATAAATGACACAGGCTGACCCACTGACCCCTGATAGTGCCCTGTCTTTATCAGATAGTCAATTTCTAATGATGTTCAAGCAGGAATCTTGGTGAATTGTCACAGATTAAATTGTGTATGGAAAGCAGTCCTTTAATGCTTTGTGAAGTTGGAGGTTTAAATGAGTAGCAGTTGGACTGATTTACATTTGTGAAGATTGGAATGCTAGACAAACAGTGAACCCATTTATTTTCCAACTGGGTAGCTTTGGAAATTTATCCTTATGCTAGCTAAATAGATAGAGGGAAAATAGTGTAATAAAAAAGTGGATTGAAAAGAATTAGCTCTGCTCTTAAAGGAAAATTGGTTTGTTTATTTGTGGACTTTTTTTTTCTGTGGGATTACTGCCTGCTGATGATGATGATAGAAAATAGAGATTATGGAAGGATCCTGAAATCTTTATGTTATTTATGGTCAACACTCTTTTGCAGAATTTAGAGGTTCCTGTTATTCTTCCCACCCCAATCCTGGTATACTAGGCTACTAACAACACAAAAAGATTTTTAGTAGCTATGTTGAAATGTGGAATTCATGCAAAAAAGTTGTTGGTTTTTTTTTTTTTTAATTTCCTAGTTTCCATCTTCTGTATTTTTGTCCATTGACAGTAATGCTGAGAAAAATTCTTTTGTGCATCTTACAAGATTAGGTAAAGAAGCCTTAACTAGTGCCAACAAGTAGAATTTGTTTTTCCCAAAGAAGTCACACTTAAAATCAACAAAAAAACCTCAAAACACCAAAAAGAAAATACAAACAAACAAAAAATCTAAACAACAAAAACAAACAAACAAACCACACAAAAGCCCAAACAAACAAAAAAACAAAACCCAAAACCCACCAAAAACTCCAAACCCAGTGCACCAATGGGAGAAAAAACTACCTCTGCACCCTGCAGAAAGCACTGACTCTGAACTGAAAATGTTATTCAGCTGTGTATTCCTTTTGTTCCAGTGTGAGACAGACCTTAGCAAACTAATTTGTTTAAAATGTTTAGTAAATGAAAAATACACTATTGAAGTGCAATTCACCTGCATGGCAATGCTTAACACATGTGACTTCTTGCAATATTGTTTGCATCAAAACCCTGGCTGAAGGAATTTCGTTTCTCAGCCCTCAGAGAAGTGGCACTGTTTGAATTAACTGCAGCAGCTACCTGGGAGTGTCAGGATGCCTTTCCCAAAAAAGTGTCAATGCCTTTTGCTCTTGCAAAGTTCATATGTTGAGCCAGCAGTGCTCTAGTGATGTCTGCATGGCATGGGGCAGGTTTGCCCATCAGTGGCTGCAAACACAGAGTTCCACAAACCCCTGACATTCCCCATGTGCCAAGGGCTGTCCAGCCAGCCTGGAGTGTGACTGCCTGTGGGGTGGGATGGGATAATGGGATGGGATGGGATGGGATGGGTGGGATGGGATGGGATGGGATGAGCTCTGCCTGCATGGGGAGGATCCTGTGGATGCTCCTCTGGGCCTTGGGGCAAACCTGCTGCTTGTGATGCTCACAGTTCACATTCTGCAATCATTTTCATACTGTGCAGGCTCAGGGAGAAGCATATTTGGCAAAGGCTGCCAGTGAGCCTTGTGGAGCTCCTGGGTATTAAATGTGTGAATTGTGCACTCATCAGGTGACAAAGAGGTAGGCACTAGGTGAAAACCCCAAAATCCTGGTGTGGAGCTCCCAGGGACAATGAGACAAGGCAAGGAAGCAGATGAAGTATGATGAATTCTGGCCACTCACACTTTCAGCCTTATTTGACTCTCAAAACCAGATTTAGCCTCTTCTGAAGTGAAAGAGCTAAATCTGTAACTGCTTCAGATTGGGTTTGCACACTCCAAGATGTAAACCTGGCTCAGCTTTAAAAAGGAAGGGTGAATTGAAGCCTAGCATCCCACTAAGGCTGGGGATTCTCTATGGAATTGGCATAGGATGTAAATCAGGGCACAATTTGGGCACACGTCAGATGGAGCTGAAGAGCACATTAAGATGCCACTGTGTTAGGAGTACATAATTAGGCAAGATTATTACTCTTCTAGCAGGCAGATGGTAGTCTTCAGCTTTCCCTAAAACCCTCACCCAATTTTTTAAACAGGCATGCAAGATGAACGGGAAAGAATATACAATAGGCTGCATTAACATGCCAGATTGGACTTAGCACCATAAATTGATAATAGTACTTTTGACACGACTGTGACATTAGCAGAATGACCATTATAATTAACCTACATCCTACAACTCCTGTCATATTTTACAATGGCAAAAGGAAGGCCATTTATATTACAAAATGACCTCTGTTATCACCTTGTTTGGAAGGAGAAGGTGTGCCTAGACTAATCACGAGAAGTATAATACTTCCATTTTGAGAAGGAGCTCTTTCATTGCTCAGAACAGATATTTAAGGAGATCTCACTGCTGTCTGTCATCTTTTCTGATGCACAGGATGTGTGTCAAGGCACTGAAGAACTTCTCAAGAAATCAAGAGAAATATTGCTGTGAGCAAAGATGGTTCTGTTACCTCCCCTGGTAGTGCCAGATCTTTGTCGTTGTGGAAAGAAACAAAATCTGGAAGCATTTAGTTGATTTCCTGAGGATTAAGACAACTCAGGCTTACCCCACCCACACCCTTCCCCTCTGCTTTTTTGCAATCAGTGATGAAACTTGGGCTCTGCTTTTCCCCTTGCCTCTTCTTTTAAAGGTTCTTTGAGTTTCCAGCATAACTCACATTAATCTTTATGCATCCCTAAGAGAACAAAGCCACTCTTCTACATCACAGTTCCTCAATCCACACCTGTGTTTTATCAATTCTGGGGTTCTGTCAAAATGTCCATTTCAAAGGCTGGAAAGTGGGAGCTGTGCCTGAGTTTGTACATTTTCATCAGTCCCACACAGAATATATACACACAGAATCTCAGCTCAGCTTAAAATGGCAAACCTCAGCTTGGTGCTCTTCTCATGTCCTATTTTATAAAAAGCAGGTGTGGACAATGTGTTAATTTGCATTCTAAATCTAGAGACACTCAATGAAAATAAGCAGTATTCAGGCCTTCAGAATTTATAAAACGACCACTTGTAAAAAAATCTAATATTGGTGTTTGAAACAAGGATGTCCCTGGCACTGCACTCCCTCTCTCCTGCTTGACAGAGAACAAAAGCAGCAT
Organism: Entomyzon cyanotis; assembly: GCA_024500445.1. Taxonomy (NCBI): domain Eukaryota; kingdom Metazoa; phylum Chordata; class Aves; order Passeriformes; family Meliphagidae; genus Entomyzon; species Entomyzon cyanotis. The sequence goes on from JAKEPQ010000309.1 coordinate 11,183,276, forward strand.
TGTGTGGGCATTTTACAGTTTATACTGGAGGTAAGTGTTTACAGCTCCATCAGGACAGCGATTTCAATGAGTGTGTAATCATTTTCAGTCCAGTTTCTATTAAAATAAAGGCTATTTTAGATGGAAGGGTAGAACAGTTGATTTAAACACCTCTCAGTGATAGCAGATGGGGGTTTTAAGCCATACTCTGAGTTGACTTCAAACGGCAGAGAGAAAACCTCACAGGAGGACGGAACAAGCTGCTAAAGACACCGACAGAGTGAAGGGAAGGACACACACCCTGGCAAGTGGGAAAGCCAAAGGCAGACTGAGCTCATCGCTGCAGGCAGGAGTGTCAAGCAAAGATACAGCTGAGCCCACTCACAACGTTTTCACTCCATTCTGTTAGTCACACTCATGCACCCTGACAAAGTGTGAAAGGCAGTGTCTGTTTACAAGTTTATTTTTCCAGTGGTTTCCTTCCTTTTCCCCCTTTAAATTTTCCACAGAAATTAAGTATATTGAGGCTACTGTCAACATGAGGTGAAGGGCTTCTGAGGAGAAGTTTAATGTGTTTACAGAGGAGAAAGGGGAGCACTCACACCATTAAGATGACTGTCACTAAGCTCTGCAGGTACTTAGGCAATGGAAAAACTTCAAATTAGGAGTAAGCTGGACAGAGACATGAGAGATAAGAGGATGCTAAAACCTTTAGGCTAGGAGCAGAGCTTAATATTCACAAAATTGCTACAGCTTTAAGCATCAATATCAAGAAAAACGTGGGGCAAATATCTCAAAAACTGGCTGTCTGGAGTAATTAGATCCTAGAGCTGAACAGCTTTATGGAAGGGAAAACAGGAGGCAGTGCCTGTGTGACACCAGGGCAGCAGGCTGAGGGGCTCAGGAGCCTCTCTGGGCTCTGCAGTTTGTCTGCCTGGCTCACCCTGTGAGAGACAAAACCTTTTGCTCCTCACTCCAAGAAAGTCACATTCAGGAGGCCAAGGAAGGGACAGGAATGTTGTGAGTTAGCTCAGAACTCATGGCCCAAGCAAAAATCTCCTAAGTGAAGAGAATCCAATTACTGTGCACAGCAAGGCTTGCACTGGATGGTGAGCTGTAGATACTCAACAATAGTAAAGCAGACAGTGAATTGTCCATAAAAGCAGAAGAATCACTGAATCTTCACAAAGAGCAAAAAAATCACCAAATCTTCACAAGAGCACTCAGCAGAAATGGGCATCCCTCTGGGCCAGGATCAGCTATTGAAAGGGTAGGAATGTGAGGGTTGTGCAATGACTGAGGAATGGGCTGTCCCGAGGATCACCAAGCTGTTAATGTAAGTATTACCTAGCTTGGAAGGCAGAAGGTGTGGAAGGAGCAACCAGACACAGAATATCAGAAAAAAAATTCAGTGTTGGCAAAGAAAAAGTAGTGCAATCTGAAGAAAACAATTCTGTGTACTCATGGACATTGCATACATACTGCTAGGAAAAAACTTAAATGGTAGATGATGACTGAAAATGAACTATGGAACCAAACAGAGAGCATTACATACTCTGCAGAAGTACTGTAGAGATTGACCCGAAGGTTTTAAAATTTAATGGGGGAAGAGAATGTGAAATTGGGGAATAAGGCTAAACAGGTTTTGCAATAGCTGTTGAGCCTTGATACACACATCGGTGATTTTTGGATATAGTTGATGTGTTTGTGAATAAAAATATTCTCTTCAATAAATAAATAAATTCCATATTGGTGGAATTAGCAGCTGGAGTGACAGGAAAGAGCAAACCTAAAATCCCTCAATATTATTTTGTAAACAAAGGGGCAGCAGAAACTTTAGTAAGTTAAACTGCTATCTTACAAACACATCCTTACTCAGAATCTGCTGTGTGCTTTCAATTAGCTTGAGCAGAGGAAGAAGAAAAAGGATCCTAAAAAGAACAACAGAAATTATTAATTATGTGGAGACTGACAAGATCATTTGGTTTAAAAGAAAAGAGAAAAATGTTTCACAGCAGATCTGAAAAGTCCAAAACTGGTGATGGGTAAGGTGTCTAGCAATGTGGGGGTTTATTGTTATACAACGAACGAAAACCAAAAGATTTGAAGCTATTTATTAATGGGAGAAACATGACTATGAGTCAGTGGGATGCTTTGCCATGGGAACCACAGAAGAGCTATGCTGGAGCATCCACAAAATAGGATTTATTGTAAAAAACAACAAAATTAATTCTTCAGAGGACCACTCGTCCCAAATTGTGAGAAGAAAGGTACCCTACAGGCAGTCTGCTTTATGAGACCCCATGAGAGCTTTTGCAATAGAATCAGGATTAGGGTCAGTTTTGAGCATTTCTGAAATTCTCTGAAACTCCTGGAACCACTCCCTGTTCTCACTGGATGAATCAGACTGCATTTCAGGTAAACTCATTCTTTTGTTCTCAGTCTAAGACACTTGTAAGACTATTTCAGCAGCCCTCTTCCCAAAATGCATGCAAAGTAAAAATCAAATAAAAGATTAGATTGAAGGCTCAGGAATAACGAGGCTGAGCATTATTAAATAACCCAGCTAAGCTCTGTTTCAGAAGCACCTAACAGCACTTTTCTGGGGGGATCAGTGGCCCCAGGGAACACTGCAATCTGTGGTAGCTGCAAAGTGAAATTGTACATTAGCTCACTGCTGGTAAGAGAGGAATATTAAAAATATTCATAACAAATGTGCCTTTTTTTCCTTGGGGGGAGGAAGAAAAAAAGAAACTTCACTTCCTCAGATCCAAGAGTGCTAACTGCGATGAAAATCTTTTGCACTCCGGCTAACAAACATTGTCTGCTTTGCTTGACTGATGAAGATTAGCTGACTTCTTCCATTAAAGAAGTTTGTCTTGTATGGGCTGAAGTGACAAGACAATAACTAAGTGCTAATTGTGCATAACCAACACTAAAGATATGCAGCCCCATTATGGCATGCAATAAATGAAGCGAACAACAGAAATATATTAGGCACTTTAATAATGATACCAGAACCGTGGTTTGGAAAAAAACAGGATGTGAAGGGTTTAGGAAACAAAACCCAGCACAGTTTGTGTCTCCTAAATGGTACTGTGGGATTCTCTGCCTGCCTTGCTGTGAGTGCAGCTCCTCAGTTCTGTGGCAAGACAAAATTGATATAGGACTTTAAATAGCATTAGAACCTATAATTACGTTGCATTATTATATAGTTTAAGCAGTGGTTATATACTTGCCTGGTATTTTAATTTCCCATGCAACATGATGAAAAAGGTCAATTTGGCTTTTTTTAAAGAGCGTAATTGTAGTGTGCTACACTTATTAGCAGCTGTACATTTTATGGTTCTTTAGGGATGTTTGATTTTTAAATGACTGCAGTGTTAAAAAATAATACACTGTAGGACAAGGTGAGTTAGAAAAGCTTATTTAGAGCTGTGGGTCCAGCTTTGTCGTGTTAGACTATTATCTTCCTAATTTTTCATTGCTTCCCTAAAAAGGTACATCTTGAAGATGAAAAAAACCATGAAAGCTATGAAACGCTAAGTAGGATCTATGTAATAACTGAAAAATAAGTGAAAATAATAGGGACATTAAGGAGTGGCCATAATTGGCTCTCTCACTTCTCAGAGCTCACGGAAGTCACTGGCAGAGCTGCTGTCAGAATGGAGCTCTGGTGAAATCTCTGACAGGATTTGGCCACCACTCTGAATGTCGCTGGTGAAAACTTGGCTCCATTCACCCCTGAAAAAATCAGTTGTTACAGTTTTACCATTTTTGACATTTGTTCTCCAAATGTGCCATATGGGTGATGCTTTAGAACAGGGTGTCAGGTTTGGATCCTTGGGATTTTTATAACCTACGGTTTGGATATGGAAATAAAAATAGGACTGTTAAGAGGTCCAATGCTGCTACAGAGGAAATGGTGGGAACAACATCTTTTACATTTAAATGATTACAGTTCTGGCAACAGGAAGAAACAATGTGTACTTTAAAAGAAATACATGTGATAAAAATGAAGAATTAAAGTGAAATTAATGCAATAATGACAAATGGTACTGCTATGCTCTTCTGCAGAAAAGGATCTCAAAGACCTTTATAAATATTAATTAATTAAACCTGACAGACAGCCTTTTGAAGGAGAGGAAGTAACATTATTCTTTTTTATTGATGCGGGATTTGAGGCACGAAAAGTTTTCTGGCCAAGGTCATGAGAGATGTTCTGTATCAGCCCAGGAAATGCACCCAGGGCTTACTCTGTGCCTTGGGTTTCCACTACTGGGAAATGTTTCCTCTGCTCTGGAATGAATGCCACACCAGTGCCGAGATAGCACTTAGCTCGTGGAACAGACCCAAGAAATTCTCTTACCTCTGATTACAAAGCTGACATGCAAAGCAGTCCAGGTGATAAACATTGTCCTTTGCTCTCATCACCATCTCAAAAGCAGGTATGAGCTTACTGCAGGCTGCACAGTTTCCTGTCACGCCAAATAACCTGCACATACAAAAAGAAATATATTCCTGATTCACTTTCTTTTTTCTTTTTTTTTAAAATTTATTTAGTTTTTCCCCCCACAGTCTGGTCTTTGCCTGACTTGCCAGCACAGCTCCTTTTGGAAAGCCTTTGGTGGTACAAGTCTGCCCAATTTACAGCACAAAGACACAGTCTTGCTGAAGAGAGCTTTATGACAGACTCATATTGGACCTATTGTGATGTTATATTTTTTTCTGCAGGTTATACTGACCTTTCTTGATAAAAGAAACATCATGTTAAACTAAACAAAGCAACAGTAAACACATTAGGGACGTTACATAACTGTGCAGACAGAGGTCAAGCTGTTTGCATAAGTGGGAAGCATCTTCTCCTTAGATCCTGCCGAGCAGGAGAGCCACACAACCTTGGCTTCTGGTGCTGCTTATTATTAAAACACACTTTAGCTAGAAAAGAAATAACACTTGAAAAAGCCAACATTCTTCGCATTTTTGACATCTAGTGCTAAAAGCTTTACCACTATTATTAAAAGAACATTTTATGAACAAGTCATTTAAATCGTCAGAAAGCATTAGCGGTTCATGCACCTCACAACCCTATACCATAGTTATTGCTATGATTATGTTATTCAGGTAGCACATTAAAGTAAATGAGGCTGTAAACTATATATAGTCACATCAGGAGTAGAAGTATAAAATACTGTAAGAACAATATGAAATGCTGTTTTTGCCAGACATCTATATAATTTTCTTTTTAAATTCCTTTCGCTAAAGATTTTTCAATACTTTTCAAGTGGGTGTATTACACACACAAAAAAACAACACACCAAAAAAACCCAACCAACACACATACACATCCTTTTGTGACACAGAAGGATTATAATGAACAAGAAAAAATACTCTAGCTCTACATGGCAGCAATCTTTAAAACTAAGTTTATTTAAACTACTTAATAGTTGTGATGGATTATTAAAAGTAATGCTCTGCTTGTGCATAGCAGTTAATGCTGTTTTTAACTATGAAGCACACTAGATGAAAACGCCACATCTGCCACTTTTCTTTTTTTCCTCAACATCAGGCTGACAGCAGAAAAATATAATGGCTCTCAAGGGAAACACCAAATTAAAAGCAGTTCTAAACTAATGAATTCAAAGGTGCTCTGTAGAAAATTCAGTTTGGTAACATAAAAATGAACACAGTTTTTTAATCACATCCTTCCATTTTACTGAATTTCATGGGTTACCAACAAGCCTACTTAATTCTAAATCCTTTTACCTTCTGCATCTACTTAAGGTGTGCTGCCTACAGAATACATGCCTGGTTAATTTAGGAGTTTTGACCTTTTCCTCCTGTCTGAGCTGCTGGTTACTGTGATCACCTGGAGAAATGCTGGGACAAGGCCACCCTCATCAGCTCCTGTGAGAATGACTCAAGTCAACTTCTATTTCTGTGAAGTCTGATTACTAAAATTATAGGTTATTTAAGGAGATTATAAATATTCCTTTTGTAAAACACTCTGTTCCAGTTCTATCTCCACCACGCAGGGGTTTCACCGAGGTTATCTAAATCCCACTCAGCCTTTCATTGCTGTAAGAAGGACAGCAAAGCCAGCTGCCCCCCAGAGCTGTTTGAGATGATTCCAAAGCTCTGCTTTCCTGCACATCTGGGCAGCAGAAGGTGGTTTAGCAGTCTGAGGCAAGCAGGTCAGGCTGCACAGGGCACCAAGGGCTGCAGGCAGACAGTTCCTTATTCCACCTGGCTGTAGTGAAAGTCACGTTTTAAGGCTTGGGTGCAACAGCAAGGTTTGAACACAAAGATGAGAGATCCCACAGCCCTGAGCTCAGTGTGGATCCCACAGCACCTCAGGGCTTGGGTGGCTTCGTGCCACAGCTGGGGGTGTGGGACAGGCTGGGCAGAAGGGACAAGGGGCAGTGTCACCTTCCAGGGCCTCCCTGCAGCTCTGTGTGACTGAAAGTGCAAACCCAGCACTGCAGCCTGCCAGCTGCAGAGCACTGAAACAATTTGGGGTTGTCATCCAGCCCTGAGCAGGAGGAGATTTACTGCACCCGAGTCCACCATGTGCAGATTGGTACAGTCCTGAGATGAGAGACCCCCGCAGAACCTGCTGCAGCTAAGAACAGATACATTAAAATTTTTCAATTACATAAAGGGAAGGAGGCCCTCCTTGTTCTTAGTCCTTCTCCACCACACACAAAACAAACATGTGAGATTTATATTAGCTATTGTTAATTTTGGATAAAGCTGTTTATATGAAGAGCATAGTTTTCTGCCATTAATAATAATAATAAAAACCCCACAATGCCATTTTGAAATTCTGGACATAGTTTCCCCCAATTTCAATTGCTCTCGCTCCCTGAGCATTTATCAGCTACCTGATTAGAATTTGTTTCCACACAAACCATTGATCATCAGCCTATTACTAGGCAAATGACAGTTAATTACCCACTACATTAACCACTGGGACCTGAGACCTGCTTCTGCTGCCATCAGTCAACATGATAAATGTGGCAAGTTCAGTAATGCATGGCCAGCCCTGAGCTGCCTGCTATAGTGTGAACAACCCTCAATCTCACTTCCAGGCCCAGGAAAATCTATGGCAATCTGCATAATTACAAGCTCTGGGTTAATAACAGACAAATGATTTGTTGCATCTAAACAAAGTCCTTGGAATGGGCCTGGTCTCCTGTGGCTCCCGGGCTGTGCTGTGCCACCGGTGAGATTCTCACTGCAACTCACACACAACGCAGCTCCCACACTCCAGCCTTCCAATTTGTTGCCCTCCAATTTATGGATTCTGCATATGTGATTTTTAATCATTAAAGAACTCTTGAAGCAATATTATCTTAATTATTCTCTGCTGTAGCCAGGGAATTAGGCTTCAGATAAAATTTTCTTCTTCTGTGCACTTTCCCTGCCTCACTGGAGGCTCCATCAGTTTTCATCTACACCTGGACTCTGAAATTCTAATGATGAATTATTGCCCCTTTTCCTAAGAGGGTGAACCTTACAAGGGAACATTTTACTGAACTGTCAGCTCACAGACTGAGTGCGGAGATGCGGAAATCTGATCTAATTTACTGCAAAACGATGCATTTGTTAGACTTTCTGCTCAGTTTTGTCCAAGGATCAAGAGATCAGTCAGGAGCCACCTTCCTGCACTCCTTAGCTCAGCAGTTCATGCTCTCAGCTCTCCATATGCCATTTTGTTTTTCTCCTCTCTTCAAACCTGTTACACAAACAAGTTTCTAAAACATGAATATTACTACTGGAGGGGAGAAACAATTTCTTGACAGGCTAAGTGGAGCTGATGTACCAAGCTAAGGTCTCTTGCTTCATCTGCTTTACCAAAAGAGTGGCAAGGATTTAATTTCTACCAGAACTTGCAGCAGCTTGGTACCATTCTGTGCTCGAGTTCCTTTTTCTCTGTGGTAAGAGAATGCTTAAACCCGATCACATCTACTTACAGATAGGTAGACTGTGCCCGAGCTACCTCAGCAGATTAGAAAACTGAATCTTACTGATTTCACCTAGGAAGAGCAGATGAGAAAATTCTAAAGTACCAGGACAGATCTATTCTCTTGATAATCGGAACCAACATCCGGAATTTTACATTTATTCCATATATACCCCAACAGAGATTAGAACAATCAGCCACAGCAAAAGCTCTCATTCGTAATGGATTTGAGCAGTACAGAACATCCTGCAGAGAGCTAAAAAATGAAAGACACGCAGAAGCCCTTCTACAAACAAACCCAAACCTGACATTTTGAGCAGCAAAAAGTGTGATTAAGCACCAGGCTATTGATTCTACTTTGGTAGGTTTACTAAACACAAACCTGAAGGTTAAGTACCAAGAGATGAGAAACGGGAAAAAGTTGAGAGGGGAAAGACAAGAAAAACAGAGGAAAGGCAGCGTGGACAGAACACAAAACAGCTGAGAATTTGGCTAAACTGCACTATTCTCATGAGGGATGTGCTTTCTAGAGGGACCCAGTTTAACCACACAGACACCAATTTCCATCCACTCCTGCGGATTTGGGGTGAGGCTCTGAGGCAGCAGGGAGGACCTGGCTCTGCTCATTGCCTGGGGAGTTTTCCATCCCAGAACTGCACCGTGGGCAGAACTGCTGCGTGCCGAGATGAAACGGATTTGGGCTGTAATTCCCTGTCAAATTACATGGGACTTTCACGAGATTTAGGATCTAATGTTGTTGGTTACAGCTGCTCCCACAGCTCCTTTCTGCTGTTCCTGTTTTCAGCTGTCCTCTCTAGGATCCCTTGATTTGCTACCAACTGCACTCTTTCTCCTGCTAAAATTCTGTATTAAAATGTTGCATGATTTGGGTAGGACGCCTGGGTTTCCAGTAGGAGGACAAAATATCTGTTTGCACAATGGAAAATGAAGGAGAAAAAACCATCTTAAGATAGAGGAATGACAAAGCAGACATTAAATGGAATTTCTCCTGTGGCGCAGTAATTACAGATAGTTTCACATGGTTTCAAATTATTTTTTCTCCTCATTCTCACTACTGGGTTAACTAGGTTCATTAGGGAAAAAATATATATTTGGGAGCTGAGTTCTAAACCTGCCTTCACCACTAACCAAGTGGGTGACCCTGGCAACTCACTTAATTTTGGTCTCAATTTTTTCGTTACAAGGAGGTGAGACCTAATCTTCACATTGTAATATCCCTGCTAGATACTGTTTCTATAAAAAATTGAAATGCTACTTTCAAACCTCAGTTTCACAGTGCATGAGGGATCAAAATAATACACATGCATGGTTTTAAATGTAATCAGACATTTACTGAAATAGACAATCAGCTTTTTTTTCCCTAGCAGCTTTGTGTATTATTCAGGATTTCAATTCAAGCTGTATGCACTGAAAGACAGAATTTGGCCCTTAGCAAATACTTCAGACAACATAAGATGCTATTTGGAGAAGCATAAAACCACATAAAAGAATCTAAAAGTTAATGAGAGAGACAAAAAAAAATCATCTAAGAATCGAGATTACAAAGCACATTGAAAAGCATAGTTTTGAGAACATGCAAATTTTACATGCTGAGTATTATTTAGATTATTAGATGGAGATTTGTTAGACATTTCTAAGTGACTTCGGGACACAAGTACTACTGGCTTTAAATAGCCTATATTCTCTCACTTCCCACAAGGTGTTTTTGAAAATCCTCCCTGTCAAACTGTGGGGAAAAGGAAGCAGGTAAATTTGTACCACATGCATTTTCATGAATGCCTGGAAAACTTACTTCACTCCCACCCATCCTCCCTCCTCTGGAAGAGTTTTCTAAATGCTCATTGAAAATTAAATGTGCTTCCAGCCGAGGGGAGAGGAGAACAAGAGCAGAGTTCCCACTGACCCTGCTGGCTGCACCACTGCTGTCCAGGGGAGGACTGTTGGTGGCTCTGCTTGAATTAACTGAGCTTCAGTAATCAGAGACTACACAGAAAGAAAGAGAAAAGGTGGGGAACGAGTTGACCAGAGGAGAAAATAGCCACTTTTGAAACAGTCCTGGATTCTGCGCTCTATGCTCAGTGCTGATTGTACTTGCTTCTCTCATTCCCTCTCCTTTCAAACCTTGTATTGACTAGGCTGAGGTGTTGAAAGAGGGCATCACGATCGAGCTACAGAACGGTGCTCAACGATCAAAGCCCTGAGCCTCCAAGCTAGATTTCCACACTTCCCAGCTGCAGGTGGTTGAGGTGGACAAATTTCCACGAGAGTTGGACTGTCTGGGCACTGAATTAGTTTAGAAAATGGAAAATTGCAAGTGTCGTAACACAGGAGCAGTTAGATATCATGGTTTAGATGCTTATCCTGATTAGGCTAAAACATTGCCCCAAATTCCAGATACTGCAAAAATGATGAAGAATGAGACAAGTGTGGGAAGTTTAACCCTTGTGTGCCTGCAGCTCAGCCTGCTCACCGATGGCAGGAGGTGCAAATCTCCCCGGGGTGAAGCTGCTGCTCCTCACACCCTTCTAACTATACAATATTGCAGAAGAAAGTAATTGTCCAAAACTGCAGCCCAACAGTTAATGCAGAGGGGTTTTCACCTTTCTGTACCTGGGGTGCTTTTGTCACTGTGGGTTGTAATTTAATGTAGACTTCCAGTTTGGTCCATCTGCTTGGAGAAAAATACTTGCTGCACTCTGTCCTACATCTGCTGATGTTCTGAAATCAAGCCTTTTTTTTTCCCTCTGCAGGCTGCATGAAAGAACTCTTTATGCAAAGTTAACATGGATGAATTCCATTTTCAAACACCTCCAAACCAGATATTCAAAACAAAATATAGATTTACTTCTATATCCTTCCCTAATTAGGCTATTTGTGTCTGGTGAAACGAACTAAGCTTTCAATTCAAGTAAGTCTTACCAGCCTTAATTTTGCCTGGAAAAATTTGAAGCATGACCAGCCATTATTGCTGTAATACCACTTTTCTAAATCTCTAGTTTGAAAAGGCTCTGGGAGGTGGGAATTTTGTTGTTCAGTCAACGGAGTGTTAACTCCAAAGCCTAAATCACACAACTTTAAAAAACCCTTGTTCCTCTTAGGAGCAAATATAGCTACATCGTTTATGTCACAGTCTGCTACCCTGTCCCTTCAGTCATGCAGTCAGATCATCAAACTTTCAGTTTAAAGCTAAAATGCAATTTTAAGGAGGATTCTGGCCTAATTTACTGTCTGCTTTTAATCAAGTCACAAATTTATTTCATTTTAAATTTTCTTTAACCACTCTGATTGACTCAAATGAAAAGCAGAGATGATTGTTCACGGTGCACAATGATCTATGCCTGATATTGTGGAAATAAATTCAAGTTAAAAATGACCTCCCAATGCACTCAGGGCTCTGCTTTGCACCACCACTCATGCATCGTGACATTCTTAAACTTCTACCAGTAAAGTCAACATCAATATTACATCCATTTCTACAAAGCAACCATATAAACTTCATCTTTCTACACATGCTTTACTTTAAATCATGCTTATAAATCCATCTACATGCACAGGCTGAATCTAAAAATTTGCAGATACTCAGCTGATGTATTTTCATTGTCAAATTCAGGCAACTTAGAGCCAAATTTAATGCTCCAACTCAAATGAGAGTAAGGAAGGGAAGGGAAGGAGAGATCTAGGAAAAAAAGGACCTAAGTGAAGGGAAAGCCTCCTGATGAGCAGTGGCCAAGCTTCTAGCACTTCCCAGCACCTCTATTGTTTCTCCATTGGCTAAGGAGAAAAGCTCTAAGTGGTGCATATGGAGTTTGCCCCTGGAGATGGGGGAAGGGAAGGAAATTAAGGTACAAATATATAATTAGCTGCCTAATGTAAGGGACATGAAACATAGACATTTTTCATTTTGCCCCAGAGGTGACTGAGAATGTAGAATCTCTGGGTAAGAAATCAATGCACAGACTGTCAGGTAAATACATATTGAAATATAAGTGGGGGGTAAGTTAATAGTTCTATGAGGTCATATAATGAAGTCTATAGTTCTTTCATCAGCACTGCGAACAATGCAGTTACTGTTACTCCCTTGGTGTAATAGCAAAGACGGTTGCTAGACTCTGAAAATAAATTATGCCATACTTTATTAAATGGTAAACAGCTGTTCCAGCCACAATACAGCACATGCTAATTGAAGAATGCCTTAAGCAGTCCTATAATAAAAAGCTTTTAAGAGTTGGAGAGGAAAAAAAAAGCCAGCATCATGACAGACTTACTATCATGGGTTCCCTTAGTTAAAATTCAACACATGGGTCATTCAAGGTGAGAAATATATTCTGGGAGAAGATCTACAGTAATGAACATTTAAGAATCATTAGCAGGCTCTTTCATGCCACGACGCTGTAGGCAAAGACGTGCTTAGGTAGGAAGTGCCGCCACAAGGTTCTCATCGTGTTTCCATGTCTTGTTTTGCTAAGAGATTTGTATCCAGGAATACAACAAACGTGCCAGGGGAGTTGTGTTTTCTGAGGTGGAGATCCCCAGCCCAGAAACCTCCCTGCTCGTGGGAATCACCCTGCAGAGCTGGGCAGAGAACGAGAGCTGTGGTGTGAGCTGTGAAAGAGCACAGAGGGAGAGGAGGGAGGGTGATCCACGGCTTGGTGAGCCCCAGTGTGACAATGTCCCCTGAGCACTGTGTCACTGTGTCACTGTCCCTTGAGCACCGTGTCACTGTCCCCTGAGCACCGTGTCACTGTCCCCTGAGCAGGGGTGTCACTGTCCCATGAGCAGGGGTGTCACTGTCCCTTGAGCACGTGAGCACTCACTGTCCCCTGAGCAGGGGTGTCACTGTCCCCTGGGCACTGTGTCACTGTCCCCTTTGCCAGCCTGGCTCTGTTGAGCTGCAGGTGTGTGGTACCCAGCAGTTGTCAAAAGGCTACTAGCAATCCAAAGTACGCTAATTTTTTTTAATGTTTAGAGGTCTCTGCTGACCCCTTCACTACCTTTCTAAGCAGCCTTGTGCAAATATCCCCTCTTTGCACCTCAATTTTCCCATCTTTACCTTGCATTAAAGGAACTGGAAGCCTGGCATGCAAAAGTCCCTTAAGAGTCCTGAATGATAGCTACTATGGAAAATATAAATGTATTTATAGCAGCTACTAACTGACATAAGCATTTGCCCAAGAACGACACTCAGATATTTGGTACACAGACTCCCAGACACCTCCTTCCAGGGAAACTGCCCACAGATCCAAACTAGGTGTGTCTGCGTGTGCATGTGTGTAAGTGTGAGTGCAAATGGAAACAGCAAAAGAGTTCCACAGGAGAGAATAATAAGGAAAAGAGCCATGTTTTCCCCACTACACAACACAATAATTCCTTGTCCTGTCTTTGGGATTTCTCCTTTAAAAAAAAAAACCACCAGCACTATAAGATGAGTGCTGCATGGGGAGCGGGATGGTTTGGGGTTTTTTTTAAAATGTTTGCAATAAGCAAAATGCTTAGAAATGAGGAAAAAAGGATATGCATCAATCCATTAGATGGCATGCAAATATTTCATTCTGCTCATACAAATCATATGATGCGCTTGCAAATTCCTGCAACAAAGCACTGGTTTAATGGAACTGCTCTTCCTATAGAAATGGAAACAGGTAAAGTTTTCCTTCATTGGACTGTGTGAGCATTTCCTTTATAAATAAAAGCTGCAGTATCTAAGGTATTTCCTTTGTTGTGTCACCTTTAGGACTTACTATTTGAAGTATTCCATTGAAATGGCTATGGCTCTGTGCAGTGTTCAGAATTTTAAGTAAAACCTTAAACAGTTACAAATCAAAGCATCGGGGCACTTTGAAGAAGCACATACACTATATACATTGCATTCTGCATGCATATGCATTGCTGGTATCTATATATCATCGACACATTCACAAAAAAACATTACAGCTTTGGGGGAAAATATTTCAAGCAAAATATAAACATTAAAAAAAATAATATACTTTTCAAAACTCAGATTTCAGCATATTTAGGGCTTATTCTGCAAGTACGCTTTCAAAATATGTCAGATTCTGAGAGAAATCACCATGACATTTTTCTGACATTAACACAGTTGTTTTGATAAATATTGCACTACCATGAGAAGATGCATTAATTAAATAATTACGAATAATCATATTTTTTCCTCATGTATTTATTGAATGTTTTAGATTTTAAGGTATTGATATTTTTACACCTGCATCTGGTTTTATAGCTTCTTCGTCACTCCCTGTGATTTTTGTTCCTTTTCTAAAAAGAATGCTTGAGGAAATTCTGTGCTGTCTCACTCAAATTTATAATTAATGTAGCAGAAAATTATATTTCTAATTAAATAAAACTGAGCATGAATTGAGGCAAATGTTAGAAGCATTATAAACAGCACAAAGTTGGGAGAGGAACAAAATCGCAAACAATGAGCAGGTAATGTAACTGCATATATTAGAAACATCTCAATTATTACATCCACAAAGGCAGAACCTAAAAAGCTGCATTTCATAAGAAGGTGTCATGTTGACATATATTGCTCATTAAAAAAGGTGCCGTTTGTATATGGGTTACTGTTCTTCATATGCATGAATACTGGTAACACTTGGTGGGAAAGGAAAGCCCTGGAGATTTTGTGTAGTTTGAATATTTAATGTAACAATAGTTTGTTCCCTAATAAAGAAAGGAAAGAAATTTGGGAGACGAGGACATAAATTTGCCTATTTATTATGTTGCGCTGGCTGCAGCTGGGTTTCGGCACCCCCTGCCCACCTCTCCAGATCTTGGTTAAAATCAGTGACTGCACAGCGGCTGCTCTTTACTAAAACCACCCTGACTACAAACCAGAAGCTCCCCCAGTCCCCTTTTGAAGCAGAAAATAGCAGGCGGTGTGTATAATATTGGGATGTTCTATATATGTGTACTAACCTACTAGTTATCTCTGCTTACACCGCGGCTGTCAGCAAACTGTCAGCTGGAAAGGCGATAAGGTGGGCAGTTTAAAGAAGATACCGAAGCCGTAAGCTTCTTAATGTGCCACGAATCAATCCCATGAAAGCAAACAACTTGAAAAAGGGTTCTATGTATTTAGGGGGAATCTCTCAGCTCCCCTGGCCTTGGCTGGAGCTGGCACTGGAGCTTTGTCACCCCAATGACCCCTGGTACCCCGCAGGGACTGCAGAGCAAGGCTGTTCCGGGAGGCAGCTCGCTAATTGAGGAGCTGATCGGGGGAGAAGGACCCTGCTCTGCCATGTAAAGTGTCCAAATCAAGCATGACCAGACTGACGTGGCCAAATCGCTGTCTGGAGGCCACTGCAAGCCAGGAGCAGCAGGGCTTTTCACACCTGATGGGGCCTCGCTGTGTCTGCATCAAGTGCTATTAGGGCAGGGATGTGCCATGGGGCTGCAGCCCCGATGAGTGCTGCCCGTGCTGGGATCACTGCTCCCCAGCTTTCCCCAAGGACAGATGTGCCAGAGAAAGGCAGCACAGCTCCCAGCTCACAGCCCACCTTCAGCTCCCCTCCCCAGCACCCAGCTCCGTTCAGGGGGAGCAATTAGAATTAATTCTTTGTTCCGTGCTGAACAGGGATGTACAAAAGTGCTCAGAAAGGGGAGTGTTTGGGGCTGCTGCCTTTGCTCCAAGCCACCCAAACGGGGAGCTACAGCAATGCTTTGGCTTCCCAGCTGTGGGACAGGGAAGGCAGGAGCTTTCCTGGGAGAGGAGCAGAGAGTGAAGCAGAGGATTCAGAGCACAAAGGGCCATTAGTGGTGAACTCCTGGGCTGTTCAATCATGGAGGGATGCCTGTCTTCTACACTCCTGAAAATCCCCCTCATCAGCAGTTTGATCAAGGTGACAGAGACAGTCTGGGATTTAATCCCATCTAGGATTAAAACTCAACAGTTCCTGCCCCACGGTCCTCAGCATGCATCTGCTTTATACCAGAGAAGTTCTTATTTTTCCATACTGTCAGGAGATGCGGCCACAATGTGGTCAAGGTTGTCTTGTCAATTTATCTGTTATTTATGTAGAGCAGGGGCCTCCTGAGCTGTGCTGAGGTAAAATTTAAGCTGAGGAGAAAATATAGCAGGATGGGAGTTGTCAGCCTCTGAAATTCAGTGGAGACACTCACAGGCAAATAGTTAGGGGAATATTTTAAAAGCTCGAGTAAATTTTTCCCAAACAGCATACGTTGTTATCTGATGATATGAAAGCAGGCTCTATAGGACTATCACATCCAGACTTTATTTCTCTTCATATTCTACTTATTCAGATCTAAAGAAGGACTGCACAAACTCAGGGTGTAGCAAGATAACATGATTTGGAGGAAAAATATTGGAGAGAGACTGCAAGGCATTATATGGAGAATATTTCCATATTTACTTTGAAATTTCTTGGGAAACCTGAGCTAACTTTTGTTTTTTCAGGAATAAAAAACCGTCAAATCAAAACCACACCAAACCCAACATTTTTACTACTTTACATAAGTCCCTTTCCCCCTGAAACTTAGGGAACCTTCTGTGAGAAATATCTATCTGTGGCTTTCATGTGAATTTTTTCGATAGAAGTATGAAACGAGAATAGTAGAGGAAAAATCTCAAAAGCATCAGTAAAAATCATTACATGAGAAATAGCACCTAGCTGTGGGTCACATATACTGTACATATTGTATTACACACCAACTTTCACGTATTTTTTAATGGGGGTCACCAAATTGCATCTCAGACATGACAACAGGTGACTGCAGAGATCAGGATTAAATCTTCCTGCACCTGCAATACCCACAACCCCAGAAAATCTTCACTAACTCAGCAAAAGTTGTCTCACTCTGTTTCACCACCTTCCCCCCGACACTGTTCCTCTGCTCCCACAGGCAGACACCAGAAATGTCAGATTAAAGCACTGGCAAAGGCAGCATTCCTGGGCACCACTCCAGAGCAGGGCAAACGGGATTTGGTGTGGATTCTGCTGCTGTTAGGACTCTGAGCCCCTGAAGATGAGCTGATAGTGCAGCTTATCCTGGGCTGCCTGTTGCAGCAGTGAGCAGCAGCACTGCTGCCAGCACAGACAAGCTGGAGTGATGGGGAGAGATAAGAGAGCGAAGTGTGAATGCAGCAATCCTGTTCCACCGAGGTGCTGGAGAAGGTAAATTTATCCTGCTCTGGACTCTTTCTGTGATATCCCAGTGCTGCCTTGCTTTGGGGCAACGAGAGGCTGCTGAAGTCAAGGAGCTCCATCGCATTTCAGAAATAAAGTTTTTTCTAAATTGCAGCAAGGGGCTTCCAATGTTTCCAGTCAGATAGTTACCATCATTTCTGAGGAGTTAAAGATGAATTTGGCACAGTCACCATGGCAAATTTGGGACATGTTCCATTGAGACATGGTCTACTCTGCCTTTCCCATCACCTGTGAAGTTAGGCGGGAAGGTTTTTAGGTTTTTCAGGGGAGTTGGAACTATGTGATCTTTCCAACCCAAATGATTCTATGGCTCAATAATTCTTGGTAGCTAAAGAGATGAGTTTGAAGTGACAACTAAGGAGGACGAAGGATGATAGATGAAGCAGAGGAGGATTTCCTTTCTATAACAGCTACTGGTTGTGAGAGCTGTGAGGGAGGGGATTAGGACAAAAAATCTTTCTTATTAATGTCATAAGAATGTAATAAGGAATATTCCTGTTCATAATTTACTGTTGTAATTGGCTACCCTGCTGGACCCACTATTCAGGCAGCACACAACCAACTAGACAAGGCCTGAGCTGCAGCAGCTCTCAGCCTGCACAGCGTTGGGTATTCCTCATTTCCTGAATTAAAAACTGTCCTATAAGTTGACATTAGGACATTTGGGGTGTAACTTGGGATTTTGAGAAACAGACAAAATTCTCAGAGGTTTCTTATGCCCAAATTCTTTGGAAATCTAGCCTCAAGCTCTTCATTTTGATGTGGTTCATTTTAGCATGAGAGGGCAACTTGAGATGATTTTAATTTAAAAAAAATTAAAATTACCCTCTTTACAGACATGCACGTAAAGGGGAAAATAATAAGGCCAAAGCCCTTCATGCTCCATTTTAATTGAAGCTGGAGAAGTATTAATCAGAGGGCAGGGAGACATTTCGGAACAATCAGTTACACATCAGATGTGTGTGAAGCACACCCAGCTCAGCTGGGGCAGCAGCACAGAGCTGAGCCTTGCAAACATCACTCACTGCCCTGCTGGGCTCTGCAGAATTTCCCTCCCAAAGCACAGCTCAGGGCTGTCTGCACACAGCTATGGCTCAGCAGTTTGGGTCACTGCTGCCCCACTGCTAAGGCCACTTTTGCCTCTGGAACTCTTCCCGAAAGTTCTGTCAAGGGATTTCCCCACTATTCATTTGCGAGTATTAAATTGACAATTGCAATTATTGATGGATTACTTGCACAGAGAATGGTCACAAATTCTGCCATGTGCTCCCTACTATCTGCTGGCAAAGCCATAGGGGTAAGAGGTGCTCTTTCTGACTGAACTGACCAAAAAACCTGCTAGTCTAAAAAAGGTTTTTACTTAACCATGTTTGTACAAATATAGGGTTTCCACTCATACTGGATGGTTTTATTATACTGATACAGTATATTCCTATTAGGAGTATTTTGCCAATATTGAATGTCAATATTTCTAGCTGGGCAAGTTTTCTTAGCATTGAATATTCCTTAGTTTTATGAAGAAAAGATTGCAGACTTCAGAGGGATGAATCATAGCCACACCAATTTCCTGGATCGGACCATGTGTTACCACACTGCAAGAGTCTGTCTGGAAAAAAACCCAATCTTATGCACAAATGGAACAAATGTCTGATACTAGAGAGAAGCATTTTTTCCTAGCAAGAAAGCCTGCTTGTTAACTAGGCTTTGCTTAGCATTTTTATTTTTATTTAGAGTGTTCCCACAGGCCTATTAAATTCCCCTATTCTTAAAACTAATTAAAGGGTATTTTAATTATCCAAGATATCTCAATTCATAGATTATAAAATG
Organism: Entomyzon cyanotis; assembly: GCA_024500445.1. Classification (NCBI taxonomy): domain Eukaryota; kingdom Metazoa; phylum Chordata; class Aves; order Passeriformes; family Meliphagidae; genus Entomyzon; species Entomyzon cyanotis. The sequence goes on from JAKEPQ010000309.1 coordinate 11,202,251, forward strand.
TAGAAGAAAAACAACCCATAGTCTGGAGTAATAATGTGCAGCACATTGCAGTAAGAGATATTTCCCCTGGATCATTGCTCTACAGTACCATAGTCTTCCATATTTTCTATTTATTTCAAAAACAAATGTTTCTTTTCAGCTTTTTTTGATTCCAAACTATTGTCCAACCAAAAGGGTTTCATGTGCCATCAAATAATATTTTTGGTTTTTTACATAATCACAGCATCTCTGAGCCAACCTGAAATTCCACAATCAGTGAATACTTCAGAAAGTACAGGACAGAAATTCACATTTGCACCTGTGTTTGTTTCAATGGTGTAAATGGCTGGTTTATAATCACTGAATATTTGCAAACAGCTCGGCTAAACTGCTTCCTGGCACAGACATCAGCTGAAATTAAATATTGCACACTATCCTTGGAATTACGGCTTTCTTCTACCAATAGCTGCACTATACACGGAAAAATATAGACTCCACTATCAGATCATCTCAATTAGAAAAAAAAAACATATTGACAAAACTCTAGGCTATTCAAAAGAATTCAGTTGAAAATTTTGTGATCTCACATTTAATCAGTTATTTGTACATAGAAAAGGAACCACAACACTTCAGAGTTTTCTGTCAAATTCATCATCTACCGTGAAAAAGAAAAGGAGGAAGGAGAGTCACAGACCACGTCTATGATTGTTGTACTTATTGCTCTAATGGAAGCTGATCTAACACCCACTGATTTGAGAAGCAGGAAAAATCCCAAAGTTTTTATTCCTAGGCTGATTTGTCTCATGCCCCCCAGCATCTGCAACATCGTTCCGTTTCAGTGAGAGCAGCTAAACTTGGGGAAAACTCCCTGCTTGTGCCCAGCCTGCAGCCCTGAAGGAATCCTTTCGGACAGCTTCAGGAAGAGGAGAGGCAGCAGAGCTGGGGTTGTGGGTAACCCTGAGGTCACTGCAGTGCCACACAAACAGCCCAAGGCTTTCCCAGCTCCATCCCTGGCTCAGCACCCGTGGGGCTCTGGGGAAAGCTCTGCTGAGCCCCAGCAGCAAGGGGAGCACAGAGCAGCCCAGCAGGGTCACTGCCCACGGGGACACAGGGCAGAGCTGCCGAACACTCACAGCCTGAGCTCCCCGGACTGGGAGGAAAACCCTGTGCTGCTGTATCAAATCACTACATCATGAGCATTTCTCCAGTAAGTTGTATAAATTTTTAAACAAGCAAATACTCTTATTGCGCTCAGTAGGTTCACTTGTATTAGGAAGATTTGCACCAAATGGGCAATAGGAATTATCCTCCTTCTCTCTTTTTTTGTTTACACACATGTGAGAATCACAGAATTACAGAATGGTTTGGGCTGGAAGAGACCTTAAAGATCCTCCAGTTCCAACCCTGCCGTGCACAGGGTGTATCCACATTGCAGTAAAGAGAAAACATAAAACACATCAAAAAGACGGGGATTTAAAATTTCATTTAAATAAATAAATAAATAAACAATTTCTTTTAAATAACTCTGTTTATCTTCTGCTCAAGACAAGTGTTGTCCAGTTAGTGTTTGAGAAGTTCAAGTTTCTTCACCAAGTTGTGATTTTGCTAAATAATTGCAAAAGGCAAAAAAAAAAAAAAAAAAAAAAAAGGCTTGCTGGTACCCCACAGGCTGACACACATCATGAACTAGCAACTGGAAATTTGCAATGAAGATCTGGGAAGGAGCAAACAAATTCTAGATCCAAATTAGTGACCAATAAGTTGACCACTATTAACTTAAGCCAACATCTGCTGATTTAACTGTGCAAGGTTAGCCACAGCACAGCACTGGCTCACAGTAAACTGCTAATCTCACTGCACTGCTAAAACCAAAGAAAAATATGGAGGAATGCACAAACTGATTCAAATTAACCAGGACCCACTATCCATTTTATGAAAAGCACTGGGCGTGCCTTGCATCCAAAAGCAACAATTTGTTATGCACTGTGGTGCTCCTCAGCAAAACTGTTTAAAAATCTGAAGCATTCTTAAACTGTTTCACTTAAACATTTCTGCAATAAAATCTTATTGAACTGTTGCTTTTATTAATTTTTTACACACTAGAGACCAAGTGAATGCAAGCTGATTTTTTCTTTTCTCCCTATGTTTTTTTTTAAACTTTACCTACCACTAGCAAATAAACTATCCCTCTTTTTTAATAAAACCATGGCCTTGAGTTTTGGCCCCTTAATAGTAGCCTACATGGTCGACTACCCTTGGTGTTAAATTTTCTTAAATTGTATTTCTGTCAGTATATCATTTTTTTAAGCAATGGACCCTATAATAGCAAGCTCTGTTCTGTCAGGAGTACATTTTAACAGCGTGACACAAGTATTTTTCACTACAGGAGACAAACAATGATATGTATTACATGCAGTAAACATTGCCTTTGGTACATAGGGTTCTCTTAGCATTCATCTGTCTAAAATTTCATTGTGTCCTGCACAGGAAAAAACCCTGCCTCTCATTATCTATTGCCGAGGGCTGTAGGTTTGTAAAGTGCCAACAATGCATTGTCACATTTCTCACAAAACAAGGGCTTGATTGAATATTACAAGAGTGGCAGAAACCCAGCAAGGTGGATTAAGGGATATTTTAATAGTGAAAAAAAAATAACAAACCTTTCACGGAGCTTCTTAACTAACAGTAATCAATTTTTTTTTCCTTAAAACAGGCCTCCTTTCCCCAAAACAAGTAGGGACAAGAACTTCATAGAATAAAGCTGTTTTGCACTTAATAGAATCCTGGCAAGAGGAGAGAAAAAATGGCAATTTTTCCATGGGAAATGCACCCAACCCTGCGATTCTACAGTACAAGGACTGCAGTAGCAGCAGTTCTGAAATTCACAGGGTATTTACATAGGGGCTGCAGCTCAGTAGTTAATCAGACTGTCATACTCCCAGTTACTTGGGAAAATGAGTTTTCCAGTGCTGATGCACAGGAAGTGCCCTTTAGGTGGATGGGAGCATCCCTGAGAGTCTCTGACACCTTTGCCACATTTCAGGTGGGAATACAAGACCTCATCTCCAGCAGGCTCAGCTAGGCTGGGACTGGATTTATAAACAGCTCAACAGTGGAGGAATTCTCCTAAATTCCAAAATCCAGCAGGACTGTGCAGCACTTCCAGAAGCCTCATGGGCTTTGCTGAACCCAAACGTGACTTTCCTGCAGCACCTTAAACTGCAAGCACCATGAATGGGCAACGTGCAGAGAATTGTTCACAAGAATAAAATCAATCAAAGTATACAAAATTACTCGGATGAAAAACCAATGCATTATTCACTTGTTAATTGATCCTTAAAAGAAATATGACTTTTCCCCTCCCTTTGGGGTAGAACCATCATGGTAAGAAAAAGAAAACAAGCAGGATTGACTTAATTTTTTAGAGTTTGCTTAAATTTACTATGCAACAAACCTATCTTCTATTATAGACAAATTATTCACAAGATCTCAGTTGTCTCTATTACAAAAAGCAGAGCAGGACATTTTCCCAGCTCCAAGGGAACCAACACCTTGGACAGAAATCCTGCAGCCCCAGGATCAAGTGTAAGGCAAAATCTCCTCCCTCAAAATCAGGAAAGGCTTTTTAGTGCCAGGGAATTATTGGAAAGGGATTATCAGAAGCACTGATTTAAAGCAAGCTAAAAGCATCTCGGTAAGATCATCTGGGCCCAAAGCAGAGAGGGCTGGAGCACAGGGAAAGCAGCAGTCTGCATACAGAGGGTGAGGTTAGAACAAACGGCATGTGGAGCTGGGGAGGGAGAGAGGAAAAAGGGGAAGCAAATGTATTTTTAAAAGGTGACAAGACTTCTTAAAAGGCTGTTATGGAAATTACCAGGGATTTCTACTTCCTGGGAATATTTTAAATTAAAGGGCTGGCATACAAAACGTCCAGTGGATCGATCAAGGAGAGGCAGATACACAGCTCTTTATCCCAGGCACATAGTTCATTCTGCATCTGATAACTGTTGGCTCTTGTCAGGGCTGTTTAATGGGTGGGGGGGTTAAAGGAAGAGAAATTTACAGCTGTTTCACAGAGACAGAAAAGAGATCATTTGCCCTACATAGCCTTCAAAAAGAAATATAGGGAGTAGCTGGCATTGGTAAAGGCTAAGTTTCCTTGCCAAAGCCTGTAGCCTTATGAGATTCTCTGTGCATCTTCTCAGCCGAGCTGAAGAAGGTTTGGCTGGAACAAAATTGCTTCTCACCAGCAACATCTGCTCCAAGATCTGGAGATCTCTGTCATAACAAAGGCTGTTTTCAGATTCCTGCCCTGCTGTAGGTGCTGAGTGCCAAATGAAGGGGCTGGAACAGGATAAATGGACTCTGCAGGTCCTGCATCCTACTGAGAGGGAATTGCCGTAAGAATGGGGGAATGCAACCATTAACTCCTGTCCAAAGGCCTCTCTGACACACTCTGCTTTGGCAGAGCCAAAGGATGCTTCACAGCAGATGTTCTGGACAGCCTTGTCAATGAGCTGAGCTCCTTTGGCAGTGCAGGGCTGTGAGTGCACCAAAATAACTTCAAGAATCTTTGGCTGAAATTTTGGCACTGGTTGGGATCACAATTGCTGGCTTTTTGTTTAGGAATCTTCCTTGCCTGACCACGCTGGAGCCACCCTGGCAGTCCCTCTGCAGCACCTGAGCTGGGACTGAAGCCCATTTGGGGCAGCAGCACTGACCTGCCAGGCTCCTGTGAGATTCCCCCACACACCCCACAGCCAGAGCAGGTGCCCCATAGCAGAGTCCTGCATGCCCTGATCCATTAGGCAATTTATCCACAGCACAGGAACACAGAAATAGCTCAAGCTGGTGCCTCTGAGGAGGAGCCCCAACCTAAGGAGCCCCCTGGCTTTTGTTACCTCACAGTTCAAGCTCAAGATTCTCTGGGATTTTCCTGCTGAGCTATCAGCTCCTGCCTTTCTCTGAGTGCCCCCAGGTCCCCAAGGTGTCCCCAGGTCCCCAAGGCCCTTGTTAGGCAGTGCAGAGCTGCCTGCACTGGCTGTGTTCCTCCACACTTTTAACTCTTCCTAACCGGTCTGTCCAGGCTGCAGTAAGACCTGTCTGAGGAAGTTCCCCCCAGCACTTCCCTCGCCCTGACTGAAAGGAGCTGTAAAACTGGAAAGCCTAGGCTGGGGATGCAGAGAAAGGACAGGGAGCAGAATGGTCTACAGGAGGCCATCAGAAAAAACCACCAGAGAGAGAATCTGACTTGTTACCACATCAGCCAACACTGCTCAGAGAGCCACTGCCCAGAGTTGTCCCTGCTTTGCCATCCAGCAAACACACTGGAGTGTCATCTCTGCAGCCTGACCTCTCCCACCTCCCCACAGCCTGAGGGGCAATGCTCAGCTGCCCTGCTCTCTGCACCAAAAAAAAAAAAAAAAAAAAAAAAGTAATTATTTGACCCATTTCCATTCCTTCATTCCTAAAGAATGTAATGTTGAGGTGTTAATGACAACTCTGTCTTTAACACAGCTGATCTATAAGGACTGCCAGGTAATTAGGTTGCTTGATTTCTTGAGACTACAGAAAAAGCCAGGAAGCCCAGTGAGCTCACATACAGTAATTGCTGTGTAACAAGATGCTCACCCATCTGCCCAGAGCCTTGTGTCTCGTTCACTCCAACTCTGACAGACACAGAAGGCCACTCTGACTTCAGCATTCACAGGTGACATTGCTAGAAGAGGTTCCCCCCACCCACTGCTTTTTACTAGAGCAATTAAATATTCATGCATTTGCTACTTAGCTTCTAAAGCAGATGAGAAATACTCATAAAACTAGATTTAAATCACCTCACCTCATGTATTTCATCCCAGACACTTTGCAACTGCTGGAAAAGGTGTTGACTACTCCTAAATAAATGCATGCAGGGGTAAAAACAAACTTCTTCTGCTCACAGCTCTGTCAGTGCAACAGCCTAATGCAAAACAAAGTCCTTGACTAGTGCAACCATCAGGTGTAGGCTGAGGACAAAGCTGGGATCTCTGCTCACCCCCTTGAGCATCAACCGCATAGCAATGGGAGAGCAAGGAGGGGAAGCCAAAAGCAGACAGGATTTTGCCAGAGTCATTACTGTGGATCCTTCACCATCCTCAGGCATGACTCCTTTTCTGGTACCTCCCCACCACAGATTTTGGGTGAAGCCTTAAAAAGCTCTAACATCCATTGTTAAAAGTCACAAACTAGAAATTCTGTGCTTTGGTGCAAGGAGTGACTCGGCTTGTGGGACTTTTTGGAATCACTGCAGCAAGTCGTGAATGATGTATGAAATGAAAAATCCCTGCTCACTGCACACAATTCAGATAGTAAAATCTCCCTGGAGCATTAAAAAAAGCACTTGAACGTGTCATTTTATTTTTGTCCTGTGCCCAGAAGACTCCCTCATCTCCCCAAGAACATGCAGATACCTCAGCTATCACCAGAGAAGGAGAGAGCACTGCTGGAGCTAAAGGAGATGGGTTCAGTTTACAGAGTGTTTCCAGGAAAAGACACAGACCTGGAGCAAACCAGACAGAATTATATTGGAGTCATGTTCAGGCCTTTCTCCAAACACAGTTTTTTGGGCCATTTTTTAAAGTAATATCTAATCTCATCAGCCTGACTCCATAACTTGATTGACCTTTGGAGATTGAATTAAGGAAGCAACAACAGCATGCTCAATGCAGTTAGGAGCATGAGAAGAAACATTTGATATAAATATCATGTGTGTGACCAGACATCATTTATGTTGGGACAAATACAGCAACATGCTTTCACGTCAGCCCTTTATCCTTCCTGACCCCTTTCCTGGAACTTTTTTCCATGCCTGCCCTTTGGAGGTGACCTTTTAAATCTGGCAGAGCCAAATGTCTGCTGCCATAATTTAGCCATCTTGCTGCATGTGGTGTTAGTACAACAAGACAGGACCTTTCTCCTGTGGTTTTTGAGTTGTGTGGGGTTTTTTCTTTTGGGGGGAGGGGGGAGCTGTGGCAGCAGCCATGCAGAACACAGATGAATTTTGGATTGCTCTCGATAGGGATTTCTTACCTACCAAATCTCCTGCCTGCAGTGGGCAGCCTCTGTTCACACAGATCCCCCCATCCCCTCCTCCACATCCAAAATGACAGAAAATCCCCAGAATTAATCTAGCAGCAAAACCACTCAGTTTGGAGCACACAAACTGTCACTCTTTCCCAATCTCTAAAAAGTGGGGAGTTGCCCAGTTTGCTGGTGCTCATTTTGAGCAGAGGGAGGATGGAAAACTGACAGCAAGACTACAAGTCCACGGAAGAGTAATCTGTCCAGATGCAGATGTCTTGGTAAGTGCTCTCAGTTTTGGGAACAGGAAGCAGGGGTCCCATCTAGACACAACTGATGTTGTCTTCCCTTGACAAGTTTTCTTAAATTTGCAATTTAATAATTTTTCCTCCCAAATTTCAGTGATGGGGAAGGACAGTGATCTACCCTGGCATGATGCATCTGTCATCTTTCGGCATTCTGAAATTTCAGGGAAAGTAGGGAAAAGGGTGCAGCTGTTAACCCTTTCACTTCTCCAGCATCTCCACATAAAACCAGATCTGTAGCTTCTCCTTCTCTCTGTGCACAGAAGGAGGAAGAAGGGACTGGGGGATCATCAGACACCTCCACAGTGTATCCCCCACCCATCAGCAGCTCCTCCTTCAGCAAGCAACACTGCACTGAGGATGAATTAACAAAATGGATTGTTGGGGGCTTTTTCTGCAGCAAACCAAGAAGGAGACAGCAAAGACACTGCAATATCTGCTACTCCTCCCAACAGGAAGATGCTCTCTCTGAGTGTCACTATCCAGCGCTGCTGGCAGCTGCTGTGGCACAGGGCTGTGCAAATGTGCATTTCAGTGCCTTTTCTCACCACACAAACACACCAGGGCTGGGCTGGGTTTGCTTTCACAAGAGGTCAGCTAGAGCTTCGGAGCCAAAGAACCACAGCTTCAAAGCATGCATAGAACAGTTTTTCTGAATTTGGGGTAACAGGGTTAGTTCTCGAGTGCCTTGCAGGGATAGTGCTTTCCAGGCTTACAGTGACAAAAATCACATCTTTCCACTCAGGCAAGATTTTTTCTGGGAAACTTAACATGCTTGCAATCATGTTCTAAATCTGTTTCCTTCTCATTCCAATTTTTTTGGGGGGGGAGGGAGGGGGAAGAGGGGGAGTGGATAAGAAATACTTGTCCCCTATACCAGCTTTTTGATACTCTGCTAAAAGCAACAGTATACTTGTTATATAATATTGACAGTATTGCAGAAATAAACCAAACAGGATGCACGTGGGAGTTGGAGGCAAGAGCTAACTTTTTCAAAAAGCACACCTTAAAAGCAGGAGGATGAGGAGGAAGAGCTGGGCCTCAGAAGAAAAGGACTTAGGGTGGTTAAAATGAAAGCATCGGACAAGAAAACTATAAAGTGGTTGTGTGTCTGCTAAAATAACCTTACACATATATTTATACATACAGATGTATAAAATCAATAAAAATTACTTTTTCAACAGGTCCTGAAGAAAACTGTTTATCTGCCACCACAGGGAGATTATGTAATTAATAACAAGATTACTCAGGATAGTTACTTCCAGAGTTATTCGTTCAGACACAGTACCTTCCTATCAAGACTGATAATCTGGCAAATTGCACTAAATTCTGCAAATATATCCTGGCGTTTATTCTGAGTGAACCTCAGGGATCTTGTAGCAGAGGAGGTGTATTTGTGTGAGGAGGGAAAAGAGGTGGCTGAAAGCTCCTGCCCGGCACAGCAGCAGAGGTTGTGCTTGCTCTGCTCACCTTCAGTTATCCCACAGCCATTGTTCCAGAACTCCACGGGGTGCTACCAGCTACCCTGCCCATTTCAGGGTGCTCTTTAAATCATACTTGTCTATGTTACCTGTAATTGCCAGATGAGAACCCACGAGGAACAGGGAGAATAAAGGAAGAAGCTGTTCTGGTGACTCCAGGGGATGCTGAGGCTGTGCAGCACCTGGAGAGCAATGGGAACTGCCTGGGACCATCGGGGTCAGCATGGAACACCTCCGAGGGGCACAGAACACACCCAGGGCTGCATCTGAGCTCCTGGAGATGTCCCTGCTCTTTGTTTTGCTCTCTGACTCTCTTCCCAGCAATTCTCTCCGCATTATGACTGAATGAGGTGAGGAGGTGCTAGGGGAAGTGCTCTTGGCTAACTTCAGAGCTCAGCCAGGCTCATTAAAAACACCACATTTGCTGCAGTGTGTGCAGCATTTCCTCTAGGTTTGTAGATTGTTTTAGTAAGTGAAGTTCTGAGCACAAAGAATACATTTTAATTTACTTTTTAGTGGCCCCATTATAAGTATTCAATGTCTTAGATTTTAATATTTTTTAAAATTACTGTTTGGAGCATAAAAAGGCATAAATGCATGAAAATATTCTTCTGGAAGCCTGAAGCTGCTAAGTACACAGCACATGTTCATTAGCACAGTTTTGGAGCATGAAGAGAAAGGGAATCGAGAACCCAAGATTCACAAGCAGCAACACAAAACCTCAGAGCTTTTTGGTAAAGTTTTGTCTCACCTCCCACTGCTGGCTCCCAGGAAAGTTCTGGAGAGCAGAGCCCATGAGCTGCCAGGGGTTGCAGAGACAAGCTGAGGCTTCCACCATTAAATCATTCAGCTCAGTTTGATTTGGGGCAGTGGTGTGCAGGATTAGCATACAAATAACCATCCTTCCATCAGACACAACAGGACAAGGCTGTCACAGGTGTCAAAACTCTGATTGACACCCCAGACAGCACCAAGGTGCCTGAGCAGGGTGAGAGCTGTGGGTCTGAGCTTCTCCTGGGCCAGGGAGGGAAGTCAGCAACACACAGAAAACAAGGACAGAGCAATTCAGGCAATAGCAAAGCCATTCCAGCTTGAAGTACTTGGCTTGACTAAGGCTGGTTACTAAATTAATAGCCCCTATACCTTTCAATAGGATTATTCAGGGTACATCAAGTCAAGCATGTAGCACACATTTGCAGGATTGGATTTAATGTTATTTTGGTTTAGAGCATTCTGAAATGTATCAGATTACAGATTAAGCGAGGAAGCAGCAAAAACTAGTGCACAGCAGCTTGTTATTGCAACTACCCCTCTCCTTCTTAACACTCTGCGTAAGGCACACAGACACATTAGGTTTATACAGATTTCTTTGAAAAGGTTTTTTTTTTTTTTTGTAAATTCAAACCTCAAATCCTGGGAACTTCTGAATTCCATGTAGAATTTGTTTAACACAAATTAGAAAAGAAGAAATAAAGTTTGTTCTTTCCAGGAAAATGAGTTTTAAAGTTTTTTGTTCTCTAAAGATCTTAATTTTTAATACAAATTTTGAGAAAGAGTAATAGCTCTGAACTGAGCTCAGTCCTGACTTCAGAAAAACACCCAAGATTTATGTAGAAACGGCCATAGTGACAGAAGATAAGAAAATAATTCACAGTGATTGCAATTTCCATCCCTAATCTGCAGCCTGGAACTATTTGAACTATTCCTACCTAGAAATCCTTCCTTAAAATGTATCTAAAAGACAAAACCAAGCTCAGTGATTGTTACTGGAACTATTGTTAGAATTTGATCAAGAATAATAAATTCTTCTGTTTCTTAGAGTGAACATATTTACAGAAACATTTAAATATTAAAACTATATTTATGTCACCTTTTCTCTAATACATATTTCCCTTTAAAGCATCTGCAAAGAAATCATATAAAATAAAATAAAAATAGCATGTATTTTATTCCATGGTGGATCACTAATGCTGTTCAATGCCGGGTTACAATATAATAAATACTATCCACTAAGCTAAAACCTGAGAGACCTGAGTAAACTGGTATTTACGGCTTGGACGCTTGTCATGAACAAAAATCAGGTTGGGCTCTCAAGTATTTTGAACATTATATCAAGATACATATAAGAATATCAAGGGAGATGTGATTATTTCTATCTGAAGTCAAAATGTTCAAGCTTTGTTAAAAACAAAGGTGTGATAGCAGCAATATGAGAGCAAAGGTGCATTTACTACCTGGTAGGATGGTGTCTTCTTAATTAGTGCAATATGTCAATTACAGTATATTCAAATGTATAGTTTGACATTCTCACTTCCTCTCACCACGCCACTCCAAAATTGTAAAAAAGATATGATAAATTCCATAATGTTCTCTGCTCTTCCCTCCCACCCCTCACCCCCAAAATCTTTATCTTTGTGTGTAGTGCAATTATCACTTTCACCTGCTATGTGCCAATATAAGATGTTATCATTTTTGCAAAAGAAAAAAAAAAAGTTCAAATTCCACTACTACTCAAAAGTCCACTTCACTCGAGACCTGCTGGTGAATATCCCAAGGAACATCATTCTGGAGACAAACACACTCTGCTCTTTATAAAAGTAGTGATTTTCTGCTCATGAAAAGTTTCCCTGTGCTGTGTTTTGCTATAAAATAGATCAACAGGGTTCTCTCTAATCCCAAAGGAAAATATTTTGCAGTTAATAATTGGGATCATTGTGCTCTTTGAAAAATAGGTGCTGAACAGTGCAGCTGCTGGTGGCTCAGCTCTGATGGGGAGAGAGGGTTTGCAGGGCTGGCAGTGCAGCACAGCACTGAGCACTGAATGCTGAATTCAGGCTGCAGCTCACCCTGCCAAGTGCCACAGGGCTGGCAAAATGCTCAGTTGTCAGCATTCATCGAGAGTCAATCCTAACTGGCTTAGAGCAGATGAGACCAAGACCATCCTGCAAGAACCTGGAAAACCTGGGATGCAAAATTCCCCCTTGATTCCTGTGTGTAAATATCCTGCCTAACAGATGTGCAGAGGTTTATCTGTGTCATTTGATAGATTCAGCCACACAACTCAAAAAGATGCACCTTTCTAGAGATGGCTTGGACATCCTTTTTTTGCTCTTTTGAATTATGGATCTACTGATCTCCACAGCCTTTTTAAATGTAGCAGTCAGATGCAATAAGATTCCAACCCGAGAGCTGAAAGGCCAATTGATTCAGGATAGGCAAGAAGAAATCTCAGGAAGATGTAAAATAGCAGCACCAGAATTATGTTACTGGGAAGGAGGTGTACAACATGTAAAGCTTTTTGAAAACGTTACTTCAGATGTTGGTGTCTGAAAAACTTCAAAAATTCCAGAATATTTTGACCAAAAACCCAAATGTATAACTATTACTCAGATTTATTAAAAGGTCATCCACTAGCATACTGAGGAATCCTTTGGGAAATTAGTAATCAAAAAAGAATGCATTTAAAAAGGTATTCCTAAAAAATAGATTATTAAGGATGGCAATAGTCAAGACCAGTTTCATTTGGAAACCATCTGAGTATTGCATACTGTGTATTTCAGTTTCCAAATCCACACGAATATATTGAACTTCAGTGAGAAATCAAAAAAGAAAACTATTCCTAAAGTCAGGAAGGATAAAAAAGTCTGTAACAATGTTAACCCATTTTGATTTTCACATGTGATTCAAACATTCATATCCAGAAGAAATGTTATATATTTTCTGGAAGACTTGAAAAATACTGTAAATCGCAACTAACAAAATTCAGTAATAGAACTTTTCCTTTAATTTTTTTTTCAGTTTTGTGTAAAATGTTGCCAAAAATTATTTATCATTTCAAACAAATAAAAAAAAAAAGAAGCGTGTATTTTTTAAGGAGCAGATATGTAGCAGAAATCAAAACTTTTTAAAGGCATCTCTGTGATAGGCTATTAGAACTGAATATTATTCTACTACATTATGGATAGATGCTTTGTTTCACATATGCTTCTGGTCAAAAATGCAGAAATTTTCTAATTAAACCTTGGATGTCAAATCCCATGTCCCAGTGTCATTGATAATATTTATTCCTAAAGTCAGTAACTTTAATATGGGTATTATTTTAAAGATATTTCATAAGAGGCACTAGGCAAAAAGTCACTACTGAGAAAAAAAATAGCAAGGATGAAAACAAGAAAGTTGCACTTCTTTTTAAAAAGGTCACAGAAAATACTAAGCAGAACTATTGAATTGTTGTTCTTTCGCCAAGAACTTTATCCCTTCCTCTGGCACTGCAGAATTACTTCGGCTTCCCCAAAATCACTGCTTTTATTAAGCTTTAACTGAGCTGCTCTGTATTGGCAAAACCTTTGTAGTAAAATAATTTTCCATCAAAATACACGGCACTGTAGTGCTGTAATGAAGAGCTGTAGGACAGGCTTTAAGAGGCACAGCACTTTCATCTGAAAAGTCTCCTGAAATTCTTTGAACGTTTCCAGGGGATTAATGAGGTATTTTGACAACACACGAGAAGCGTCTGGTTTTCAAGAAGCCTTATAAGAGGGAAGATTCACATTCTTGAAAATTAAACTGTGTATTTTAAGCCACTAAAAATAACACAATTATTAAAAATTTGGCAGCTCTGAGGAAAAATACCAGCAGATACGGGGAAACACATGGAACTGCTGAGGAGCGTCAAACTTGAGTACACACATTTCACAGCATTTCAACATGACTTAAACACCAATTTTAACAGCTTAATTGAATGTTTCTTATTAAAAGCTATCACAGATGAACTAAAATAAGAACAAGCTAAACTAGCCAGAGTGTAACTAAATCAAAAGCATTATTCTTTGCAAGTTGGGTGGATTATCTGTGCGTTTGTGCATCACTCTTCTTATCCCTTTCAACAGCTGTTAAGGTGTTTGGAGGTTTTCTAAACCTTTGGCAATTAGTAGAAGAGAGAGTATTCTTGCCTTTTTTTTTTCCTTTTTCCAAGACACACTAAATGATACCTTTTATGTAAATTTGGAAGAACATTCATCGCACACAGCAAAATTAGAACAAATGAATTGCTACACCTACCATTTTTTAAAGTATTTTAAAATATATTTTAGGGCATATTCTTGCGAAGTAGTAGTCCCTTGAATGCTTTAATGCATTGCAACAAGGATATTAGTGTATAAATAAGGCTTCAGTTCTAAAAAGCTTTAGTGAAGAAAGTGGAGCTCTCAAGTCTCACTTCCATAAATACCTCAATATTCCTGAAAACCCAGAGTGCTTAAATCTTTAAAGGTCTACCCTTATTTAATCAAGCTGGGCAAGAAACATGTTGAGGAGGCATTTTGAAAACAATTTATAACCTACTACCTATGAAAATATCCACACAGAGTATTTATACATGCATTTAAGCAAGCCAATATCTCAGGTGTTTGCAATCCTGCCCATGACATGGGAGAGGACAATAATTTTTTAAAATAATAATTGCCTTTAGAGTGCGAGCAGTTGTACAGGAAAATGCTGTTTCCTAAATTCTACGCTTTTCTGTCTGCTCTGAAGTGAAATATTTTACAGAGGCAGCATCTTTATAATGCTTATGGTTGAACGCTACTTTCTGTAGTCAAGTCTCATTATTTACAAGATCTTCTCCAATATCCATTTTGGAGACTTGGCTTTTCTGAGGTCTTTCAAGCAGCAAGTGGGGAAGAGAAAAAACGCAACATGTTCTGTCCCCTCCTTCAGGAATTGTGATTTACTCATTTTCATAACTGTTCAGTGGTACTTTTAAAGTCTGCAGTATATTTACAAACAAAATCAACACCAAGGTGGAGGAGGAAGAGTGGGGGGAGAGGGAGACTTTCTGTCATCATCCTCCCTATTCTCAATAAGGTTCTAGATGTGTTTTAAGGGCAAAAATTCCACCCCAATATATTAGTTTTGTTAATCCTTTTCTTATGCTCTTGCTTGCCCGGCTAGGGAAATTATGCAAAAAGTAATAAAAGTTCTAATTCAATTTCCATGTTAAGAGATGGATTTGGGAAAAAAAAAATACCAGAAACCATATTCTTTGTGTTTACTAAGAGATATGCACTCCAACATTTAGTGTCATGGAGCTGGAGTTAAAACCAGAAACGGCAAAGATAATTTAGCTGCATGAATGCCTGCTCTTCAGTAAAATGCTGCCAAAATTAAATAGGAATGAAACAGCACTTTGTAGTCATTGGTCGCTCAGCAGGGTTTGCGTAGTTAAAAACCTAAGTGAAAAGGGTGATTGACCTACATTGCAACTAGCTTAGCACAGCTGTACTTTCATATTTCTGCTGCATCCGAGGAAGCTCATTATTTAATACAACTGAGTTACATGTAATTGTCGCTCTTTTATTTTACACTTCCAGGGGCAGATATTAATCTCAAATGTGCAGCAGGCCTTCCTGTGCATCTGGAAACATCCACGCTGCCCATTTGCAGGCACGGCTGGGAGAAGGGATTGCACACATTGCACCTGAAATGAGGAGGCTGCCCAGGGGTGGGAGGACCTTGCAAATATGCAGAAATCAAATGAGCAGATGGAACAGAAAGCAAATCCCTTGGCACCCCAAAGGCAAATGCTCTGCTGTTTCCCTATTGTTTTGAGCAGAAGCAGCCCAGAACGTGCAACCAAAGCACATTTCACACAACTCATACCTGCGGTTTAAATAAGTAATAACATTCCAGTTAACAACCAGTTTGACATGTTAACAGCCCAAGGGCTGTTAACATAATGACTGGTCATTAATGGCAGTAATGACAGATTTCAAAGGGAATATTGTGCTTGTAAATGGACATGCTGCCAGTCAGAAGAGAGGAAAGAGCAGGATAGGCTGATGCATTAAGATGTCACTGTACAGCTCTGGAGGGAAAAAAGGGGAGAAAAAAAAAGTTCTTGCATATTTCACTTACTATAAATGGACTTGAAATATTGGCGTAAACCTAAGTTCCTTAAATTAAGTCTTCACTTTCTAACCCAGGAGTGTATAAGCAGAAGACAGAAGCCTGCAGGGGAATTATACTTCGCATATCATTTTCGTGGAGTGTGTTATTTCTAACATGGAGCCCTTTCTTTACTCCAGTCAGTTCTCATCCTCGTTAACAAATTGCAGCTCATTCCTGCCACGACCACCCTGATACTCCTGTGCCATGAGCCACCTTGGAACTGCTGGAGTGCCTGACATGGATCACATTCCAGGGCAAAGCTCTCACACCCACAGCGTCTTCCAAGCTCATTAAAGATTCCTTCCAGTCCCTCAATCCCTCCCAATCTGGAGAAAAAGGTTTCAATATAGTATAATTAACTAATTTTACCAAAGCAGACAGCTAAAGCAAAGCAAGTTTTGAAGTTCTGAAGATACAGAGTGTTTATAAGAAGCTCACAGTGGGAACCTCAGGGCTCAAGTGCAGCACCAGAGTGTGCAGCAGGGCCAAGGGAGGTGCAGCTTTTTTGGCAGGCATCTCTAAATGGAAGATACTGGAAGTATTTTTGCAAACAGGCAAAGGCACAGTCACACCACTTCTGCACTTAAACGCGAATGTTAAAACACCCAAACTGGCTGCATTATTGCTTGTAGCATCTGTAGAATGCCTGTCTTTTTGAAAGGCATAATGAGCACTGAGAGACAAGTTAATAAGCTATTTTACTCTTTATAGTATCGTTCAAGCCACATATCCTCTAGAGGGCACCACATAAATTAATAGGAAGCCAGAACAGTTTTATACGCAGCAAAGGCTCCCTTTATGGTTAAAAAGAAAAAAAGCTGAGAAGATAGTTGGAAACCATAATCGAACTCTAATGTGATCATTAGTACAATACAATTTGTTCCTTAAATTCATATCAAGTGGGTTGCTAAATATGAAAGCTTATTTGACTACAAAGCTAGAGAAAATTTAACTAGTTTGTACATTAGCATTAAAAAGATCACTTTTATAGGTTCACTGCATAACTAAGTAGATAAGATGCAATGAGGCAAATGACTATCTGCAATTACCTTAAGTGCATCAGTTTGAAGTTTAGTGTAAATACCAAGTTTAAATCTATGCACTCACAAGTATCACTCAAAAAAAAAATTCATAACAAAATAGCTTCATTAAGACTCAATAAATCTACAGACAAAAATCAGGAACATCTTAAACCAATTATAAGATTTCTCATGTACACTGGTTTCATGTGAAAGAGTAAAAGGTGTTGTGTATGAAGAAATAACTGAAACACCAGTTTTGAATGTGATCATGACAGACAAAAAAAAAACCCACAGTCTCCTTTCTCTGAATCACTTAGTATGAGTTTTAACAATCTGTTAGCAAAATATTTACTCCTGTTAAACCTTCAAAGAGCAGAGAGCAAGAGCGGCTGTGAAGGCATCTGTACTGGGGAAAGCTTTGCTCATATCTTTACTGCTACATCATTTCTGGTTTTGATTTTAAACATTTGATTTCAAAACATTAGATCTGCTGCACTAGCACTTGGGAGATTCAGTGAGCTCAAAGTCTCCAGTAAATTTGGAACTCAGATGAATCAGCCCTAACAGTTCTCTCACTCCTGCAGGCATTTGTTGTATCAAGACTATTAAAGGGGTTTTAGAAATTGGGATGTTACTTCCTCCCACCAAAAGCTCTTCCTCTCTACCCACACTCACTCAAAGACCACGAGTGACCTAGGTTTATGTACAGCAGTTCCCTTCAGTTCCAGCAGTTTTTAAAAGTGAGGTTTTGTTACCTACAGCATTGGCAGCTTTAACACAATGAGTTTAAGATGCAGACTATGCTAAATTCCCAGCTCTCTATCTTGGGTTCAGCTCAGAGCTTTAATAGGTAGCAGAATACTTTTACCATTAAGCAGTCTAAGCCCACATTTGAAGAACCTGATCTGCCTTTCAGCCCCAGCTCAGCAAATGCACAGTTTGTGAAGGGGTTTGTTCCACTGGTTTTTCTAGAGATTGTTACATGAAAAGCCAACAGTTCTTAGTGTAGGCTTGATTCCTGTTCCAACCTACCCATGCTGGATAACTCGGGAACGGATCAGTCTGTGGGAACCTCCTGTTTGGTACCTGTGCTTGAGCTGAACTTGGCAGTTAATGCATTCCAAAAGAATTTTAATTTTTCCCCAATGTATTAGCAACTTCAATGTCCCTTTAAAAAGAAAAGGCTTCACTAAAGGGGCAAGGGAAATATTCCCAGAGGTTCACCTTAGCCTGGAGCAGCTGGTCCCATTAGGCCCCCCCTACAGGGAATGGAGGAAAGGTGTTACTATAGGAAATAGGTGCTCAGAATCCCCCCGAGGAGCCTTTTCTCTCTATTTACTGTGGAGAGCCCAGGGAGACTGAACTTCCCAGTTAAACTTACACCCTGCAAAGCAGCCCTATTGACACATGAGCTGCAGATAAACTAGCCCGATGCTGCTCAACAGTACTTTGCTACGAGTTTTTCCTCAAATACTATTGAGAACTTTGATCCACAAGCAAACAAGAAGACAGAAAAGCAGGTGGCAATTTGCCACCTCTAGCAAGTGACAACAGGTCAGCCAGCATCCCACCTGGTCACTGAGAGAAATCAGGAGAGGAGTGGATTGGAGCTCAGACACATGGCTATGAAAAATGGAGAAATCAGTTGGTGATCCTGGTCCAGCTGCTAACAGCTGAGTGCAACATTCATAAAGCTTGAGTGCCACAAATGAAATCCCTTAGCAAACTGAAGGGACGAAAGTGAAGACGAGTGAAACGCTCCTCACCTGCAGGGTCCAAAGCCTGCACTGGAGCTGGGTGAAAACCACAGGTCTGGTTTCAGGCTGCTGCACTTGGGCACCCCTGTGCTGCCAGGAGAGGAGGGGAGAGCAGGAGATCCATGTCCCCAGGAGCACGGTGATGTGGGGAGCATGTCAGGAACTGCTCTCCTACAGCAGCATCAGCAACCTGCAACCACCTCCACGACCTGACTGTGTGCTCCTTTTGATTCAGGTTTTGATTTAGTCTCCATATTTCAGTATTTGTTTCCTCATCCCCACACACACTGAGCCCTGCAGCCCTGTTTATACGAGAGCAGCTCGGTGGGAAGGACTGAACATCTCGCAGGCTTGTCAGCAAACAGAACAAGGCTGTGACCTACCTCAGATAGTCTCTGCGACACAGGATCAGGTTGGCTTTGGTGTACAAGGTGGAGCCCACCTCCCCCAGGCGGCAGTCACAGCAGGCACACTTCAGGCAGTCCTCATGCCAATATTTGTCCAGCGCCTTCAGAAGATATCGGTCTTTGATCTTACGGTTGCAGCCAGCACAACCTTTCGGCTTGGTGTCTGGCTGGACTGAGAGCATTTGTATACCTGAAATACAATCGGACAAGACAAGAGTGAAAATAGATATTCTCCCAAGCACAAAAACTCTTGCCCTTTTATTCCTCCACCTCGCTGCTCCCCCCACACCCAGTTCATTTAAAAGTCAATGGTGTAGATAGGATAAAATAACCCAGTCAGTCCACAGCAAGCTGGAAACAAGGCTAAGATAAATTTGAGAACAGAAACTGCCACTTCTCTAAGTTACAGCTTATCTTTAACACCTCATTTACCTGGTCTTTTTGCTGAAAAGAAACAAGATTTAAAAAAATAACATGAAATATTAAAAGAGCTCCATTGAAAAGTCATCTACTTTCAGCCACAATATCCAATATTTAGCAATGCAAAATTTAAATAAACAGCATATGTCCGATATTTAGCAATGCAAAATTTAAACAAATGGGATATCTATATGGCAAACATAGTTAAATCCACATATTTTGACTTATTCGCACTATCTTTATAAGATATAAAAGCACTCCAAATTCTAAAGAAGAAAAGACTGAAGCTTTTAGCCACACAGGGCAAGAATTTCTGGGATTTGACATAGAAATTTTGATGCTGGCAGAAGGGTGTTTTGTTTTTTAATATTTTCGTTCTTTTTAGACACATTAATGAAGTGACAAGATTTCCAAAGACTTCAGTACCAACATCAGTCACAACCCGCAGTGTAAGGACCTTCTGAAAAATCTGACTTAAAATAGTCTGCACAAGGTCAGTGAGTTTCTAGTTTGTCAAGAAAAAGAAAATAGAAATGCTGCCCCACTTTCCAATCCCAGTTTTAGCCAACAGCTACTTCGGGACAAGGAGTACAGCAGTGTCCATTAAGTATATATACACCTTTTGATGTAATAGCTGAGAGCATTTAAAAAACCATTCAAACACCTGAAACGCTGTTTAATGGACAGAACTGGCAAAAAGTGGAACACAGCTGAGCGATGTTACTCAGAGCAACACAGGCAGCTTCCAGGGATCCATTCAAAAATCAATCGCCCTCGGCTTTACAGCAAATGGGAGAGGTCAGTGCCCCAAAGTGCTCCCAGGCTGGTTAGCTGCACCAACTGCCATCCCCCCGCACTCACACCAATTCTCTGAAAGGTGCTTGTCAGGGTAAGCAAAATAATAGCTCTGTGAATATTTCAGTAGATGTCAAACAGGCACACGAGGGAAGGGAAGAGCCGACACTGTTCAGTGTTAGGTTATCTCAGTGCTTTAAAGCCAGTGGTGGAACTGAAAAAAAGATGTGACTCGTTAGAGCACACCTGAATGTGGCAATGAGAATTTGTCAAGACCAGGGAACGAATGCTGTTGCCAACGAGCAAATCCTATTCCAACATTTGGGTATGGAACTCTGGTATTATGCAGAGACTGGGAAAGGTCCAGTAGAGCCTCACAGTAAAGAAGAGCAAATCCAAGAGCCGTCATCATGAACACTCCACTACCTAAAGCTCAGAAAGCTCTGCAGTCACAGCTCTATCAGCAGATCTCGGCTGGGGCTGTAAGACCCCAGCACACACAGGCTCAGGGAGGGAGAACACACAGACTGGGGCTGGGTTGGTTTGTGTTTGCTTTTTTGGGAAATCTCTCATAAGAAAAACACAAAACCCAGCATAACCTGCGAAGCAATGGCAGAGTGTGCCTTTATGGGTGTTAAGGCTGCAAAGACAGGAGGCTGAGGCATCCCAGGGGTTTCCATACAGGTGTGCATGGAACAAATGGAGTCCATATGGAGTGCAGTGACTGCACGGCCAGGGAAGAGACTTTCCAGAGTCCCCAAGCCGAACTCCTAAGTTCCACCTGCAAAGCGATCGCTGAATCAGAAATAGTAATTCTTATTGTGACATATGAGCACAGCAGCCTTGCTTCCCTCTTTGCATTGCAGCCTATCACACACCTTGAGTGATCCATTGTGTCAGGAGCTGAAGGAGCCCTTGGGTGTGCAGAGCCTGAAGTGCCACGGCTGTGCTGCTGCACGACACCCAAAGCTCGTGGCAGAAGTGTAAGGTCTGTGTTTTTCTATCAGCCAGTATGAAAACTGTCAGTGTTTCCCTCCTCTCGCTCCCCAGTTGATGCTCACAGCTCCTCACCCCTCAGAGACTCCTAAGATCTCTCATTCCCAACGGGGAGGAGCAGATGCAGCGACCTGCACAGAACTCCACAGTCTGGGGCAGATCTGGGAACAAACTCACACATTTCCTCTTGAGAAAGCACCACAAGACAAAGACTGAGCCTTCATGGTGTTTTCAGTTGGCAGCTGACTCCCCTGAATCCAAGGTACATCCACGAAACAGCAAAGGAACATGGCTACAAATAAACAACTCAAAGTAGTGAAAATATCAGAGATTTTTGGTAAGGAATGTATACTAGACTGTAAAGTGAGGTCCTGCTGAAAGTCTAATAACATCACTTGGTCAAAAAGCCTTAATCTGCAATGTTGCTTATCACAGTAGAGTGTAAATATCCACTAGGTGCCAACAACAGGCTTATCCCCAACCCTTCTCTTTGGCCGTGTAGAGGACAAATGCAGAAAATCGGCCACAGTTTGTATAAACTCCTTGTAACTCAGTAAAAAAAGTTTAGACGCATGAAGGGCTGTTCTAGGACTTTAATCTTTAGCTCGAGGGAAACCAGAATAAACTAGGAGCTAGCACAGTTAAAGGCTTTAACGAAAAATCTTAATGTAAAAATTTCATCGGCTGATAAGGAAGCGGGTTAGAGAGTGGAGGCTGACAGTCTCTGATCCAGGCTGATCTACTGTCCTGAGCTGTCTGAAGGCAACAAGATGCCACAGAAACACAGCCAAACAACTGAATGGCTGAGCAGATTGCAGTAATCAAGCCTGATAATTCCCGAGGTATATGCTGCAAACATGAGGTTATTGTATTACAAATAAAAGTGCAGCTTGCACACAGCCTGCAAAGCTTTGGAGATATTTGCTACACGAGGAAGGTAGGCAGAGCCCTGTCACTCCCAGTGGTTAGCCCAAACCCTCCTTGCAGGGATGAGTGACCAGGGCAGCCACCCCACGGAAGGAGCATTTGCAGCCCTGCATGCCTGTTTTCCTCAGGCAGACAGAGAAGGTGCTGCTGACACCCCACTGGCAGCATCTTCAGATTAGGGATTCAATCTGCAGCAGTTTTTGGAGGAAAGGAATGCTTTTCCTTCTGAAAAGATCTGATCTTTTCTCACTTGATTTTCAATGAAGCTGATTCTATTTTATTATTTAAAAATCCCCAAACTACTGCTTCATTGTAAAAAAAAAAAAAAAAAAGTTATGCTTTTTTTGAAGTGTAGAAGCATTCTAAACAAAGTCAAGAAGTGTTTGACATATCCCCAAATTTCAAAACGTACTTTTCTTCGCACGCCCTCTTTAAATCACTTAATTTTGGCAAGAGAACATTTTGCTACTTTTTTCCTGTATTGTATGAGCCACCTTAATGCAGATCACCTCCCAGACCATCTCTCTTCCCTTTAACATTCCCATAAGATCTCCAATGCAGTTGCACTTTTGTGCTCGAGTATTTTTAGCTCTCCCTTAATTTGGCAATAAGAATACCTTGCAGCTTACTGGCAGCTTTTCACAGGCTGCAGTTTAAGCACTCATTTATTTCCTAGGCCATGGGAAGAGCCCTTTCAGAGGCTGGCAGAGCCCACAGCCCATCTGAGCTGCTCCTTGCTGAAATATCAGGTAGCAGAGCACAGTCCTGTGCCTCGCTCTCCCCTCCCCCAGGGAAGCAGAGCTCATGGAGCACTTTGAAAACATCATACAATTCCCTAAGTGCTACACCCAGGCTGTAAAAAAAAAAAAAAAAAAAATCAAACCCAGCTTTCCCTTCAGTTCCGCAGAGTTCTAGCCATGCTCTGCATCACAGAGCAGATCTGTTCTCAGAACTGAGAAATTTCAGTGCCTAGTCTGTCACTGTCAAACAAATCCTTTTTATTTCACCCCAATATGCTTTCAAGGGCTTCCTCTATCCTTCCCTCGGTTCCCTCCCTTCCTCCACCTCCAGTCCCCAAGACGCTGCACATAAACTGCAGAGCTGTGGCAGGAATAAGACTTCTTCATCACCTTTAGGATTTTTGAAGGGAGAACTTAACAACCTGACTTGCAGGTTTTGAGATTTCTTTCCATCTCCCCAAATAAGTTTGATGCAACTGACTCCCCTCCCTGTTTACTGTTATTATCGTGTGATGAAACACTGTCAACTGATTTGTAACCATGATTTCATGAGAAAGAGGAAAGATTGCTGGAAAAAAAGCTAAATTAGGCTCCCAGGGAAGGAAGAGAAGCAAAAATCCATCTCGCTCAAATCATCACCCTTCTCAAAAATCAAAGGGAATGAAGATTTGATGTAATGAACTATATTGTGTTAGTGATTTAGAAGCATCTGTAAGTGGCATTAGTCCCTGATGGTGCAGAGAGTGGCACGAGACACTCAGAGCTCAGATCCTGTGTGTGATGCAGGCAGTCCTTGGGAGGGAAAGTTGGATTCTATCACTTGCAAACTTTTAAAAACCACTCTTCCCCCCTTTTTCAGAGGCATGCACACAGTTCTACCAAGGACAGTCGTACAAACAGCACAAAAGGGAACACTTGCTTCTATTTAGAAAAAAAATAATTTAAAAATCAGTTTGGAGTAATTTAAGTATTGGGATTCATCTGTCTTTAAAAGCAAACTGACAGACAACATGCAGTCAATAAGAGAGTTAGGGGTCTAAGAGAAGATACAAAGAATACTTTTCTGATGCTTTCCCACTTTGTAGCTTCATCCTAAAAGCATTCAGAGCTCCAGTAATTCAGGGCGACACACATACAGACTTAAAAAAACCAACAGTTAAGGTTTCAGAAGCTAAGAAACATTTCAGAACTCATATGTAGCACATCAGGAGTCGTAACTAGCTTTAGATTGGCATGTAAATTGTTCTGTGGAAAATTCTTATTGCCTCCGAGACCCTGCTATTCTGAGTTATTTGACAGTTTAAGGGAAATCATAATTAAAAAAAGAGACATAAATAATAGCCTGTGCAGTGTGGTGCACAGAAATAAGTGGAACCATTTCATTTAAACTCTGGTGAGCTTTTAATTGCCTGGATTGCATTGTGAACCAGCCTAACGGTTGATTGCCTCCATTATGCTCTCTTGTTCTGTGCCATTCATCCGCACAGTCTCAGCTTCTGTAGTTAACACAACAAAGTAACCGCAACTCCATAACACTCGGGGTTTTTTAAAAAATAAAAGTAAGGATTTCAGTACTCTGAATATAGTCTCTTCTGTATACTTTTGAGTTAATTTTCCATGGTATATAACTAAACTTCACCTCCTGCCCCATCTTCTACAGAGGAATCTGCTTTTTTCTTTTTTATTTTTGATTTTTCTTTTCTTTCTAAATAAAGGATATGGGTTGGGAAGGAGGGGATGAAAAAAAAGAGAAAAGAGGTTAGGCAAAAAATAAAAACGGGAATGCAGTCCCACAGCTGGGAGCAGTGATACAGATTAAAAGAATTTGGCCAACATGGCTAGTCGATTGCCAAGAGACACCAAACAAAAGATTTCTCTTCTTCTTTCCCCTTCTCTTTTTGAAAGCTAGATTGGGCCTAAAAGCTTGTTTCTCTCTGTTCAGTGGCCCAGAGCATCCCTGCAGGCTGTAGCCCCCTAAGGGACAACACGGCAAATAGATGTACCCAGATCTCAGCACCGGAGCTGCTCAGCTATGCTCTACCCCTGCCGTGTCCCCACATCTCTCCCAGTCCCCCCACCACCACTCTCCCCCTCCTTTTTTAGAGCACTGGTGCTGGGAACCAATTTGATTCCCTTTTTCTCCAATGCAGCTGCAAGGCTCAGAGATACTGACATTTTTCCACTCTTATCAGTTTAATTACAGTTACCATGGCAGCAAAGTGCTAGTGCTTGGCAAAGGCCAACAAGAGATTTGCAAGACTGAGTTCAATTTTGATGCAGCTCACATGCAAAATAAAAAAATAAATAAGAAACATATACTCCGCAACAAAGAATCCCTTTCCGGAGTTAGCCGCTGAAGCCCTTTATGCCAATTCCTCCCCGAGCATCACAAGGCTGGGGAGAGGGAGGTGTCGGGGCTGTCGCGTCGCGATGGTTGTTGCACCGAGCGAAAGGAATGGGTTGGAAGGGCTGTCCTGCAGAGCTGTCCTAGCAAGAGGTGTTTGGGGTCTCCTCCGAGCACACAGCACTCCGCGGAGCGCGGAGAGGATGGAGAGGATGGAGAGGATGGAGAGGATGGAGAGGAAGGAGAGGAAGGAGAGGAAGGAGAGGAAGGAGAGGAAGGAGAGGAAGGAGAGGAAGGAGAGGAAGGAGAAACCCCTGCCCCCCCGGAGGCACCGCTGCGCGCAGCCACCGCCGCCTTACCAAAACTTTTCTCCTTTTTCTGCATGAGTTGATTTACGGGCGCCTGGAGAGCTCCTGCTCAGGAAAGCACCAAATCCCAGCAAAAGTAGCGAGCGCTTGCCGGGCTCGGGTGGAGGGAGCGGAGCGCCGCAGCGGGGGCGGGGATGGGGATGGGGACAGGGATGGGGACAGGGATGGGGACACGGCACACCCGAGCCCCGCACAGCCACGGCGAGCGACAAAGCCACATGCTCCCTAACTCTGCCCTAAGCCTGTAATCCCAGCGGCCTCTTAGCTTTGTTGTAACAAATGGGTTTGATTAAACTGTCACAGGCGGCGTTAGCATACCGTATCGTGCTCGCTATGGAGGGAGCAGGGGGGAGAAGGGAAAAAAGAGAGGAAAACAGAGAAATGCTCGCAGACACAAGTGCTGCTTCCCAAGGCCAGCCTGGCTGCCCTTCCCTGCCGCCGGTCCGGGCGAGGAGGATGCTGAGCCCGAAGCCGCAGCCGGAGCGCTTCCCTGCCGCCCCCGGGCTCCCCGCCCCGCTCTGCCCAAAGGGTTAACCCTGCACCGAACCGGTCGCAAATTAAACTGCTGTACGGGGAGGCTTGTGGATTAAAGCCGGCAGTGGGAAATTAACCGACTCCCTTGATAATTGAGAGCATGTTTCGAGAAGCTCTGGAAGAAGCAAGAATAATAATAAAAATAATAACGGGGAGGGGGGTAGCGGTGGGGCTGCGATTCATTGTTAACTTTGACTGCTATTTCTCGAGACGTACAGTCGGATGGGTTTCGCTCGGCATCCTCTGCTTGCATGTATTTCATGTCTCATCATAAAAATAATGAAGCCTCACATGATTTAAACAAAACAGTCTCAGCAGAGCTGCAGCTTGAGTGAAAGTTGCAGTGCAGAGATGTGTGTATTGCAGCCCCGGCTTATGACTCAGAGAGGGAGAGAGAGAGAGAGTGATGCAGGCACACACACACAAATGACCCAAAGCTTATGTACACACTTGCCTCACTTACCTTCTCAATTAAGCGATACAGGGGAGGCAGTTCAATAAGCACAGTAGCTGCTTTGTAGCTCTTCTCCTTGGAAAAGGTCAAAAAGAAGCATTGTTTGGGGAAAAAAAATAAAGAGGGGGTGGGAGAGATGGGGAGGGAGATCGCTATTCTTTAAGTTTAAAATAATGAGGTCCTCAAGGATCCGCCAAGTAATTGTGTTGACCGCATCCGAGCTACAGGTGTCCTCCTTTTAGTATCTTGCAGTCCGAGGCTGTCTGTCTCCGTCCTGGCTGAAGACAACTTACCTAAAGCAGCGTGTGAGGAGCCGAGTTGAATGAAGTCAGGGCTTTATCAGCTGCAAAATGCAATCCCTTACCAGCCAGACATAATACAGCAAAAGAAAAGGTCACTCAGTTATTACTGAGCCAGCAGAGCCCAGGCAGCTCTTGTGGAAGACCACAGAGAAGCAGCTCCCTTCCGATTTAAGGCTATTTACCTCTCTCCCCCTCCACCCACCCACCCACCCTTCCTCTCCCCCCTCCCAACTCCCCCTTTCTCTGTCTCTCCCTCTCGCTTTCTCTCCGTTCTGCAGCTCGCTCAAGTACAGCCGCCCTCGGAAAGTGCAAAGCAGCCAGGAGACAGATTGGGCTTTGTTGGTAATTTCCCATGGTGAAAATTTACAAGCCTGCAAGTGCAGTCAGCAAAACCACATGCATATGCTAGACACAAACACCAGGGACACACTCGCACACACTCGCACACTCACACACAAGTGACCTCTGCTGAAGCCTCACCATCACCTTCCCACACAGTGCTCCAGGAGCTCACCAGGGCACGCAGGGCAGCTGCGCCCCCCGCCCGCCATCCCTCCTCCCAAAATACTTGGCTTAAACAAAACCAGAAGTTGCCCACGCAAAAAGGAAAAAAAAAAAAAAAAAAAAAGAAGAAGAAAAAAAAAGAAGAAAAAAAAAAGAGCAAGATACATATCTCTCTATTAATGAGTAATGAGAAAAATCCCTGAAGGTGAAAACTCTGCCTCTCTCCGTGCTAGATCTGAGCTACTCGGAAAGCAGAGGAAACTCCGGTGTGAAAGTTTCCTGCTCCCCGCAGGATCCCCGGCTGTGCCACCCTGAGCCCCGCTAGCCACATGCCAACCCTCGCTGAATGCTGGGGGAAGCCAAGCCATTCCCCCTGCAGCACCCTCATCCCAGGAGCTGAAAACATCC